>OY735236.1:3489954-3507454 GCA_963457665.1 Thysanoteuthis rhombus | reverse complement strand
AATATTATTACGCCTTCAAATCTTCTGGAAATCTCGCTGATTTGAGGGGGAAAATATTTCTTATTTCCATAAGAGAGGATTCTATTTACATCGTAGCGAAAGAGGAAGAGTTCAAGCGAAGAATCACCCTAGAATGGCAAGCCTTTGGCAGAGAAAGCTCAACCTTCAAAAACAAGAAAATCCCGTTGATCTTAAAAAGAAAGGTGTATAACAAATGCATCCTCTCGATAGTCACTTATGGAGCTGAAACATGGAACCTAACCAAGAGACAGACCTACAAACTGAGAAGCATGCAACGTACACATGAGAGAATCATGCTCAACCTTACATGGAGAGATCACAAGACAGCACAGTATATAAGGAAGAAAACGGGAGTCAGAGACATCATAGAAACTATTAAAAAACTTAAATGGCAATGGGCAGGCCATGTTGCCAGAATTACAGACAACCGATGGACATCAGGACTCACAACATGGATCCCTAGATATCACTTGCGAAACCAAGGCCGATAAAATACAAGATGGAGAGATGAACTGGACAAATTTAGAAAATACTGGCTCCACAACGCCCATGATAGAAAATTGTGGCGAATCTTGGGAAAGGTCTCTGTCCAACGACGGACGTTGAAAAGACTGATGATGATAATACTAGATTTCAATCTTAATTTCTATTCGTTATAAGTGGCCATGGATGTCTATTTCTCTTTGTTGCGGTCTTCGTGCCAGTTTGCCCAAAGGTTGAATGCTGGCCTACGTATGTTTACCTTGGACTGTGTGTTGGGCCCAACTAGCAAGGTATCAAAGAGGGAAAACAAAAGCATATCCGAAAATCAGCAGATCGTAATTTAGCTGCAACGTACAAATTAAGGCCGAATTTAATCGAGAATAAGGCGTTGCTTTGGTGGGATGTTTGTTCACGTTAACATGATAAAAACTAATTTTAGCGCTAAAGAAATCAATGAAAGCAACAATACCCCAGTGTTTAGAAATGCGGTCGATGCAATCTTCAGGCCAAGTTCAGACCCATCGGAGAAAATTTCACCTTCTTTCTTTCAGTTTAACTTCAATTTATTGGACATTCAAGTTTTTCAGATAAGATATAGTTTTTTGAGATAAGATATACCCAAAAGTTTTATAGGAGGGGGTTCTATTCATAGCTATGAACTACACCCTTACTTTCCATTTATCAGAGGTGACCATGGACGTAGATTTCTCCTTCTATCAGTGCTAATACCAGTTTGGTGAAACATTTTTTCAAGAATCTAACCCTAAACTGACAATAAAACCCTTTTTTTTCTCAGAGCAAAAACAATAACGCTAGACTGACCCGAATCCAAATAAAAACAAAACAATAAACAATAAGCAGAATTTAAATCCCGTAATCTGCTTTGAAATGCGAACTATAAACGCCAAAAGTGATCAAATAAATGCTCATTTTTTCCAGAAATAATACTCTTCGAGGTTTTGAGAGAGGCTATGCATACCTGACCGCTGTCTTTTAAAAAATATCAATAAAATTACATGCTTAGTAAATTCTGCGTGAATAAATATATAAATTCAACCTTACTGACCGTCCAGTATTGCGTAGGGCAGAGTTGAGATGCCAGCCTCTTGGTCTGATGCGAAGGTTTCATCCTACCTCGTGGTATTGAATGGTATAATGGATAGTCTATAGCCACACTGAAGAGTTGTAATACAACGAAACAGACACAATTATTTAATTATATATATATATATATATATATATATATATATATATATATATATAAGAGTGTGCTCAAGTAAGTCGGGTATACATTGATTAATGGACACGCATAAACAACCCTTGAACATGTCGTCAACCCGTTCGAGTCTTCAGTTCACTGTTACACATCGCTTAAAGTAGACATATTTTTTTCTGACGAATCGTAGAAGTGATCAGCTCAAAAATTGACACATGCGTGCGAGTGGCACAAGAAATTTTGTCAGGGGTTGGAAACCATTGCACACACGTTTATTACGTATGCTTTTTTTTAAAAAAAACATTCTCGTCGCTTCTTGATGTGCGTTTGCACTTTTCGAGTTTTTCAAAATTTCTTGTACCAGTCGAACACGCGATATCAGTCGGAGTATTTTGTCTAACTGCAGACTTTTTTTTATATCATCTTTTAAATTTGGGGAGTATTTTCTTTAGACTTTTTCATAGTTCCTCATATATATCCACCCGCGAGCTCCGTTGCCCACCCCGTATTTGCAGATTCTGAAGGCCCCAAGCACCATCTCGGGTAATAAACCCCCCATGAATTTCCGTTTGCAAACGAAAAAATTCGGTTACAATTTATTTCACCAAAAATTTGTTACGGTACTTAAATTGAGACTTCTCTATTTAAAACCTTAGTAAGAAAGAAAAGAAGAATAAATAAGAAAAAGGTAAAAGAGGAAAAAAGAAAAAAGAAAGGAAAAAAGAGAGAAAAAGGAAAAAAGAGAGAAAAAGGAAAAAAGAGAGAAAAAGGAAAAAAGAGAGAAAAAGGAGAAGAGAGAAAATGTTGGCTGGAACTTTGATATTTTATTTCATTGGTTTTTATCTTGTCCATTAGTTCAAAGATTTGAATTGATTGGTTTGGAGTAGCCCCAAATTGATTAGAATTTTCCTATTTATTGGTACCAGAAGAATGCCCATCCGATATGAATTCAAGTTATATTCTGGCTCCAGAAAGTCATTATTATTTTGAAGAGAAACCGTTTTATCACGTACTTAGCCATACTATAGTGCAGACAGTTCAGCTACACAGGGCTCAAATACTTTGAACGTCCACCAAAAATATTTTCTAAAGTATTAAATTGTTTAATGTTTTGTTGTTTTGACTTTTCTAGATTTTGAGCTTTAGAACTAAATTTATTCGAGGATTTATGATACGACACCGAGATAGACGATACAGTGGCTAAGATGAGACGTTGTGGTCGAATTTCCGGTTCATGCTAGGATCCAATTAATACTCAATCAGTACTAGGAGAACCTTACATATTTTTTTTGTCATCTTTTTGTAATTTCGACGACAGTTATGCATAGTTTGTACGTGTAAAACATCTAATTTATACTTGATAAAACATTTCGGAAACTTTTAATGATTTTTATTGATTTTCACGCGTTCTTCAATTGAGAAGCAGACGACAATACATTATAAACCTAAGCAATCACACCACATCTATCATTATGATTCAAAGTTCTTTCCCCGATTGCAATCACAGATTTGATCGTCAATGTGGCAAATATTACAGATTATCTTACGATTAGAGACGACTACGGCGTTGGAAATCATTAATAAAGTAAATATTATTCATTCTTATATCTTTGGAGGAATATGATTTGGTGGCTCTCCCTCGAGATGATCTTCAAAAGACTAGACTGGGAGAGTAAAGGAATTAAAATAGACGGCGAGTATCTGAGCAACCTCAGATTTGCAAACGACATCACCCTTTTCGCAGAGAACCTACACGACCTCCAACCAATGATAGATGAACTGAATGAAAAGAGCAAGAAAGTCGGCCTACACACGACCTTCAGCAAGACGAAGGTCATGTGCAACAACCACATCGGTGATAAAAACACTAAGATCAAAATCGAGGACACACAACTAGAGGAAGTAGACCACTACCTTGGACAATAAATCTCCATGAGACCCACAAAAGAAGAAGAAATCAAGCAAAGAATCACACTAGGATGGCAAGCCTTTGGCAGAGCTAGCTCAACCTTAAAAAATAAGAAGATCCCATTAATCCTAAAAAGAAGGATGTATAAGCAATGCATCCTCCCAATAGTCACCTATTGGGCTGAAACATAGAACCTAACCAAGAGACAGATCAGCAAATTGAGAACCATGCAACGTGCACATGAGAGAATAATACCAGGCCTCACATGGAGAGACCACAAGACAGCACAGTACATCCGGAAAAAGTCAAAAGTCAGGGACATCATAGAATCCATTAAAAATCTCAAATGGCAGTGGGCAAGACCATGTTACAAGAATGCCCGACAACCGATGGACTTCGCGACTCACGACATGGATTCCCCGAGATCACATGCGGAACCGAAGCCAGCAGAATATTAGATGGAGGGACGAGCTAGACAAATTCAGAAAGTACTGGCTCTGCGACGCCCATGATAGAGAAGTGTGGCGAATCCCGGGGAAGGTCTATGACCAACAACGGACGTTAAAAGACTGATGATGATGATGATGATGATGATGATGATGATGATGATGATGATGATGATGATGATGATTTATGTATCTATCCAGACTTTGCCCAGCCCTGATTATTCATGGCACGGACATCGAAAGACTGATGATGATGATGATGATGATGATCTGGGTCGTGACAACAACGAAACAACCAAGCTGTATCAGTTAATAAAAGCTCGACTGTTTAGCGTGTGTTATGTCCAAAAGGGTCCTAAATTATTCCAAAAGAAGCCAGCAAGATTCTCCTAGTACTAATTCAGTATGAATTGGATCCCAGCTGGAACCGGAAGTTCATCATGACGTCAGACTTTACCATTCTATTGATCAAATAAAGATAGTTATATGAAATATCATGTTTTATGAATATTTGATTATTGTTTTGGTGTGTTTGAAAGATAATTAAATATGTTATCTAAGGTTCCCAAGAAATGTTACGCCCCGGGCACCATCATTGTTTAATTGTCCTGTCTGTGACAAAAGGGTCTGGTTTTAGAACCTGATGAACGATAAAAAAAAAATTACAGGTCTGCTCATTTACTTAACAGAAACCGTTATGACACCAAGTGTTTGAGAAAAATGCCGTGTTGGGGGTGATCAATAAAAAATTGGGAATAGGAGAGATCAGTGAATGAATTTATTCTCTCACCTTTTGTTGGGCGGTGATCACAAAACTAATCCGAATTTTTAGAAAATAAGCGTGAAAACTGTCGGACACCAAAAATACCAATTTAGCATGAATTTAAATAATAAATTGGACCCTGCACTAAAAATTCAAGGAAAAAAACACATTTAAACAAATGTTTGGATTTCAATCTTCCAGCACCATTATTGAAGCCTGTATGCATAACAATTATCTAGAAAGCCAGCAAGTCAGCCAACCTGAATCACTTAAAAACTGTAGAAATTTAGGTTGACTATATTTAAAGTTTTGGTTGATGGTTTCCAAGAATGTAATCAACAATGAAATTATTTTAAACTATCTTACAGAAAACGCCAAAATGAGTTTTATTTCAGGCAAACTCCTCAGCATGGTCCATAATTGAACGACCGTAGCGTAAGAATTTGACGTCATGTTAAAAATTTACATCGAAGAATGTATATGGTCAAAAAACATCTAAAATAGAGTGAAAAGACGCCTAGAAACATCCAGATTCTGTAGAATCTAGATGTTATTAATAAACATGTCCAAACGAAGCCCCCAAAAGGTGGAAAAAGTTTTTTTTTCTTCCAAGAATCGAAAATTCTGTTTTTTCTTTTAGAGTGGGTGCACTGGAATACTAATGCCAACTTTCAAGTCTATGGACAAAACGGTATGGCCAGGAGCGCTTGAACAAACAAACATACGTGCATATAAAAAGAGATTGAACACTTTGTTATCTCCGACGGCTACTATAGTCGCCGGAAAAGAAATATTTTCAACTAGTTCATATATTTGAGTCCAGGTAAAAAGAAAGGATGGTTTTCGACCGACATAGGCAGGCCCTCCCAACTTGGAACAATGACCTCTCCAAAAACCAGAGACGTCACGAAGGCTCAAACTCAGACCAACTTTTTTTCATAACAGGAACTATTAATAAAGGAGTTGAAACGAGACACGTAGCTTTGAAATAATATTGTAGGGAAAAACGAATTCTGTTTTGTTTATTTCTTAGATTTCAACGAAGCAAGGGAGTTAGACCCTAACCCAGTCAAGATTGTTTTTTTTATTTTTCTTCACACCGTTAGGTGCGATAGACATACGCCAATGTGTAGCGAGTTCACAACTGGATTATCTTGTTTGTTGTGAAGATAAAATGTGTTTTATTTTTATTGTAAACATTAAATTTCTTACTAATAAGGAGTTCAAATTAGACACGTAGGTTTTGAATAATATCATATAGAGAAAAGAATTCCATTTTGTTTACTTCTTAGATTTTAATGAAGGAAAAGAGTTTAACCCTTGTGTGACCGAGCTTGTTATTTGTACATTCACGATAACATTCAGCAACGTGACATGTCAGGGACCTGTAGGTATAAAAGGTAGGACATACTGGAAATCACTCAACGAAGTAAGAATTTGATGTATTTTTTACTAAGTCAGATGGACGAATTTTCACAATGAAAACATAATTTTTACTAGGACCCCAAGGGAAATTATGTATCCCCACTACCCATAAATGCTCCTTTTTGCCTCGTAAATTAAGAAGTAGTGTTAGTAAAATAAGGTTTCCTGTTATGCTACCAGTATGGTTCGAACCATAAATTCATGATTAACAAAAAACAAACACACACACAAACAAACAAAAAAAACCCCCAAACAAACTGGGCCTGGTTAGGAACTGTGATCAATGTCTTTGAGTAGCATGCTGTCTTAGGGGTGATCAGTTAAAAAAAACTAAAAAATAGGGTTGATCAATGTGTAAGTTACACCTCTTGCATTTTATTGGGCAGTAATTACGGAAGAGGTCTGAATTTTCAGAAAAAAAGCGTCAATGCTGCTGGACACAAACAGAGGGATAAATTTAGGATAAACTTACATTGAAAATTGAACATCCCAATAAAACCCTATTTGGGGGAAATTTTTAAAAGAAGAAAAAGAACATTTTCCCCACTCACTTAGAGGAGTGTGTCTGTGTTTAAAATTTCAAGTTTCTGCCATGAATAGTCAGGGCTGGGCACAGTCCGGATAGATACATAAATCATCATCATCATCATCATCATCATCATCATCATCATCATCATCAGTCTTTCAACGTCCATCGTTGGACATAGATCTTCCCCAGGATTTGCCACACTTCTCTATCATGGGTGTCGCGGAGCCACTCATTTCTGAATTTGTCTAGCTCGTCTCTCCATTTTATATTCTGACAGCCTCGGTCCCGCATGTGATCTTGGTGGATCCATGTCGTGAGTCGCGATGTCCCACCATTTTTGCAACATGGCCAGCCCACTGCCATTTGAGCTTTTCAATGGATTCTAAGATGTCCTTGACTCCTGTCTTTTCCCGGATGTACAGTGCTGTCTTGTGGTCTCTTCATGTGAGGCCCAGCATAATTCTTTCACGTGCACGTTGCATAGTTCTAAATTTACAAAAAGAGCCCTCTCGATCTTTCCAGCTCAAACTCAAAAACTGATACATAAATAGATACATACAAATGTCTGAACACATAAATAATGTTATGTCAATTGGTGTACGGATGTATATACCTCAAAAGATACAAAGACGCTTATTGCTCTATGATTTTTTCGAAAATAACATCTAATCCAAAACAGATTGTTGTTTCTTATTTACAAGGTTTATCTCTTTCTGGAAAACTGCGACCAATTGCATTTCTTTATATTCTGTTACAGCAAAGGAGGAAGGAGGGAATGATGTTTTTTTCTTTGTGTGCGATGACAAACAATTTTTCACCCCAGGAACAGTGTTTAAACCCGTCCCTTGCTGGTAGCGGTGATTCATATATCAACTGTCAGAATTATTTTGAAAATGCGATATACAAGGGAACCTGAACCACGTGATCATCGGGAGTTGCTGTGTACCCTCTATGGAGAAAAAAGCGTGAGACACTGAATTAAATATTTATTTCTAATCAACGACTGAATAAACATTTTCTGACAAATGTCTTGCTCATTACGCTTAAGCATCTTTATTTTCTTCAGCGTAAGGAATTTTTGGCAATCATTGTTTTAAACATAAATATTGAGTTTTGCTTTGTGAATGAGGGGAAATTTAGTGGTAGTCTCAGTGTGGCCAATTATGGTATATTATTCATACCAAAGTTTCCTATACTTTATTGGTAGGAAAAAATTCCTCCCAAAACAAACTTACTTAAATTTTCAGAGTAGCAAATGTTGTTTTGGTTGTAATACATTTGTGAACCCTCTGGGGTCCGGTTGGCTGGCTATGTATGTATGTATGTATGTATGTATGTATGTATGGATGTATGTATGTATGTATGGATGTATGTATGTATGTATGGATGGATGGATGGATGTATCTATCTATCTATCTATCTATCTATCTATCTATCTATCACTGTTCCTATCTATCTATCTATCTATCTATCTATCGATCTATCTATCTATCTATCACTGTTCCTATCTATCTATCTATCTATCTATCTATCTATCTATCTATCCATCTATCCATCTATCGATCAGTGAGAAACTGTAAACCAAAATTATGGAGAGGGGTTTCTCCTGTTTTCAAGTTGGTCCGACTGGCTGACTACTTATGTATGTATGTATGTATGTATGTATGTATGTATGTATGTATGTAAGTATGTATGTATTTATTTATCTATCTATCTATCTATCTATCAATCACGCGTAATGGCCGCATCAATGAAGCTAGAGGGCTGAAAATTTAAACATCCCTTGCCTATCATTTCTAGAAAAAATGTTTTTTTTTGCTCTTTGCACCCCTCCCTTCCTGTATGTTTTTAATGTGTGTGTGTTTGTGTGTGTGTGTGGGGGGGTCCAATTTGCAATGTAAGTTTATGCCAGCTGTGTACGTCCATGAAAATGGAAAGGTTTGAGGCGTACTGAATCAAATTTCTCATAGCTACGAAACAATTTCACTTAAAATAAAACCGTCTATGAATTAAGAGACAAATATCCTACTTATCATGCTTAAACATAAGTTCTCCGGCATCAGCAGTTATTGCATTCATAGCTTTAAACAGGAATACAAGTATACTAAATCAGAGATTTTAAGGTTGTCTCAGTGTTGCCCAGTAGGATTAAACATTCATACCAACATTAATTTTGCCTTTGATCATCAACTGAAAACCATTCACTGGACGAAGGGTTGGCACGCCATAGAATACGACAAAGTGGTTTTGCATAAACACAATCGGAAAGTCGTGTTCCGTTGTAGGCTAGATCTTTTCCAATTTATCCGATAAAAATCCACAATAGCCGAAATTCTTGCAAATCCAAGATAAAATAATTAGTAAGAGTCTTATTTTATTTGATAAGTGGACTCTGAATGAGTGTATAAAACATTTCCAGCAAAAAGTTGGCGGGAAATGAAATGCAAAGCGGATTTTAGCCGAAATGACGTGAGGTGATTTAGCAATTACCGCAGATTTATTAGAAAAAAAAATGTTTGAACTTTTTTAGACTAAAAAAAATGTGATGATAATGGAAAGTTTGGCTGAGTCGTCGGATGTATTGGTGAGATGTACAGGAGACGGGATAGTGGGGTAAAGGAAGAGGGCACAAACTGGCTCCATAACAGCTTGCAGCAAAACAAACGCTTAGCGTTGTTTTCGCCTTCCACCTTTCTTGCGTAAATACGAAAAAATGGCGTTAATCGAACTTTCATAAAGTGGGGTATGTCTGTACATAATAATTTTATTTATCAAATAAAAAAAAGCCTCCATGTGCATCTCCGTAAACAATTTACATTAGAAAATACGTATTCAACATTAGAATATACATTAATTCATGTTATGACTATCTATGAAACTTAATGAACAATTCACTTACTTACCTACAGAAGAAGACTAACTAAGCACATTTTATTTATTTGTTTCTCCATAATTCATCTATATATTTCAGCTGATAACTCTTATTTATTTTTCTGTCCCATCGGATCTAAATTTATTTATACTTGCATTAGTTTTAGATATGGTAAACTATTCAAGCATCTAAAAATTCCTTGGGAGAAAAAAATCAAGTTGTTTTTGCGACTTTTTTTGTAATAAAACTAGCTTGTGAATTCACCGTCCTATCTGACATATCAAACAAGAGCTTAATATTCGTCCCAGCGACGGATTATTCAGCTAATATATCAGTACATCTCCCGAGGACAACCAATCTCTATGAAACTCTGAAAAGAGGAAGAAATCAAGCAAAGAATCATTCTAGGATTGCAAGCTTTCGGTAGAGTAAGCTCAACCTTTAAGAATAAGAAAATCCCAATAGTTTTGAAAAGGGGAACCTACAACCGATGTCTTGTCCCGATTGAAAAAATGGAGCTGAAAAATGTAACTTAACCAGAAGATTGACCCTGACACTGAGACCATGCAACATCTACAGGAGAGAATCATGCTCAACATCAACCAAAGAGATCATAAGACATATATATATATATATATATATATATATATATATATATATATATATATATATATATATATATATATATATATAAGAAAAAAAAGTTTAAAAAAAAATAGGATTCAGAGATATCATTTAATCCATTAGAAAACTCAAATGGCAATGGGCTGGTCATGTTACAAAAATGTCAGACAACCGCTGGACATTACGACTCCCAACGTGGATTCCCAAAGATCATATACGAAACTGTGACCGACAAAATATAAGATTGCATGACACAATGTGGTGATGATGAAGATGATGTTTATATATATATTTTCCATAGGAATAGAGCACGCTCATTGATGGGAAATTTCTGCATAAATAAATATATCGCTTGAAAATTCAGCCTTATTGACCGTCCAGTTCCGTAGTCCAGAGATAGGATATCGGTCACCTGAAGTGAAGGTTTCAATCCTACCTCGCAGAACTGGATGGGATAATGGAAAGTCTATAGCCACACTGAAGAGATGTAATACATCGAAACAGCTGTCTGAGGATGATGCAACAATATATATATATATATATATATATATGTATATATATATATATATATATATATATATATATATATATATATATATATATATATGTATATATATATATATATATATATATATATATATATATATATATATATGTGTGTGTGTGTGTGTGTGTGTGTGTATGTAACAGAAAGTAAAGGACCAATTTTGCATTACAGTTGCATTATAGATATAAAGCGTTTAAAAATACTTTTTTCCCTAAAAACTTTTCAATTTAATTTTGATTTATAAAAACTATTTTTTTCAGATTTGACATCTCAAAGGTAGGGTGTCCCCTCAGTTTGAACTTTTTGAATGATTATATACGAACGTGTAAAACAAGAAGATGTGTTTATGGGTGGAAAGCAAGTTCCACTTCGACATTAAAGTTACGTTATAAATATCCTTTCCCCTTCTAAAAACCCTTTAAAGAATACTTTTCTCAAAATATTTTGACCCCCTCTCCATTTTAGCATAATGGTTACATTATACATAGAGCCCTCCTTTAAAACCCTGTAAAAAAATATTTCTCTGAAAACTTCATGAACCCCCCCCCCAGTCTATTCAGTAGGCATGCTAAAATTGGCTGGGTTGCACCTATGTTTAGGTACTGTCTTAACGTGACAAAAGGACACCTCTCATTTTCATTCATAAAATAAAATTAGATAAGATAGAAATTTTCTCGATTCTTAAAGTCATCTGATAATTTACGAGTTACAAAATCAAGGGAAGTAACTCCAGATTTTTTTATAGTAGTTGCCTCCCTTAGATGCTCGTATCACAATGTATACTGAATAACAATAAAGCGCTTGTTACTGTTTACATTGACAACGACGAAGCGAGTGTTGATCTGGACTTGGAACTTCTTTCTTCAAAGCTTCTGTTTTCTATTCATTGTTTCTAACGTTAAAATCTTGATCAGTTTAATCGTGTACCAGGGGATAATTTGTTTATTTGAGGTACGTAACGTTACATTAATTTTCAAGTAATATCAATTAATTTCAATAATTTTTCCAATTTAATTTACACTAACTGAGCACGTTTTTTTTTTGTTTTTTCTTTACGAAGAACTCAAAAGTTACGGTTAGTCTTGCAAAGCCATTTTGATATGGGCCGTTTTTAAATACGCAATTTCAAATTGCTAAAAGTGGCTAGATTTTTACCGTTGTTTGAATTGAACGAGTTGAAAAAAATCAGACCTGCACATTAAAAATAATTTTATCGGTCACTCAGAAAATTCAAAATCGACGTAAATACTGGGGAACTTGAATTTACATAGTTACCTAACAATTAAATGTACCTAATAGACATTTAAAGAAATTAATATAGCCACTTTTAACCATAAAATGACAGAACTAAATTTTTGCGCTAGGGAAACTATTTACAGTTATAATTCTTATAAATTACAAAACTAATCAACCAATCAACTTACTTACTTACTTACTTACTTACTTACTTACTTACTTACTTACTTACTTACTTACTTACCTAACTAACTAACTCCCTACCTACCTACCTACCTACCTACCTACAACTTGTTTTCTTAAGCGTATGAGAACCTTTACGTTAAGGTGATTAAAGGATTTAGTTTGCACCTAAAATTTACCCAATTTTGCCCGGAAATAGGGGGTGCAGTTGCCCCTCCCCCAATGCTTGGCTCGTTGTTTAGTAAATATCTTCATTGTCAATTTTAGAATTTTTTTTTACATTTCTGTTCTCTGTTAAACCTTGCTACATTTGACTACTGTAACTTTGCAAAGGTTTCGAATTCAATGGGTCCTCACCCGATTCCCCAATCGAGACTGATCGGTTTAGATGAATAAACACATGATAGTTATTTACTTTTGAGTGAGTCCTCAATTTGTTTACACTAAATTCAGGTTCATATTACTTTTCACGTCGTAAATTGGAGGTAATTATAATTCTTGGTCTTACGGATGTTAAATATGGCACTTAAACACGGCACACAAAGACTACGAAAGGTCATACAAAGGCTAAAAAAGGTATAAGTATACAACGTATTCATCAGATATTAACGAAATAATTGAGTTAAGTTTAAGTTATTCATGTGTTCTGACGTTTAAATGTATCTTTTTACGTGTTTATTCGGACTCCACCCAAATTTTACTGTTCATAATACAAACTTGAGATTTTACACACACTTCTCCCATGGAGTAGTAAAGATAATTTTTCTTTTATTTGAGCTCCCCACCCCCAATTAAATGGGTTTTTATTGGAGGGCTCAGTTTACAATGAAAATTTACGACAATTTCGTCCCTTAGTTTATGTCCACGTTTTTTTCTTCCCTCAAACCATACTTGTAATATTTTCATCGAATTAATTTAATTTTACCCCAAGAACTGCTTGAATCACCAGAAGCTTCATATATGAGTAGCGGTGGTTCATAATTTCCCTTGGAATTCTAGTATTCTTTCTGTTTCCAATGCTATTTGAATTTCAACATCCTCCAACTTAAAAATCAAATGGTATTGCAAAATTGTTTATTTGTTTATGACTCATTGAATAAAATATTCCCACTTTGTCTTCAAGAGTATTCTGGACGAACGGAAAAATTAATTCATTTAGTACAAAAAGCTCCGATTAAGAATGCTTCCATGTTCCGTCTTACTTAGATAGACAAGGCTTGAATTAGATCGACCTAAAATTGTATTTCAGATTGGATTAATTTTACAAAGAAATTTAAGATTGATCTGCTTAGCCCATCACGATTTAAACTTAAATCTAATATCAAATGAAATTTTATTCAATCCTATACTTGATTTCAAATTCAACTAAACAGCTGTATTCAATTTTCTTGATGATTTTTTAAAAATATATTCCTAACAAACTCTGCCTTACTCCTTCATAACCAATTCCCTCTTCCACGATGTTCAGACAAATACTTTTTGATTAAATGAAAAAATACGAAACTATAGTTAATGCTCCTAGATCAGGGTACTGCACAAACATTACCTCCCCGAAACTGGGAAAAAATATTGCAACATCAGAGGAAAAAGGGTGAAAAAGTGTACCAGAAACGAAGGTCCAAAATCTCTTCTCCGAATTTCTATTAACCGAAAAGCTCCGGAAACCGAACATTTTTCCCTGGAAAAACCGTGCGTTTGTTGGAGCATTTTTTTACTTGAGAATAAAAAGAAATTGGAATATTTTCCTAAATTGAATTAAAAAAAGGACAAAATTTACAATTACGCACAGGCCATTTTGAATGGCTTAAATTGGCATGATTTAAAGAAAAATAGCCATAATTGAGTACCTTTCATTTCCAGAAAACTGCATCGCCCCCAAAACTCATACAAAGGCTCTTAAAAGTATAAATATACAAAATACTGATCAGATATCAAGGTCCGACCAACGTTATTCTCGGTTTAAGGTTTTAAATGTTCAAATAACGCTATTCTCGATCTGAAATTACCGTTCTTTGTATTCAAATGAAAAAAATTATTTTCGTTTATATATATCTATACGTTTTGGGACCTTTGTATTAGTATTTGGAGCTTATACGCTTACCCAGAAATGAAATCTACCCAATTTTAGCCATTAAAAGAATAAATCTGACTATTTTTAGCCATTCAAAACGGTCAATTCAAAAATGTCTGTTCTACTAGTTTTTATTGCAAAGATTTTCAAAAAAGATTCGGGTAATAGTGGATCTTTATTTCATTTCATTAATACAGAACAAATAGAAAACTAATTTTATTCATATATTTAAATTTACCCCACTGTAAAGACATTACCTTCCCTCAACACTCACCTTGATTGTCTTTTCTGTATACAATGCCTGCTCTACATTTCCGAAATCCGAAAATTCCGAATTCCTAGGAGCGTATTGTCCCCAAATTTTCGGATCAGCGAAAATGTTATTTGAAAATACACGACAGAGTTAAAGGGAAGCAACTTATGATACAATACTGGATATAAATAATGAGTAAGCTCCCTTGGAGGATCATTTTCCCAAGATTCTCGGTACTTGTTAACAACATTTATTTCTATTCGTGGTAAATGATCTTAGGTATTTATTTGCCATCTCTCAAGGTCAATATGTGACATAAAATCTAGTCTAGAGTGCACCAGCACATGACACAAGGCCAAGGGAAAGGTCACCCAGAAGAAGCTACGTTCTCTTGGCTGTTGCTGCAGGTGGTCAGGGCATGCTCTTGGCCCTACACTTCTTAGTGCAATAAGGAGGGACAGCCCTGGGGACGGATACCTTGGTACCAGGCTTCAGTTGATTATCATAAAAGGATTATATACGTGCTTTTGAATAAGTTGATGCTCATAGAATATTATTGGCACAAAAGTATATATATATATATACATATATATATATATATATATATATATATATATATATATATATATATATATATATATATATTATATATATATATATACACACACATATACATACATATATATATATACATATATATATATATGTATATATATATATATATATATATATATATATATATATATGCATATGTGTGTTTGTATGTGTGTGTGTGTGTGTATATATATATATATATATATATGAATATATTGTGTTTTATTAGAGAGAAACTCATTACACAGTCAACGTATCACTTGGCGTAAATAATGTAAATAGAATCAGCTATCTTAGTCTGTTCCTATCTATCTCTCTATCTCTCAATCTATTTCAGTCTTTTCATATCTATGTATTCACTTTAGTTCGTTAATATCTATCTATTTACCCCAGTTTCTTCTTATCCATCAATATAGTTCCCAAGTTGGTCAAACAGGCTGAATATATATGTATGTATGTATGTATGTATGTATGTATGTATGTATGTACATCTATCTATCTATCTATCTATCTATCTATCTATCTATCTTTCAATCATATAGCCCAGCTTTCAACCCTAATTGAAATAGATATCATAATAATAAGATAATAAAATTTCTACATAAATATATAATCATTATTTGTGTCGATCATTTTATTTATTGTACAACAGCTGAGGCGGATAATGAATTACAGATTAGTTCAAGATTCTACTTTCATGACATTACGATTGGGTATCATGTAAATTATTACCAAACTATTAGGGACCATCAAGCAAAACTGTCACCAAAACTATCAACATAGGTCTCTCCAGTTTTCAAGTAAATCTGGTTGGCTGGCTATATATGTATTGTGCTAACGGAGCTCGGGAGCTCTAAATGTAATCATTTATTCCTTTATTGCATCGTGAGATTTTTTTGTTTCATTTAAAATTTCCCACCAAAATATGCCTTTAGCAGGAATTTAGTTTACAATATACGTTTAAGCTAAATTAGTCCCGGAGTTTGTGTCCAGCAGCATTCATGCTTGTTTGTTTTTTTTGTTTTTTTTTTAATCAAAACTCTTTAGTGGTCACAGGTCCAAAAAAGGTGATAAAAGTAATTCCGATTTTTTAATTGATCACCCCAACACAGCTTGCTGCCATTGGTCACATGAGGGTTTCTTTTGATGTTTTATTGGACTTGATTTTAGTTTGAGGCTGTGTACACAGTTGATGTAAGTTAATACTAAGATAACTATCTGATATGTTTGTGTATTTGATGAAACGAAATCTATATAGTGAAGTGTTTGTTCAGTCTTATTGGATTTTTATTATTCTAACAAAGACTCTGTGTTAAGTGCTCACTGTACACGTGTTTGGTTATGGTGAATGGTACACAGTCTGCGTTATGTACGTTGTAAGAGACAGTCAACCTGAACTGTCACCAAAACTGTCAACGTAGGTCTGTACAGTTTTTGAAATGAGTCTGGCTAGCTATCTATCGATCTAATCACTGCAGCCCCACAAATGGCCCACCTGTCCAACTGGCTAAATGAGCAACAGATTCTTTTCTCTTTGCTCATCTTAGTGTCTATGTGAGCGTTTGTCTCAGGGTACTCCCGGTCATATTCTGAGGACTACAATCTCGAGAATATGCATGAATATACCACTAGACCCCATCTAAAAACTTTTTAAAAACCTTTTTCAAAAAAGCTCTTTTTTGGTGTCCATGGTCCAAAAATCTTTGGCTTGTATTTCTTTTAGATAATTTTAGATATTTTTAAAGATAATTTTAGATATTATTCTGGATAATCAGCATGGTTCACATAGGGATTACAGTGATTCATTTATACAAGGTATGGATATCTATCTATCACTCGTGCAGGCAGTATAAATGGAGCTAGGGGGCTGAAAATAAAAACATTTACTCATTATGTCTATAAAGAACTTTTTTTTTTGTTTTTAAAAAATTCACTGCCCGAAAATGAGTTTATGTGAAATTAGTTCCTATTTTGTGTTTTCTCTAGTTTTCACACTTGTTTTATTAATCATCCCCAACCTACAAAACGCAAGAGAATAAATTGATTACCACATTTTCCAATTTTTTAACAGGTCACCCCAAACACATCATACTGCCAAGAGATGTTTGTCCGGTGAAAATTCCAATTGAATGACTTACCAAACCTGTTTCAACTGTTTTCATTCTGCTTTATTCATTTTTCATTTTTTTTAAAATTTGAATTTGGAAAGTGGCACTGTCTGGAAAATATTAAATGTATCTCTTAGCACGTGGTACTTTTCCCCAGTAAATAAGCTTACACTTATTTGTTCTGTTCTTTAGTACTTACTGTGTGTTGTGAGAACATTGG
>OY735236.1:3459954-3484954 GCA_963457665.1 Thysanoteuthis rhombus | reverse complement strand
TTATCTCTAGAGTTGTGAGTCATGATATCTGAAATTCTTGCAACATGGCCAGCCCATTGCCATTTGTGTTTTTTCTGAGAGATTCTTTGATATCTCCGACTCCTGTTTTTTTTTCTTTGCAGTCTTGTGATCTTTCCATGTGATGTTAAGAACAAACCTTTCTTGTGAACTTTGCACGGTTCTTAGTTTGAGAGTCAATCAATATTACAGCTCCATAGGTGACTGTTGGGAGGATTGATCCATTTCAACATCGAACGATCATTACAATAGTGTACTTTACGGAGACCTACAACTGAGCATTTTATTACCTTTTACTGAAGTTGTATTGGAAGTTCAAAATTTAGTATCTTCTTTGGTAGATATTCTTTCTGATTTGAAATGCTGGTACCTCTCACGGGATTGCGTGTAGCTCCGAGAATCCTCCTCATAGACCTGTTGCTATATCAGAAAAGTCTTTCGAAATGTTTTTCCTTATCTCAAACAGAATCTCACTCAAATATGTGACTCTAATGAAATCTCCATCGTTCAATTTGATAAAAGAAAGTCAAGTGCACAAAACACATAGTCACTTTTACAAGCAAAAACTAACCAATGTTGATTGCTATGTAACATCTCAGTCGGGACAAATTAAAACATTTCGTAGGTACGTTGATTTGTTTAAGCCATTATTGGAAACAATGAATTTCTAACTCACTTTTTTTTTGATCCCAGATGGATTGGTTAGTCGGATCTTGGATGGTCGGGGCAGCAACAAATACCTGCCTATGGATTTTGATCAGATGATGGAAAAAGTGCTGCAGAAAAAACTTGAGGCCAATAGCTCTGTCATCAAGATGTGCAAACTGAGGAGTCATAATGAGCGCCATCAGAAGGACACCAAGACCAAACAGCACCAAATGGCTTGGCGGAAAGAAATGTTACGGTTAAAAGATCTTCGTCATATTGCTGCTATGGACATCGCAGAGCACATCGTGAAAAATTCCCAAAACGGTCTTCCTATCTACGCAGATTACGACTTTCTTGTAGAGAAGCAAGCTGAAGAAATGGCTTCTTTTAAAGAACAAACTTTGGATCCAATCTGGAACTTATGGTAAGTATGATAAGCGCAACTATTTTTTTATAATCAAACTTCAGTCCAAGTCTGGAGTTGAATTTGTTTTTCTTCTGTAACAAGAACAACAAGAATGAAAAGAACTATCCTAATCAAATTTAGAGGACATTCCCTGCGATTTTAAATCATGAGCAACTTATTGATTGTCGTGTCTTATGTATCTACCGAATTTCATGCAAGGAATACCCAGGGGCTTATTTAACTCTGATAGGTAAAATTAACTTTTCCCTACCATGATTTGAAATCGTAATCAACTGATTGCTAGCTGGCCCTCTCACCAACTCAGCCAAACTAACGAGTCTTAAATATTTACGAAAATTTATCTTGCAGATGTGGATCGGATTATTTCATTCTTATAAATAAAAAACATACTGAAATGTATATGTGTATAATTTTTGTAGGTTTATAATATATAATAGACAACAGTCGAAATAGTAAGTATATCACAGAATTTTTGAGATGAGGTATTATCATTATTTCTATTGATATTCGGACCAATAAAGGGTTCGGTTCGTTACTTCTCCACACCTACCAGATGATACCTGATGAAGGCCGTAGAGTGCAACGGCCAAAACGTTGTATGAAAAACAACCAAGATGAGGATGGTTCGAATATCAATAGAAACAATAGTCGAAATAGTAGTTGTGATTGAGTTTGAATATGTAGCAGTCAGGCTTGTCTTTACTTATAGTCACCGTAATCACCGACTTTCGACCACTTCTCATCTAAGGGGTTATGGAGAAAAGGGTTATTAATGCAACAAAATTTGAGACCAGTGAAAACATGTTAAAATGGCTCTTTGGTGTTAAAATTGTAAAAGTTGGGAGCAATAAAACAAGACAAGTCTGAAATGAAGGCAAGCAGAAGGATGAGAGAATTAAAATACTTACAAGCAATAAAACGGAGAGAAAGTTGTTAAAACGTCTTCTTGGTGTTGGAATTGCAAAAGTTAGAAACACTTAAACATGATATGTTTACAATGAAGGAGATACTCAAAGAACAATAAGAGAGTTAAAAGTAATTAAACGGTTGAAATTAGAAGCTAGCAGATGCCAACTTCCACCATTTTGTATTCTGATCATATGAGCTTCGAAACGTAGGTGTATAGGAACTTCTTGGTTAAGAAGGACAGAGGACTTAATTAGCCTAAAATTTCCTTGGTTTTGCTCAAATAACACTGATCTGCCCCAAATCTTACACCGCTTTGCTTGAATTTGTGGAAAATATCCCAGGCTTGTACGTGTATGCTTTGAAACCAATTTAGTTTCCTTTAATAGACTTTTAATAATATCTAGTATTTCTGGTGAGTATAGTAGATATTGCTTATCTGACACTAAGGCTTTATAATTCAGCATCCAATAAAGAAATAACTCACTAATAGTAGTTTACAAAACAAGCTTGATAACCAATATCATTTTTAACTTGTGTTTCTTGCATAAAAATTTTAGTTGCTTCTCGTCATAATAACTCAAATCGTTAGCCATTGGCCGTTAGTAAACAGCATGGGACCGTATGTAGAAAAAGCACCTCGTTTGATTTCAGTCATTTGGTCAGTTGTAAAAATTCATTCGATCAATTTTTTAGAATAAAAAATAAGTAAAAAGTGAGTTATAATTTTATGAAAATTTATTTCAATCCAATCAAAACAAAGATGTTTATATTGAAATGTTTTTTTTCAAAAATGGTTACGAAAGTTGGATATTTGTTTAAGAATAATAGAAAAAGAACTTTTTTACATGTAGTTTTTATGCATTCAATCCATGATACCATATCAAACTCTGGAGGTTGTCAGTTTTCAGAAAAAAACAATCTAATTAGTTTTATTATTAAATCAAAATTACTATGGCCGTGAAGTACATACTAACAAGATTTACTTACAATACTTTTGATATGAAGACATGGTTTTAATTCAATCATTGCATTACTGCACTGAAAATTGTTTGAACTCTAGGACTTTTGGTAAATAAATAAGTGTACTAAAATAAATTCACTTGTCGATTTCTATGAATACATTTCTCAATTTCGATAATCACATTTGTCATTTCGGTATATTGATATTCCAATATATCTCAATTTCAATAATGATATTCTTAGATTTAAATAAATGCATCCCACAATTTTGATAAACATGTTTTCTTCAAATAAAAGAATCAACAATTTAGCAGGTTCCAGAATTAGCTGAACTTTGGGAACATTGATTTCAATAAATACATTTCTCGATTCTGAGAATTACAATTCTCAATTTTGATGATTACATTACTCAATCTGGATAATTCCACTCCCTAATTTGAATGATTATATTTTTCAATTTTACACATTTATTTACTGATCTTGATAATTATATCTATAAATATGATTTGGGAAATTGATAATTATATTTATCAATAACTGTAAAAAAATCTTTGAATTTTGATGAAAAAAAAATGTGTAAATTGCAAATTACATTTATGGGTTTTTTTATAATCACATATATTGATTGTGATAATTAGATTTCTCAATTTCGATAATTATGTTAATCGATTCTGATAATTACTTATCTCAGTTATCGATAATTATTTTCATTGATTCTGATAATTACATGGAAAATATTCAATATCCAAAAAATTCACTTATTTATTTCCAAACTGACTTGAATATATTATTAGATGGACACAGAAATACTTTTGCAGTTGTATATTCATGCACTACCTAGCCCAAGGATTGAACTCGTGACTTCGTGGAAAAGTCAATGAAAATAAAGATACTGGTCTGAAAGTACATCAGTGTATCACAGTCATTCCTTCTCTTGAAAATTTCGTTGTTGAAAATCCTGCCTGATTAGAAGGGCTAAAAGCAAATCTTAGCTCCAAATAAGAAAGATAATCGCCAATTGGAAATAAGAAAGATGGTTGCCTTTTGTATTTCTTGTAACAATGTTGTTTTTCAATAACATTCTATCTTAATCGACTTGAATAAATACATGACTGGAAATACTGAATATTTATGACTGAAACTTTCCATTTTTAAGAATAACACGTTGTTATAATGAATGATAAACATTCTTTCAGGGGCATTTGGATCTTCACGCTCGATAAGCCAGGATGCAAGTAATTATTAGTAAGAATCACCAGAAATGTTTTACGTACTATAAAATATGGTACTTTATTGTTCCATTCGACGCAAACATTTGAGTTGACTTATAGATGACATGTAACAAAATTATAAATTATAAATTATAAATTTCTTAGCCAAATATGGATGTTTACACACACACACAGTCATTGATTTTGATGAATACATTCTTTAAAATAAATTAAATAAAAAAGCTCAGTTCGTGCCAGAATTAACCAAGATATAGCTTGAAATATACTGATTTTGATCATTATATTTCTCTTTGTCAGGTAATCATATCTATTGATTGTGACAATTATGGTTCCAGAACTTTGATAATTTTTGAAATTGCCAACTATTTATTGATTTTGATAATTACATTTATCAATTTTAGTAATTTCATTCCTCAATTTTAGCTGGTGTTAGTGGTTTGATTGCAACTGAAGAAAATATCATTTGAAATATTTTACGTACGATATGTTGCTTTGTTTGAATAGCTTATTGTTCTATTGGCCACAAACACTGCCGACTTATCGATGATATAAAACAAATTTTTAATTTTCGGGCTTAAAATTGACGTTTACTAGAAATTGAATTTACTGTGCATGAGATTAAGGCTACAAAAACTTCTTATCGAATAATATTTCTTCAAAAATACTAAATACACCCATGTACAAGTACCTACATGGCACGAACACATACAGTCACAAATGCACACACATATCTCACACGCACACACACACACATATATATATATATATATATATATATAAATATATATATATATATATATATATGTTATTGTGTCATCCACAGACAGCTGTTTCGATGTATTACATCTCTTCAGTGTGGCTATAGACTTTCAATTATCCCATCCAGTACCGCAAAGCAGAATAAAAACCTTCACTTCAGACCCGTTGGCCGATATCCCACCTCTGGACAGGCAGTAAGGCTGAATCTAAGCGTTATATTTAAATTACACAGAAATCCCTCATCCACCAGAGTGCTCAATTCCTATAAAAGAGCATTGGTATATATATATATATATATATATATATATATATATATATATATATATATATATGCTCATCTATGCTACATACACGCACACACTCATATTAATGGCTGGCTGGCTATGTATGTGTCGTGTAAATCGGCCACAAAAATAGAGCTAGAGGGCTGAAAACATTATATGATGATTCATTGATTTGATGTGTCCGTCTATTTTTCCACCTATCCCAGTCTATTAATATCAATCTATCTATTTATTTATAAGAAAACGTCAACAGAAACTGTCACCAAAACTATCAATATAGTTTTTTTTTTCAGTTTTCAACTAGGTCTAGCTGGCTGGCTACGTATTTACATGTATATACATGTATCACGTGCACACACTGCACCGATGAAGCTAGAGGGCTGAAAATTTAAACATTCGATCCATCTTATGTCTAAAAAAGATTTTGTTGTTCCCCCACTTTATAGCTTTCTATTGGGGTTTCAATTCGCTGAGAAAATTTCTGCTAAATGAATCACTATTTTGGGCTCATCATTTTTTCTTGTTGAAAATTCAGCCTTATTAGAGGTCGATGACGGAACAAGAGGCGAGAGAAATAACCCATTCATTGATCATCCTTTTTATGATCTTTTCTCATTCTTCACGCTCAACATAACAGGCTGCTGGAAGACATTGATCATGTGATAGTTTCTATTGATTGACTAACCAGACCTATCCATCTATCTATCTATCTATCTATCTATCTTTTCTCATCTATCTATCTATCTATCTATCTATCTATCTATCTATCTATCTATCTATCTATCTATCTATTCTCATCTATCTATCTATCTATCTATCTATCTATCTATCTATCTGTTCTCATCTATCTATCTATCTTTGCCTGTTCATATCTATCTATCTATCTATCTATCTATCTATCGGTTGGTCTGTTCATATCTATCTATTTATCTATCTATCTGTTTATCTATCTATCTATTTATCTATCAATCTATCTATCTATCTATCTATCTATCTATTCACATGTATCTATCTATCTCTCAGTCAGTTCTCATCAATCTATCTGTCCGCATCTATCTATCTATCTATCTATCTGTTAGTCAGTTCACATCTATCTATCTATCTATCTATCTATCTATCTATCTATCTATCTATCTATCTATCTATCTATCTATCTATCTATCTATCTATCCCTCAGTCTCTTCATATCTACACATCTACCTACCCAATTTTTTTCTGTCTACCGAGAGATTTATGCACTTATACACATATCTATATGTACGTTAGAGTACTTACATTATGTATGACTCTATTTCAGTTTATTTTCTTCTGCATTTCTTATTCTGTTCACACCTGCGTTCACACTTCTCATTGTCTGTACCACAATGTCTCCTTACAGTACGCAGCTATCTTTGATCAACAAGAAAATGGATAACTGTATTCGTACCAAGCATAAATGAATCACCATAGCCCACACATGTACCAAAACTAATTATCGGAAAAAGTATCGAAAATCAGTTTAAAAAAGGATATTTTATCTAAATTTATCTTTAAAATATACTTTTAATCTTGAATTATCCTGAAACATCTTTCATCTGAAAATATCTTAAAGAATAGATATTCTATCAAAAAATATCTTGATAATACGTTTCATTTAGTAATACCTAAAAAATAGATCTTTTTACTTAAATTATCTAAAAATACATCTTATAGCTAAAGTTATTTGAAAAAAAAGATCTTTTATCAAAAATTTTTTAAAATATAGATATTCTAACTAAATTTATCTGAAAAAAAAAATTTTATCTTAGAAAATCTCAAAAGATAGATCTTTAATGTAAGATTAACTTTAAAATGGATCTTTTATCAGAAATTATCCGAAAATAGATCCAAATTATCCTAAAGATGCATTTTTTTATACAAAATTATCTAAAGAATAGATCTATCTAAAATTATCTAAAGAATAGATCTATCTAAAATCATCTATTATCTAAAGAATAGAGCTATCTAAAATTATCTAAAGAATAGAGCCATCTAAAATTATACAAAGAATAGATCCATCTAAAATTATACAAAGAATAGATCTATCTAAAATTATCTAAACGATATATCTTTCATCCTTGATTATCTAAAGAAGGGATCTTTCATCTAAAATTGTCTAAAAAATAGATATTTTATCTAAAAGAATCTTGAAGATACCAGCACATTATTTGGACATTATTGGTCCAAAATGACCAAAGAGACCCTTAAAAGCACCTTTTTTTTTCAAAGCTGAAAAAAAAAACAACCTTTGAGGTGTTGCCCTAATGGTGTACTAATGCATATTTTCAAGGTTGTAGCTCTCAAAATGCGATCAGGAATGCCTGGAGACACACACAGAGACAGACAGACAGGCACGCAAATAAAGAAGAATCTGTAGCCAACTTGACTGGTTGGTCGGGTTGGCCATGTTGGGCTATGGTGATTTGATCACTTTATGCACTGTTTTAATCTCTTCTCTTTGCTGCCGTCAAACAGAATTCATATGATTCACTCAAAGAAAATAATCCTTTCTTTTTTTTCTTGTTACTTCCATCGTTCATTTCTTTCCAGACAGAATTGGAAACAGGTCTTGTTAGTCACCCAAAAGAAATCGTCAAGTGAACAATGTCTTTTAGCTGCATGCCATATTGGGGTAGATCAATTAAAAAAAACTGGGATTGATCAATGGAAAAGTGATCACTGGAAAAGTCTGAATTTTCAAATTACAAGCGTGAACACCACCGGGTACAAACTAAAGGTCCAATTTAGCATGAACTCACATTGCAAATCGAACATCTCTCTTGAAACTTATTTGCAGGGATTTAAAAAAGCAAACAGAAAATATGACGTTTTTTCCAAACATAAGGGGTAAATGTTTAAATGTTCAGCCCTCTAGCTCTATTGATGCGGCCTTGATCGTGATCCATACATATATAGCCGTGTCAACTTAAAAACTGAAGAAACGTATGTTGACATATTTTGCGACAGTCTTGGTTGACAGTTTCTAATAACCTTTGAGTTTTCTTCCCTAATATCATTTCCTCTTGTACCAAATTCATAAAAATTCTAAAACCTTTGATGCTCCAATCTCGTCATCTTTGTTCTTTGTAAAAAAAACCCAAACAACAAAAAACAAAACAAAAAACAAACAAAAAATAACCGTGGGGTCCTCTTTGATGCTCCTGTTAACAAGATGATCTAGCTTTTGGAAACGTTTTGATATACTAGGAACCATAAACTAAAACTGTCACCCAAACTGTCAAAAATAGGTTTCTTCAGTTTTCAAGTTACTCAAGCTGGCTATGTACGTATATATATATATGTATGAATTGAAGGGTTAAAAATGAGTGGTTGTCGAATATTTCTGTAGAGGTTCAAAGCGTTTTCGTAAAAAAAAAGACTCCAAAACCTTTTATGGTCTCTTATGACGGGTCTTTGATCCACACTCATCTTCCGTAGTTTTGGTGGAATCAAACAATAGAAAAAAAAAACTCTTCAAAGAGCTTTGAAGAGTGTTTTTTTTTTCATCCAAGACCTGTCGCAAGAGACCATAAAAGGTTTTGGAGTCTTTTTTAATCAAAAGCACTTTGAACCTCTACCGAAATATTCGACTAGCTTTCACTTTTAGTCCTTCTCAACTCTCACAGCGCAGTTACTTTGTGGGATTCATTTGAATTTGTCAAAGTCAATCTATTTTTTTAATATTTGGTTCTAATGGAGGCTGGAAAAGTTAGAGTTTTCTTTACAGAATCTGGTTGATAATGGGATCGTTGCCGTGAAACTAATCTCGATGTTTTCTTTTTCTTAAAACCGAGGACATCAAAGCGTAAACCTGGTCTCTAAAATTTTTCTAAGTACTGTCATAAGTACGATCACTATTATTATGGTTTACAATTCTACAAAAGAGCTCAATTGGATCTTCAGACGAAAAAACAAAACAAAAATTGGAAATGTAATACCGTACTCTTCTTTCAAAGGCAGATTATATAAAATACATATAGAATATATTAAATTACACAGAAATTTACGGAAATCAACTACATAAAACAATGTTTCGCCTCCTTTTCACGACAATAAAACCTTCATAGTATGAGGCAAGCTTTATAGGATGAGCCTCGGACTGAACAGACCTACAAAAGTGCACGAGGCCATTTCACAGACAGATTCAGAGAATCCTGTGAGCAGCCTGACCTTTGTTTGTCATGCATGCTAGCAGGCCAGCAGCTGGTCTTTAAAGCCACCCTAGAGCACATGGACTTAGTGGAACGGAGCAGGATAACCAGGTTAGTGATGGGACAGCTATCGTCTAACAAGATGAACTAGTCATCATATATGTATGTATCATGCATATAGGCCACTGCAATGGAGCTAGAGGGCTGAAAATTTAAACATTCACTCCTTGCTGAGTTTGCAAATTTTTTTTTATCCCGATGTCCCCTCCACGTAAATAGTTTTTTTTAGTGAGGAGTTGGTTTGCAATTCAGGTTTATGCAAAACGAGTCCCTAGATTATGCCTGGTTGTTTTTTTAAAGTTCAGACTTTTCATTGATTACTGCCCAACAACAGGGTCGAGAGAAGAAATCAATTTATTGATCCTCCCCATGTTTTAGTTGACGGTTCAGTGACTCACAAGATCTGTTGAAAATTAATTTTTACGTTTGTAGGATGCTGGAATTTTGTGGACACCGGATCAAATTCGAACATTCTATCTATTTATCCCAGTCTCTTCATAATCTATCTATCTATCTATCTATCTATCTATCTATCTATCTATCTATCTCAATCTGTTGATTCTATATCTGTCTATCACAGTGTGTTCATTTTATTTAGACACACACACACACACACACACACACACATATATATATATTCTTGGAAAATTTGTAAAACATGGAACACACGTCGAGTATATCTCTCTGATTTTCAGTATCTTTGATATTGCTCTACTCTGGTTTGAAAACCGATTAAATACATTGAGCACATTTATAAAATGAATATCAAATTATAAAAAAATTCAACCACACTACTTATTTTTTATTCGGGTAAATCTTTTAAAACAAGGTATTATTATTTTGCCAGGCAAATGATTCGATTTATTCAGATCGCTGTTTAGAACAATATGGGGAGGGGCGTATGTCTATTTTCTGGGCAGAAAAACTCATTTTATACGTATTTCTTTTTGCTGTTTTTCTACTTGTTCATCTTTTTGTTCATTTTTTTTTAAGCCCAAAAGGCCAGAAACATAAACATGTTTGTGTAGCAAAATCCATCATTTCACCTTATTTATATATACATATATATATATATATATATATATATATACATATATATATTACTGTGTCATCCGTAGACAGTTGTTTCGATGTATTACATCTCTTCAGTGTGGCTATAGACTTTACATTATCCCATCCAGTAACGCGAGACAGGATTGAAACCTTCGCTTCAGACCCAAAGACCGATATCCTACCTCTGGGCTATGGAACTGGACGGTCAGTAAGGATGAATTTAAGTGATATATTTATTTATGCAGAAATTCCCCATCCACCAGAATGCTCTATTCCTGTGGAAGAGCATTGCAAAAGCTTACAATGGATGAGTCACCTCATATATATATATATATATATATATATATATGTATATATATATATATATATATGCACACATGCACATCTTTAAATACAAGCACATACTCATGTCTTCATACCTACACACAGAAATCCACATACGTCTTTCCTGGAGAATAGTCGCATCCGCAACTGCTCAGCTACCAAAGGTAACTTTTCCTCGATGAATAAAAAGAAAACCTATTTCAATCCATCAAATTTCATTTTTTTTCTTTTTCCTAACAACAAACATCATCCAAGATACGGGAAGGAGTTTTTGCCCCAAATTTCCCGAGTATTCCAGTCTTTTGGGAACTTTTTGTTTCCGATAAAATGCAATCTTTTCTGGTTTGTTCTTAGTTTAGAGATTCTCAGGAAAGAGAAAAAAAAACCATAATCATCAAAGATTGATAGTTTTCAGTTTAGTCGCTTTGATATGGGCATTGAGGCATGAAACCTGTTTAAAATCAATATTACACTGAAAGGTTATTGCTAATCAATAATTCGAATGGAAAAAAAACAGGTCTCGTTAGTCATCCAATAGAAATCGTCACATAACAAATGTCTTTTGGCAGCATGTCGTGTTTGAGGTGATCAATTAAAAAATTTGAAAAAAAAAGAGGGACCCATGAATATGTTTAATCTTTTGCATTATGTTTAGGCTGTGATCAGTAAAAAAAAGCCTGAATATGAAGAAAAACATAACAGACACAAACTAAGGGATTAATGTAGCCTAAACTTACATTGTAAACTGAACCCTATTCCAAAAAGGCATTATGGGGGGACGTAGCAAAAAAACAAAAATAATGTTTTTTCTTGAGATAGTAAGGAGACATTGCATAATTTTCCAGCCCTCTAGCTCTATTGGTATGGTCCCAAACTCATTATCATTTTCTCAACAATACTATTTACTCGGTACCAAAGGTAGATCGGTCCAAACCAAAACTTTGTCCCCAAATTATCAATTTCATTATCATGTTGTTGGATACTAAGATCCATTCATATATATCATACATACATGCATTGCCAGCCAGACTTACAAGAAAACTGAAAGAAACGTATGATGACAGTTTTGGTGACAAACCCTGGGCATATCCATTTTTTTTCAGATTACTTGCTAGTTCACATCCTTCAAACTAACAAATTTGTTTCAACCAGTCATAATTGTTTTTCTCCTTCCACCTCAGCCAATCAACTCTTGGGATTCTGAATACACCCTCATCACCCAGCAATCCCCGTGGCTATCTGGCTTTAATAAATGAAAAAGCATTTTTAAAAAGCAGAATGAACAATGATATAAACAACAGATAATCCATCTATATAAATGGCATATATACGAATTAGTATGTTTGGTTGGATATTTATTTGGTTATTGTACGTTTGGTCTGGTTCCTGTAATGACCTAAAAGTTGTAATGGATTGGTCCATGTGAAATAGATTAACAGAGCTTGTAAAACAATTGAAGGGTTGAAATAAGACGAGATAGGCTTTTAAGACATAACAATGAATAAAACATCGCAGAAAAGCTGGTCGTTTGAAAGAAAATGAGTAGGTGTGTGAATGATTTTTGAAATCCCCGATTTGATAGATTTGGTCATATCTTTTTCCTTTGTTTATTAAATAAAATGATATATAACTTTATTTTGTTGTGAAATAAGTTGCATCTTTAATAAGATGAGTTTTTCATAATCCTTTTTCGTTTTCTTTCATAACGCACGTGAATTTAAGCGGTGAATCTTCTTACGTAACATTTTGCCTCAAGACTTTATATCCGATCGGCCTTTAAAACAGCTTGAGTTTGAGTCACGACATAACCCCCAACCTCAAAATCAGGATGCTTTAATTATTGAAAATAAACTACCTAATTAAATAACTTCATGCTCCTAGCTCCGCACATTGGTAACACTGACGATTTTGACGGGTATACATGAGTATCAAACGTTTAATCAAAATATGAATCATTTGAAGCAATAAATTCTTTATAGAATCTCAAAAAAATGTAATTTTGTTAGTAAATCTTCTACTTTTAGCATTATCTAATATGATTGAAAAGACATTTTAAGGGTAACAACCTAATATTCAGCCATGGGCATATGAGCCGAGGGAGGTGGAGCGGGGAGGGCAATCCAGGGCCAAGTAAGTATCAAAAGAAAGAGAAACGGTCAGTTTAGTCGCTCAATAGAAACTATCAGGTGACTAATGTCTTTCAGCAACATGCTGTGTTTGGAGTGATCAATTAAAAAATCGAAAAAAGAGTAATCAATGAATAAGTTATTTCTTTTGCCTTTCGGAGTGGGGTATTTAAAAAAAAACTGTTTTTGTCTAGACAAGGAGTGAATGTTTGAATTTTCAACCCTCTAGCTCCATTTGGGTGGCATGGACACACGATATGTACATTGTTAGCCAGACAGTCAGACCAACGTAAAAACTGAAGAAATCCATGTTGACAGTTTGGGTTTACGGCTTCTAATATGGCAAGGTAATTTAAAGTCAATTGATATGCTTTCAAAATCCTTCCTTGGAATAATCTATACATTTCGGGACCACCAATTTACTGACTACCGTTCTTTATTCTGACTATGCTCATTCCTCTTGAACAGGAATTCCAATAAGAATTCATGAATTCCTTTTCTTTTTATTGTATTGGAATTTTTGATAATTTGGTTGCCTTCAGCAGATTTTCCATGGATTAACCAATTTGAGAACCGTCTTTAGAGATCACGTTTTAAAATTGATTCCTTGGTGAATTCCACCCCCTTTTTATTCCTTTGTTTTTCCTTCTTTTTCTTTAAAAAAAAATCTTTTTCTCTATTAACTAGTGAAACTTTTTTTTCGGCTTCCAAGCTGTGGTTTGTACTTGCCACTGCTTCTCAAGACTGAATTATTATTCATGTCTTTCACAACGTATAGAGCTCCTGAAAAAGCTAGGCCGACCTCCAGCAAATTACTACTGACTCAGAGGATCAGCAAAAAACCAAAAGTCTTAGGCGCCAACCGAACTTCCCAGCGGATTTAGGCTTCTTACCAAAATCTAGAATAAAAGAAGATAAAATATAATTTCATGAACATTCAATTTCTGGCTCATTTTCTGTAAAGGCAAAAATATCATCAACTGTATATGTATATAAAAAAAAGGTCCTCTTTGCTTATTTTCCTACTCTAATTGAGATTAAAGAGTACTGGGTGTTCCGGAAAAAAATGTGAACCGTAAAATTTTTGGAATAAAGTTTTATTGCATTGAGATTTTGAACTGAAATTCCAACAGCAGAAACTACAAAACTTTTCCACAAAATTTGAGTTCTAACATTTCTGCTGTATGAACATACGAAAACAATCCGAAAAAGTTTGATCAGAAACTGAAATTCGAGTGTTTGTTCCTGTTTGTCAGCAGTCACAGATAGAAGCAAGTAACCCTTCTACCTCTGGACCAAACATTATAAATAATAAAAGAATGTATAATTTTATTTTTCATTGTGGATATAATGTATATAAGTCGAATCTGCTAGCATGGGTTGCTGCCTGCTCAGAAACCGGCTCTGGTTCCTTCTCAGCCAGAACCAAGTTTTTCAAATCATTTGTGCAATCACATAACTGAAGCGTAAAAACTCAAATTCTATAGAAAAGTTTTAGCGTATCTATAGTTAAAATTTCGATTCAAAATCTCAACGTGATGAAAAGTTATTCAAAATTATGTGAATTTTTTTTCAGAACCCAGTAGTATCTGTACGTTTTAGTGAAAAGTTAAAGATTTTCAACTAGTTTGTCAAATGACCATTCAATCTCTCCTTACTTTCAATTGCAAATTGGTTAGTCAGTAAATAGAAACCCTCTCGTGATCAATATTATTTGGCATCATGCCGTGTTAGTGGTGATTGAATTGAAAAATTTGAAAATAAAGTGACCATTGAATGAATTACCACCTCGCCTTTTGTTAGGCAGTAGTCAGTAAAAAGTCTGAATGTTCAAAAAATAAGTGTGCACAAACTATTGACCATTTAAGCATAAAATTACATTGTTTTTTGACCCCCCCCCCGAACCTATTTGCGGGTATTTAAAAAACAAACAAGAAACGTAAAAGTGAATTTTTCAAGATTTCAGCCCTTTAGCTCCTTTGGTAGGACCTGCACATGAGATACACACATTTATTCCTTACTATATCGAAAAAAATTTTTTTTTTTTCGAAAATCCTCCCTCCTCAACATTTGAGTGGGGAGCTCAATTTGTAACATGATTTAACACTTAATTTGTCGGTTAGAGTGTGTCTAGAAATGTTTATGCTTGTGTTTTGAAAAAATCTGACTTTTTCCATGATCAACGCCCAACAAAATACAAGAAAAGTAACTTATTACTTGATAACCCCATTTTCTAAATCTTTATTGATCATCCCCGACATTGCATGGTGTTAGATGTTGGTCATGTTACAGTTTCTATTGAGTGACTAACGATACATGTTGGTATCTTCAAGTTAAACACAGAAACTATAAAACCCTTGATCTAATTACGAAACGAACGAATTATGATACTACATGTAGTCACAGGAGATCATCCTGATCATTTGACATCAGAATATATTCAAGCAATAAGCGTGTGATAGCATCAAGCGTCATTTTCCCTTCATCTAATGACAATGGCAGTGCCAGTGTTTTATGTCAGCCCGGGCAAGGTTCGGCCAGGAAACTATGAGGACAGACAAAGTTTTTATATAAGTAAAAATATGAGTTTTATACAATAAATCAGATTCAAAGTCCTGTCTCAATTGCAAAGTCACAATAGATAAAAAGAATGAGACACAAATTATGGCAACGTTTATTACAAGTTGCATTGACAAGGATTATACAACGATGACCCCAGTGGTTCAGCCTTCTGCTACAAAACGAAGGACGATGCCTCCAAGAGTAAGGTTTTCAGCAAATTGTCCATTCATGGCAATTGTGAGTGAATTTTGTGAACCCAAACAAGACGCAGGCAAGGCTGCTGGTAACACAGGCAGTGCTCAGCCTCGTCCTGGACCGGTGTGCCATTGACAGTTGACAGAATAGATATTTTTAAACAATACGGCTATTAGATATTGTATTATAGTCCTGTATTTAGAAAGAAAGGAAGCTAGAAGAAGTATTTTACCAATACTCAGGGAAATGCTTGTCTCTTTGCTAATGGTGTATATCCCCAGGTGGAAATCTGAAGCACTTTACTATCCGGAAAAATGCATGGGAATTGCCTGGAGCAATCATCGCAGGCACTTAGACAAATTTTCTGCTCACAGCCATTTGAAAGAAAGTTCAATTCCACCTCATTTTACTTTCTCACAATTCTTCTTTACTTAATGGTCGAGTTCAGCCGTTCCTTTTTAATGGATATCATCATGCTTTTTGCCTACCCCTAGCCTGCTTCTCTCTATCTCTCTCTTTCTCTCTCTCTCTCCCCGCCCTCCATGTGCTCCCCGTCCAGCAATTCCATTCCCAAAGTATTCCTTGAATCCCACCCTTTCCAATATAAAATTACTCCTAGAATATGACCAACAGGAGTGTAACTGACGAACATGTGACTGACGAAATTGTAACTGAGAGAAAAGTGACTGACAAAAGTGTGACAGATGGAAGTGTAACAGAAAGAAGTGTCACAGACAGAATTGTCACTGATAAAAGTATGACAGATGCTTATCAAAAAACTATCAACATTATCAGAGGTTTCTTTAGTTTTCAAGTTAGTCTGGCTGGCTGTGTATGTACGTATATCACGTACACAAGCTGTGCTAATGAAAGAAAAGAGCAGAAAATTTTAACATTTACTCCGTATCATGTTAAAAACGTTTTCTACGTTTCCTTAAGATTAGCCATCCTACGTTTTTTGTTCGAAGTTTAATTTAGTATGCAGATTTATGCTAAACTGATTCCTCAGTTCTGGCAATGTTCACACTTATTTTTTAAAAACTTGGACATATTTTAGCGACCACCACTTAAAGAAAGGCGAGAAAAGTAAATTATTCATTGAGCACCATTTTTCCTATTCTTTAATTAATCACACCCGACATAGCATACTCTAAAAAGATGTTGGTCATATGACATTTTTTATTGACTGACTAACCAGACCTGATATAATATGGATGGATGGTAATTATATGTTGAAATCGATTTTAAACCAATCTTGTACATTTGACTTTCACAGCGAGGATCTCAAATTTTGGCTCCAGGAAAATGTGACCGAAAAATGTAACACAAGAGGATCCAGATTGCAAAAGAAAGCCGCAGAGATCATAGAAACGGTAAAATCTGTGTCTGAGCAGCAAGAAGAAGTCTTCAAGAAACTTAACAATGAACAGATGAAACTTGAAGAGGAAATCAGTGAGTGTCTTTATCTTATTTTTTGTATTTTCTTTCCAATTGAGCTGACGTCCAGGGTTGCAGAAATCAAAATATTTATTTGAGCTAATCTGACCGAAATAAAAGCGTCAAAAAATGCTAAAACGGTATAAAAAACACTTTTAAACCTTTTATGGCCATTTTTGATAACTATAAATAACTTGTAAACAGCTAGAAATTAGCCTAAGTTGCTGATGATTTGTGCTGAGAAAATGGGCTAAAAATGGTTTTTAGTATTTAATTTTGTGCTGGCACACCCACAGAGCTCATTGTCCACCCTTCCTGATCAATAGTTTCTGTAAGCTCTTAATGCCGAGAGGTCACAAAGTCAGTGCAACTATCAGAATGAGGCAGTCCTAAGAGACACAAAAGCCTAGCATGATGTGTCTGATAGTGGATGCGCATGCTCAGCTAGAAGCAAGATTTGACGGTAATACCTAACAGCAAAGACATTCAAAAGAGTCCGTCGGTCACACGGCCAAAATGTTGTGAAACAAGTAAACAGGAAAAATGAGGAAAATGGTCTGTACCAGTGTTTCTAATACTATTGTCACTTTTTGGTTATTCTTCAAGATCTATTACCCTCCACCCCCTTAATCCAACTATAGCCCCTTGGGATGATATTGCCACCTGGGGGTGATATTGTCTTCTGTTGAGAATGACTTCTCTACATCACCTGATGCCTATAGCCAAATAAATACTTGTATCAAATAGCTCGACTGTACATCTTCCAAAGGAAACATTGATTTGGGGTGATCAATTAAATTTGGAATAAACGAGTGATCAGGTTACTTTTCTTGTCTCTTGTTAGACGGTGATCATTAAAAAGCTTGGAATTTTCAAAAACATGTGAGTTCTAAGTATAGACCAATTTAGCATGAATTTATGTGGTAAACTAAACCCCTCACTGGAATCTCATGGGTTGGAAGGAATTTAATATATAATGAGATATAATAAGGTGTGACTGTTTAAATTTTCAGCACCATTACCGTGGCCTGAACACATGATACTTACCTACATAGCCAGCCAGCTAGACCAAAAACTATAAAAACCTATTTTGATATTGGTGTGGCCTATACAAAAGATAAATACGTACGACCAGCCAGCCAGCCTGCAAGTCAGTTCACTTAAAAACTGAAGAAATCTATTTTGATTGTCCTCATGATAGTTTTGGTAAACAGCTTTTAATAATTGATTGTATTGGAGGTTATAATGCACTCATCGCTTGATCTAGAATGTTTTCAAGTAAAGTATGAAAAGTTTCTGCAAATTGTCAGAGACCAAAGAGAAAAATCCAAGACTAAAATATTTACCGTAAACTAAAATTAAATCTGTTTCTTGATGATTTTTTCCCCAGGAAAAGTGATACAAAGCACAGGTGCCTCTACGGATGCAGTTGTTAGAGTGGAGCGAGGTGTCCCCCCGGATGCTATGGTGATCCCGTGCCCCGATGAAGACATAAAACTTGAGCTGCTTTCGGAGTTCTTTAAAATAGATGAAAATTTTGAAGACAGACTACAAGTGTTGAAAGATCAATATGCTGATGTTCTGAGGTAAATATTCTGTAAAGATCTGTTTTAAATTGTAATTAATATTTATCGTTTGAATGTACAGCAAAACCCAAAAGAACATTCGTAGTAAATGACAGTGTGGAACGGAGCCTAACCCTTTGAAACATTTCCAATCTACCAAGAATGCTCCTCCACTCTTTCTTACCAAGGATACAGCGAAGTTTCCAGCCATCACTCATCCAAATGTGTTATCGCTCTCAACAACGAGCTGACAAACTGCGTGGGTTGTTGAGCCCACCATTTTCTGTACTGCATGTTGTGTTTCTCTCAGCTTAAGAATGAACACATACAGAAATGGAGGGTACTGAAAGAAAGGACACAAAGAGAAAATGCTGTTGATCGCTGCTTGCGTGTGGAGACAATGTGTGCTTATCTCTGCGCTTGAGCAATTTTCATTTCCAACGGATTGCGCATAGCCTAACTATCACTTCTGTTCCAGCTTGAACCAAAAGCAAGGAATATAATTCCAAAATAGTTATCTCCCTTCTTCTGTCCTGGTATATACTATATCATATTGCACTTCTGATGAAGCCTTGCAGTTCAGGCGAAATGCATTAGGTTTTATCTTAATGAAGAATTTTGAGATGTAATTCATGTTTATCTCAATTTTTCTTTTCCCACGCTGACATTTTCTACAACCATTGTAATTACTATAAAAGACATTTGGCAAATCATTGCATACTTGAACTAATCCATCCAATGCTTACATAAAGGTGGATTTTCGGTAATGTTTTGGAAGGGGTTCACCAAAACAATGAGTCGATATTATGAAAGAGAGATAACTTTTCAGCAGGCCTAATGAGCTGCTGCTGTTAGATTATCATGGAACAACTGAAAGCAGAAAACTTTAAACACTTGAAACTGTTTTTCATTAAGCTTAACTGTATCCAGTTAGGGTTAGGGCTAGTATTGGGTTTAAAGATATTGCAACAATAAAATGAACTGTGATGAAAAAGATTTGGTTTGGTCTAACGGCAATGTCCTCAAATAAAAATCAAATGATCAAATTACAGCATTCATCTCTGTTTTATCATACACTTCGTCTATCCTAATTATCTCCCTTAAAAATAGTGACATAGTATTTTGGTGAACCTAATCCAAACAACTACCAGAATCCCTACATATCCACTTTATAGTACTACAGGAGCATGTCAGTTATCAGAATTGAAAAAAAGGGCATATCGATGGTTTTCCCTGTCTGGGGTGAATTTACCCTTTTGCCTATTTGCAGCTTTTGGATTTGAAAATGCTAAGATTGACCTGACCCCTACATAAGTGACCTGACTTTTAGTGGTCATAAGACCTTTTTAGAAAATGCCAAAATTGACCTGACCCCAATTGATCATTAGAGGTCACCTGAGGTAATCACAACTTATCCTATGTTCATCTTTGAGGCAAGTTACACATGTACATCGATTTTCAGCTTGTAGGTTGCAACTGCTCAGAAATCTATGAAAAATAAATTTACTAACAAACAAGTAAACATTCATTGTATATATATATATATATATATATATATATATATATATATATATATATATAGGCAGAAGTACCGATGTATATATGAATAAACTGCCCTCAAACTTTTGATAGGAATAATGCTACTTAAATAATAATATAGTCATGTTTTGCCTTACTTCATACTATCAGAATTAAGGGATCAATTAAAAACTTTAGCTATAGAGAGCAGATGCCTGAGTTCAATCCCAAGATAAATATCAAATATATTATTGCAATTTGGAGCAAAATATCTAAATGTTTTTTTTTTCTATGGTTAGTTACGGAGAAAATGGAGGCTGGGATGAGAGTGACCATTTAGAATTTGTTTCTGTGCTGAACCAGTACGCAATCGACCTGCCTCAGAGAAACATTCTGGTTTTCGATCGTTTACAGAGACAATTTCCCGACAGAAGCTCCAGTGAATTGGTAAGTGCCATCAAAGAAATCTTTATTTCTTTCCTAAAACATTTATCGTCATTATAATCATCATTTGTAACTCTCCTTGTCGAAAAGGAGTTGAGAATATCTTCTTTAACAGCATCTAAAACCCACCCTTGTAAGGCATATTTTAGCATAAACACTGCACAGATATTGCCTGGTGATGTTCAAATTGTTGATTTGTTCTTCCTGCTTGCATCTTTCTTGTTTGGCTTTTGAATTATAATCATGTTTGGTGTGGAATTTCCTGATCATCATAAAGGAAGATTCTTCTCGATGTTGACCAATCACATGCATATTTTTCACACTTGGCCGGTCACAGGCAGAATGTTCCACTATTGGCCGGTCACAGGCAGAAGGTTTCACAATTGACAGGTCACAGGCAGAAGGTTTCACAATTGGCCGGTCACAGGCAGAAGGTTTCACAATTGGCCGGTCACAGGCAGAAGGTTTCACAATTGGCCGGTCACAGGCAGACGGTTTATCAATTGACCGGTCACAGGCAGATTGTTTCACGATTGCCCGGTCACAGGCAGAGAGTTTCACAATTGGCCGGTCACAGGCAGAAGGTTTCACAATTGGCCGGTCGCAAGCAGAAAGTTTCCTAATTGGTCGGTCGCAGGTAGAATGTTTCACAATTGGACTGTTGAATATCGAATTTCAGCAGGTTAGCCTTTGGTTAATCCTTGTATCATTTCCTTTGACAACCCTTTTTTCAAGCCCCTTCTCTGACTTCAGAATATACGATTTTCTCCAGGAATGTTTCGTTCTCCCTTCAGAAAACGTTTCCCCTCCACCAAAGTTGGGGATGTTTGTTAGTAGCATCAATACTTCTAAAAAGATATCTTATAACTCGATGAGCCAGAAAATACTTCAAAGCCTCCCATTCTCGTCGCTGGAAGGTAGGAAAATATCCAGATGTGCAATAAATGGTTTCTGATAATATTATCAAATGAAAAAGAAAAGAAGCAAAAATTATCCATTATAGGAAAATGTTATGAATAACAAAAACAAACTTATTCTCTCCACCTTTACAGAGATAAAATGAGCAGTAAAAAAATATGTACAATCATACTTAAGCTGAAAATATGTTAACATTTAACATATTTCCAAAAGCTGTTGCTACCTGACCGTTTAAATACAAAGAACGATTAAGATAATTTCACAGAAACGTCATAGTGCTGATAGAAAAAGAGGTGGCGGTGGCTTGATGGTTAGCAACATGGGAAATTGAATCGGCAAACTGAGTTCAAAGTCTGCCCAAAACGATTTCCAAAAATGTTTCTCGGAAAAGCTTGAATACATCTCTTCCATAAGCTATGAGTGAATAGCAGGACTGACAGAGCTTTGGTTGGTAACTAGTCCAGGAGATGCACAATTCTAAATTCAAAAGTCCAACCCTCTGTTCAGCATTGTGAGAGACCCGAAACCGATGGAGTAGGGAACTTGTTTTCAAAATGTATGAATAATGAGGCTCTGGAGAAGCTACAATGGACCTTGTAACTGGGAAATGTAATATAAATTGTTCAAGTGATGAACATATGGACCAAATATCATGACCGATATATTCACCTTTGCACAACAGTATTTCAATAGAAAAATGATACAGAAAAAGAAATGGATTGTATCAGTTTATTTTTTCTTTTATTTCTGTCTCTATAACAACATTTTGGCCACTGTACACTCAGACTGTCTTTTGCCCACCAGATCTTGGGACTGTACTTTTGTGAATCGTGCGTTCACTTTGATATTTGTGAGATTGTTATCAACACTCTCATTTTTTGGTCATGTTTTGGAAACCTCAAATCTGTATATTTTTTTTGTATCAGTGACTCATTTGCTATTGAAATTGAACGTTTGGTCTGCTGATCTGATTATTTGAGCTTAGTATGTGTACTGATTCTTGAGCCATCTTATTCTCCAATGCTATTCCTAATTATTTTGACTTTCTTTGAGATGGTGGGGAAAAAAAACTAACCTCTATAGAATAAAGGTTGGTGTGCCCAACCAAATCACCTTCCATAAATAGTCTATTGATGTTCCTCAAGTCATATTCGATTTTGTATTGGTTATCTGATCTTAACTCAGTGTCCCTTGTCACAACTTCATGGAATTTTTGCAGTCCTTGGTCATGCTTTTTTCCAGCGAATTTTTACTTTATTTAGGAATCTGCGAAGACTGAATAGAGTCCCGATATTGTATGAACTGCAGTTTTTCTGGGTCTTTTTCACCACATCTGTGATATTCAAAAGCACAGAGCAATACAGAAAACTGTTGCAAACAAATGTATGGCTATTTATATCTTCGTGCGGAGGGGTATGATGGGAAAGTTGTCCATCATCATCATCAGCAGCAGCATCAGCCTTTTAGCATCCTTTGTTGTACATAGAGACCTCTCCTAAGATTCGCCAGACCTCTCTATCGTGGGCATCACAGCACCAATAATTCTTGAACGAGCCTAGTTCGTCTCACCATCTCATTTTCTGCCGGCCACAGATTTCACATCTGATCAGTGGGATCCACGTTCTGAGTCGTCATACATTCTTATTACGTGATGATTGCCATTTGTGTTTTCTAATAGATTTTATGACATCATGTCCTTTCTCCTGATATAATGTGCTGTCTTGTGATCTCTCCGTGTGATCTTGAGCATGATTCTCCCCAATGCATGCTGCATTGTTCTCAGTTTGAGTCTCAAACAATAGACGGATATAAATATTTGCTTATTATCTTTTGGGTCTAAGGTACTTTTGCTTCCTTTTGGAGTGACTTTTTAAAAAATTTGCTGCTTTACTTTTCCACCCCTTTTTCGAAACTAGAGTTGACCTTTTTTTCGGTAGTAACCAGAACAAGAACAATAAGAACAATCCTCATCCAAACTAAGGGTGTAAACCGATGTGTGAAATTCGCATTCCCCTACGATGATTCAAACTTATGACCAACTGATTACCAGGGGACTATCTGAAAAACTGAGCTAAAATCTTGGATATTTACGAAAATGCATCCTGTAGGCTTATTTCATCCTAATAAACAAATGCCTTCAAAAAATATCATATTTCAAAAAAATTATCAGACATACTATACGCTTGATTTTATCTTCTTTTGAGTATATCATGAAGATACGTTATCCTTGGTGGATGCAATAATCATCTTTAGTTGAAACTGAAGTCAGATTGGAGTTTTTTTTCTCCTCGTCTTTCAACTTCACTTTCAAAATTTGACTCTGTTGACTCTAATCTTTCATGAAATTCTAACACAACCTGGATTTTCAATTTCGGAGTTCATTCATCGTCATCATTCTCATGGGCCTCCTAAGATTTGCTATTGAGAACCCTGTCCTTATATCGTTCTGAAAAATCTCCAACTGTCCATTGCTTTTTATGGATACTGAATATAACTAAAATATTTTTACGTTTTTGTGCATCCATAGCACATAGCACACCAAAGATAAAAAGCATACACTTTTGCCCTATATACTGGGGTTGGACCGAATAATGGAAATAGTATTCTAGCGACCATTTTTCATTTAAATCTTTGAATAGTTTCAATATGGAGTCAGCCTTCCTTTACCATTAATTAAAACTTCAATTCATACAGATTCAGGACAGTGTTTAAAGGAATTCTGAGCAATGCCTCAAGCAAGATTTGATCCAGCTCCTTCAGGGACGCTGGTGGAGCTAATCAGTTTTTCAGTTGCTGTTCCAATCGACACCAAAAATGCTCGATTATATTAAAATCTGATGATTGTGGAGTCCAATCCAAGTGTTAAAGTTCACTATCATGCATTTCAAACCAGTTTTTAATAACTCTAGCGGCGTGAAAGGGTGTATTATTGTCCAGGAATTGTCTCCATTGGGAGAAGGTGTTTTTCATCATGAGATGCAATTGATCAGCTCAAATTGACAGATAGTCCAGGGGAGTTCACCCTGCCATGTAGTGCTACTGTTGGACTAAAAGAATTCAATAATATTGGCTTCCAAATCATTACAGACCCACCTCATTGATTAACTTTTAGAAGGAGACAATCAGGATCATAAGCTTCTTTGGGATGCCTCCAGCCGTAAACTCGGACAGAATATGGAAATAACATAAAGGAAGAATTGTCTGAGTATATCATATTCTTTCGTTGGTCCATTGTTAAGTTCTTGTGGTCATTACATCACATTCACAGTGTACAATGTTGATTTGTAGAAGAAAATATTTCGCAATTCAATAACATCCAACTCCAAAAATCTCAATAGACCAAAATGACAGATGTGGAATAACATAATACGTACAATTCTGCAACACATTCA
>OY735236.1:3449954-3454954 GCA_963457665.1 Thysanoteuthis rhombus | reverse complement strand
CAGTTTCTCGGTTAGGATCCCTGTTTGAGCTCCATAGGTGATAATCGGGAGGATTCATCAGTTGTATACTCTTCTTTTTAGGACTACACAACACTGATATGATAGGTTGGAGATGAGACAAGATGAGGGCTAAAGACCTGAGGCGATTTTAGTGTCACTTTGCCTTCAGAAATAACCACCGGGCAACTAGAGTGAAACTGTAAATCACAGTACTGCTGTGGACTATGAGAATGTGTATAGGAGGGCTGGAGACTTGCTGTCACTCAACCTCAAGTGGTAACCACCAGGCAACTGGTGTGAAATTGCTAATAATAATAATAAGAATATAGATGTTACACCTAATCATTGAAATTGTTTAATTGGCGAAGTTTTTCGTAAAAAGACTTTAGATTGACATTGATTATAGAAAAATTATTGTTTTTTCCCAAATCGATCCTTGTTTTGATTAAATGGACTTTCGATCAAATCAAAGCTACGTACTGATTTAATTGTTGCGAAAAAAAAAATTAGATCTACGTATTCACTTGTGTTTTTTTTGTAAAAGAAAATTTGATTTCACCAACCTTTGATGATAAAAAGACAATTGTTTTTATATCCTTTTTTTAATCAAATCAACTTGTGATCACTCTGAAATTACGTATTTATGAAATCCCTGTCAAAAAAGAAGTTAAAACTAAGTATTTACTCATTTTTTGAAAAGAAGACTTTTGATTTAACATTGAGCGTAATAAGTTTTCTGAGGGAGTCTATGATGTTTCGGACTCTTGTCTTGTTCTCAATATATTGTGCTGTCTTGTGATTCCGCCATGTGAGGCTGAGCATGAGATGTAATATGTTGTACTAAAGCTGCAGTCTTAGGTGAGAACATTTTTGAAAACTATCTTTGTTTTACGATTGTCACCTATTTTACCTTGAGAATCGTTATCTATTATGAGAAACCGTCAACATAGATTTCTCCAGTTTTAAAGTTGGTCTGGTTGGCTGTCTATGCATGTATTTATTGTGAAGATTGACCATATCAGTGCAAAACATTGCGTCTCTAGCATGCAAGCCGCTTCGTGAAACGGTACGAATACACACTGACCCCGCACCATTTAGGAAACACTCCAACACTCCCAACCCTCTTTTTCTAGACTGTTCGGCATAGATTGAAATGTAGTGTCAGTTCAACGGCGGAGACCGAGGCGTCAGTACTGGCACTTGCCTCCCAAATGGGCCGGAGATTCTGTTGTGGTTTGTGTCAAAGACCGGGTGCGACGGTGCAATGCGTTTGCCAATGAGGTTTTACTGAGGCTGCGCTTTGCAAAGCATATTGGGGAGCCTTTGGACTCGTCCTTGGGCTCTCCTATTATTACTCGGCCCAGCTGCGGGGGATCCATTGCTCTGAGGTAGCACTGCTCCGTTGTACTAAGAGGAGCAGGTCCCAAAGGGGACGCTTCCGTGACGGAGATTGTTTGAACTTCTACGGTCGCTTGGCAATCAAAGCTGCGTTGGCTGGAGCCATTTTTGGAAGGGTGTCTCCTATTTTCTCCACGTTAAGCTCGACCTTGTGTCACATTTTGCTGTGGTTGGACAATGAATAAATAGCTCGCGCTTTGGGAGCCTTTGGATTCGTCATTGGGCTCTCCCACTTTTACTCAGCCCAGCTGCAAAGGATCCGTTGCCCTGCAGCAACAGTGTCCCATTGCACTCAAGGGGACATGTCGGGCTAGTCATGACGCTTTCGTGACTGCAGTTGCTTTAGTAACCACGGTTACTCAGCAACCAAAGTTGCGTCGGCTGGAGCACATTGGGAACATTTGGATTCCCTTTCTATAACTCAGCCCAGCTGCAGGGAAGCAGTTCGCCCCGGGGCGGTGCTGTCCCATTGTACCAAGAGGGACAGGTCAGGCTCGCCCTGACGCTTCCCTGACTGCCGTTTCCTTAGCAACCAAGGTTGCTTAACAACCAAAGTCGAATCGGCTAGAGCTATTTTTGATAGGTTTCTCCTATTTTCCCTCCGTAAAGCCCTGACTTTGTGTCGCATTCTGCTGTGGTAGGAGAGTGGATTAATAGGACACACGGACACACACACATGCCCTCCAAGGTCCACTTACTACTTGAGAGATTTAAACAACACATCCTACTCCATCCGCTAGAGGGCTGAAAATTCAAACATTTATTATGTCAACTAAAAAAAAAAAAACCGATTCGCCAAACCCCTCTATCATGGGCATCGCTGAGCCAGTACTTTCCGAATTTGTCCAGCTCGTCACGTCATGTTACTTTCTGTCGGCCACAGCCGCACACCTGATATATGGGGACCCCCGTTGTGAGATGAAATGTCTAGCAGTTGTCTGACACTCTTGCAACATGTCCAGCCCATTGCCATTTAATTTTCTAACAATTTCCATGATGTATCAGACTCCTGTTTTCTCCCTGATACACTGTGTTCTCTAATGATCTCTCAATGTGATGTTGAAAATAATTCTATCATATGCAAGTTGCATCACGGTATGCTGCCAAAAGACGTTAGTCCCATGAGAATTTCTATTGAGTGACTAACCAGACCTGTCTTTTATATTTTCGTCTGGAAACGAAAACACTTTAGCTACATATTATTGTCCATGAGAAAATACTGGTTCACAGAGGAAATAATCCAATTTTCTCGAATGTTTGTCCTTGAGACTTGTTTATGCTCATTGAAACTGATAATCACTTTGGAAACTGATCCCGTCCAAAAATGAGCGGCAAATTGGCATCTCTTGGGTTAAGTTTGAGCCGTCAATTTAAAACCTTTGATCCTGACCGTATATCATTAATAAACTTTGCTTCTACGCAGGTGTCGTGTTAGTTATTAATCTTCTTTCAGACAATAACATAATCATTTCTGACATGCCTAGAACGTCATGCTTGCATTGCCAGAGACAAAAGCAGTAATACAAGTTTTGAATGTATATGAATATAGATTGCAGAGTTTTGTATTAAGTCGTGTTAGATGTAATACACCAGTGGTTCCAAAAGTGGGTTCTGCAGAAAGAACCTCAGTATTTCATGGAAGAGTTCTGAAGTTCTATAAGATAAGGCGTATTTTGATAAAATTTATCAAAATTAATTTTTATCAAAAAAAAAAAATGGTATTCGCTACTTTCAGAATAATAAGGTAGGCCATGTGTAAATATATATATATATATATATATATATATATATATATATATATATATATATATATGTAATAATAAGGTAGGCTATGTGTAAATATATATATATATATTTATATATATATATTTATATATATTTATATATATATATATTTACACATAGCCTACCTTATTATTCTGAAAAAAATTTTTTCGTTTCATCTAATGTCTTATTGAAATCAGATTGGTTGTAACATATATATATATATATATATATATATATATATATATATATATATATATATATATGTACGTATGTATATATATATATATATATATATATATATATACATATGTACGTATGTATATGTATATATATATATATATATATTTATATATTGTACGATAATAACAAAGTATACGGAAAACAAGGAGAAACACACTGTAGAAAATTACATGAATTACATTGATAAATATTAGAGAATGGATCATCATCATCATCATCATCATCATCATCATCATCATCATCTTCATCAGTCTTTTAACATTGTTATCGGACATGGACCTTCCCCGGGATTCACCACACCTTTCTATCATGATTGTTGCAGTCAGTACTTTCTGAATTTGTCTAGTTCGTCTCCACATCTTGTTCTCCCGGCCTTGTTTTCGCATGGGATCTCTGGGGATCCGTGTTGTAAGTCATGATGTCCACCAGTTGTCTACCATACTTGCAACATGACCAGCCCATTGCTGTTTGAGTTTTCTAATAGATTCTATGATATTTCAGACTCCTGTTTTCTCTTCGATATACTGCGCTGTCTTGTGATCTTTCGATATGACGTTGAACATGATTCTATATGAGCACGTTGCACGCTTCTGAGTCTGCCAGTCAGTCTCTTGTTTAGTTTCCATGTTTCAGCTCGATAGGTGACTATCGGGAGGATGCATTGGTTGTACACCCTTCTTTTTAAGATTAATGACATCTCTCTGTTTCTGAAGATTGAGCTTACCTTACCGCAGGCTTGCCATTCTAGGGTGATTCTTCGCTTGATTTCTTCTTCTTTTAAGGGTCTCATGGAGATTCGTTGTCCTCGGTAGATGTAGTGGTCTACTTTTTCTAGTTTTGCGTCTTGAATTGCTATCGTTGTGTTCTTATTTCTGACATGATTGTTGCACATGAACTTCGTCTTGCTGAAGTTCATGTGTATGCCGACTCTCATGCTTTTTTTTATTTTTGATTCATCCACCATAAGTTCGAGGTCGTGTAGGTTCTCTGCTAAAAGGGTGATGTTTTTCTACAAATCTCTATTATTCGCCTTTTATTCTGATTCATTTACTTTCCCCAGTCTAGGTTTCTGAAAATCACCTCGGGCCAGGCTGTGGAGAGTTTGGGTGGACTGGTATCACCGTGTATTACCTGTTTTTGGAGGTGAAAGGGCTCCGAATCTCCATGTAGCCTGGAACAGGAGCTGAAGTGACCTACAATTTTGAAATATGTACCTTCCGTCTCTTTTTTTTTCTATTAATTGGTCAGCCTGAAAGGTTTTTAATATGCACTCACACACATACACACATCTTAAACTTTTTATAAGCATATGAAATAAAGTTGGGTGCCAGTTCATTTGAATGACGCACCCTTCACAAACACTCTTATATAAATATAGATATATTGAGATGCAGATATATGAGAATATGTGTGCAACGCAAAGAACAATGGTAAGAATAAATACATATAATATAGATATTCGTATATCATTCAATGGGTTGATATGAATTCCGATATAGTATAAAGGGTAACCGGTGGCTGGTAAAATATGCATATAATTCCGTGTGAGTGTGTGCGTGTGTGTATATATATATACACGAGCACACACACACACA
>OY735236.1:3432454-3447454 GCA_963457665.1 Thysanoteuthis rhombus | reverse complement strand
ATCTGTTGAATTAATTCATTGTCGAATCGATTTATCATTCTATTTTTTATGGTAGAGTGTAGTGATTCTTTTAAATGCTTATTATTATGGTCCAATTCCCTATAGCTTACATTTTTTGTTCTAGTCTGTTGTTTTATAAACCAATTTCTTGTCCAGTTATCAATTCATTACATCTAATAGGTTCGTGTATATATCATAATATCTTTTTACTCTTACAATTATGGTTCAATTACATGTAACTTACATTTAAAAAAATATATTTTGGAAGTTAATTTTTTGTTTAATTAATTGTTCAAACCAGTGATATGTTTTATCCTCATTTTGTAATGTTTTATTTGTCTTTTGAGTATTTGAAAATAAGCCGTGACCTGTGTCTACACCTGACTCTTATCTTTGACTTCAGTAATTCCTCACTTTCTCTGAGTTTCCAATAGTATGAAGCAAGAGAAGGGTCGTTTTGTCTTGGAAAAAAACTTTTTTTGGCTTATTGTTTGATTTTCCTCATGCCCGCTGTTTTTTTGAAAATCCATTTTTTAGTGAAGACAGTTTATCTATTGATCACCCCTTATTCTTTTTTTTGACTGATCAACCCCAACAAGACATGCAACCAAAAGACGTTGGTCATGCGACAGAAACTATTGAGTAACTAACCAGACCTATTCATTCATTTATTTGATTTTGTTTTCTGATTAAAGAAAAAGACTCTTTCAATTTGGCAGCGTGTTCACCAAGAATGGTGTTCATCCATGAAATTCTACTCGGACCACCGAAATGCACTGATCAGGTCGTGGCAACGCTGCCGAGCAGAATTGCTGTACAAAGTGTACATGATTCTCACTGAGGTCTGCTGCATTTACGAGGCGGATGAAATTCAAATGGAAAACATGCAGAAACAGAAGAATATCTGTGATCAACTCTATAGAAAGGTAAGGGCAATTAATTACGTCCAAGAATGGAAATAACGCTTGAAAAATGAAAATGAATTATCTCCCCCTTCATAAAAAAACAAAATATAAATTGTTAAATTGTTTTTATTTGCGCGCCTTTTGGGGAGAGTGTGTTATGTTGAAGGTTTGTATTGAAAGAAGGTTCTCATAAGAGTTCAATAAGAAAAGAAGAGGTATAAGCATTCGCTCATTTTAGTTTGTTTAATTTTCCACACGGTATCTCTGAAAGTTCTCAATGACTTTATATGAGATTTCGTAGAAATCTAGGCCATCTGCAGAGATTCATTGGATTTTGGGGTGGATCCCAGAATTCTTTTTTCAACCAAGAAATATATCAGTTAGGGGACAGACGATAGTCTGTAGACAATGGTCCCAAAACTAAAAAATCAAAACTTACACAACTATCTCATTTGCATGGTAGCTATATATGAACTGAATGTCATTCAGTTTTTAGTTCACATATAGTGTTTGTCATTCTATACTAGCCCATGATCAACCCTTCCACAAAATCCCGCCGAAATTCATTGAAAACTTTCGGATATATTGAGTGGACAGAGAGACCGACATAAGTTAATGAATGTACTGATAGCATTTTTTAGTACATAAGTATTTCTTTGCTGGAAAATATAACATGATTTGAGGAATATATCTGATCTATCATAATTTTGAGATACGATCAAGGGAGATAATAAACTTTTTGCTATTATTTAAAACTTGATCAGGAATTCGTCATTATATTAGAAAGCCCCAACCAAAACTTTCAACATAGGTTTCTATCTTTAAACTAGTCAGGCTGGCTATGTATGTATGTATGTATGTGTGCGCCATGCTGCACCAATGGAGCAAGAGGGCTGAAAATTTAAGCAATTACCCCTCATTATGTCTAAAGAATACACTTTTTGTTTTTTTAAAATCCCCACCCCATAATAACATTTTAGAGGTGTGTGTGTGTGTGTGAGGGGGTTCTATATACAATGTATATTTTGTTAGCTTGATCTCTTACTTTTTGCTTGTTTGTTTTTAAAATCGAAAGACAAGAAAAGTAACCTATTCATTGATCAGCCCTAACACAACATGCTACGAAAAGATAATGATCGCATTAAGGTTTCTATCGGGTGACTAACCAGATCTGTTTTTAAAAGGTTTAAGATTCGGTTTTTAGTGACAAGCAATTCTCTTTGGATAAAATTTTATTCTTTCTCGTAAAATGTTTGAAATTTTTCTTTTCTAAAAACTAACAAATTTCCAGAAGGTTCTTTAGTCTGATGGATTGAAAACACCTAAAATTGGAAGAAAAATTCTCTTTGGAGAACCGGGTGACACATATCTTGACCTTTAAAACTTTGTAAATTTGAAGGTTGTGCAAGTAGGCAGAGCAGAGAAAGCTGTTTGAAAAATTATAATGATACCTTGCATAAATAAATCACCATATCCAGCACGTGTACAAAAACTAATTATCTAAACAAATCGCTTAAAAAGATGTATATCTTTTATCTAAAATAATCTGGAAAATTACCAGCACAAGATTTGAGCATTGTTAATCATAGAGGCCAACTTTCTTTCTTGCTCTCTAAGTCGGCTAACACATGAACTTCAGCAAGACGAAGATCACGTACAACAATCACATCGGAGATAAAAGATAAGATCAAAATTGAAGACACAGAACTGGAGAGAATGGATCATTACATCTACCTAGGACAACGAATCTCCATGAAACCGTGAAAAGAAGAAGAAATCAAACCAAAAATCACTCTAGGATGGCAAGCCCCAGGCAGAGCAAGCTCAACCTTCGATTATAAGAAGATCCCATTAATAAAAAAAAAAGAGTATACACCCAATGCATCCTCCAAATAGTCACTTATGGAGCTGAAACATGGAACCTAACCAAGAGACTGATCTGCAAATTGAGAACCATACGATGTGCACATGAAAGAATTATGCTGGGCCTAACACGGAGAGACCACAAGACAGCACAGTATATCTGGAAGAAGACAGGAGCCAAGGTCATCATAAAATCTATTAAAAATCCCAAATGGCAGTGGGCTGGCCATGTTGCAAGAATGGCAGACAACCGATTGACATCGCGACTCACGACATGGATGCCTGAGATCACATTCGCAATGGAGGCCGGTACGATACCAGATGGAGAGACGAGTTTGACAAATTCAGAAAGTACTGGCTCCGCAACGTCCATGATAGAGAAGTGTGGCAAATCCCAGGGAAAGTTTATGTCCAACGACGGACGTCAAAAGACTGACGACGTTGACGAATCGAGAATTTCAAAATAAACAAAAAAGTTTTTAGCTGGTGCTTAATGTTGTACACATGCACATTTTTTAAGTTGTAGACCCAAAAATGTAATCAGGAGAATACGGACACACATACTCACTCATATACGCACACGCACATGCACACACGTACACCGATGGGGAAAGAACGAATCGTAGGGATACAGTGCTTTGATGATTGGAAACCATCAACCAAAACTTTCAGCACAAGATTCTTCTGTTTTTAAGTTGGTGTAGCTGGTTGGCTGGTTAAGTATGTTCCATGTACTCAGACAGCACAGATGGAGCTAAAGGGCTGAAAACATAAACATTAACTTCTTATTGTGTCTAGAAAATAAAACAGTTCTTTGCTTTTTTAACCCCCCCCCCCAATAGGCTTGTAATGCGGGGGATAAATTAACAATGTAGGTTCAATGCTAAATTGGTCCTTTAGTTTGTGTCCAGCGGCATTCATATTTGTTTTTAGAAAATTTTGAGTTTTTTTCAGTGAATGCCCGCCAACAAAAGGTGGGAGAAGTAACCTTTCCATTAATCACCTCTTTTACAAAATTTTTGATTGATCATCCCCAACATGGCCTGCTGCCAAAAGATGTTTGTAACGTGATGGTTTCTATTGAGACACTATCCAGACCTATTTTTTTAAATAGTAATTGAGCACCATTTTCTACTTTCTCGTGTAATATTTATATTTACCCCCGAGGAGAATTCAGTTATTATAGATGGCTAGCAACGTTACAAAAATATCCTTTTGGGTCAAAAACAAATCATGGCTGATTTTGCATGTCAAGTCGTCTGAAGAATGGACAAATATTTTAAGCAACTTACTCCAACCAGCAGGGTCACCTCTGGGGAGTGGGGAAGGTTATTCACTCTCATCTGCTGGACGTGACTAAAAATAGAAAATGTCAAAGCCTACATCTGACTTGATCTCCAGCCATAATGAAACTAGGCTACATCTTATCCTATCCAGCTATTCATATATCTTTTTTTCGATCTATCTATCCATCTATCTATCTATCTGTCTGTCTGTCTGTCTGTCTATCTACCTATCTATCTATCTATCACTGTTCCTATCTATCTATCTCAGTGTTCATATCCATCTATCTATCTATCTATCTATCTATCTATCTATCTATCTATCTATCTATCTCAGTGTTCATATCAATCTATCTATCTATCTATCTATCTATCTATCTATCTATCAATCTATCTATCTATCTATCTATCTATCCATCCATCTATCCTTTATCTATCTATCAATCTATCTATCTCAGTCTGTTCATATTTATCCCTTTGTCTCAGTCTGATCATATCTATCTGTCTATCTATGTCTATCTATCTATTTATCTATCTATCTATCTATCTATCTATACATCTATCTATCTATCTAGCCATCTATCTATCTATACATCTATACATCTATCTATCTATCTATCTATCTATCACTGTTCCTATCTATCTATCTCACTGTTCATATCTATCTATCTATCTATCTATCTATCTATCTATCTATCTATCTATCTATCTATCTATCTATCTATCTATCTATCTATCTATCTATCTCACTGTTCATATCTATCTATCTATCTATCTATCTATCTATCTCACTGTTCATATCTATCTATCTATCTATCTATCTATCTATCTATCTATCTATCTATCAGAAACTGTCAACCAAAACAGACAACCAAGTTAACAGTTTTTTTCATCTTTTTTAGTGACTCTGGCTGGCTGGCTATGTATGTATGTATGTATGTACATATGTATGTATGTATGTATGTATGTATGTATGCTGTCATGTGCACAGGCTGCACAAATGGAGATAGAGGGCTGAAAAATCAGGCATTTATTCCTGATTCGAAATCAGTTTTCAGTGGGGGCTTCAATTATTTTCCCTGGTTTACAAAGGAAGTTCTAATCAAAATGTGACCGTGATACTACATTTGGCGGGATTTAGGGCTAGTGTTGAGGTTAGTAGTTAGGGTTTATGGTAAGGTTAGTAGGTAGGGTTAGTGGCAGGGTCAGTAGGCAAAGTAATTCGGTAATTGGGTTAGTGGGTGAAGTTGGTGTTAGGGTTAGTAGGTAGGGTTAGTTGGTAGGGTTAGGTAGAGTTAATACGTAGAATTGGTGTTATGGTTAGTACGTAGGGTTAGAAGTATGGTTAGTAGGTAAGGTTAGTGTTAAGGTTAGTAGGTTGGGTTAGTGGGTAAGGTTAGTAGGTTAGGTTTATGTTAGCGTCGGCAGGTAAGTTTAGTAGGCAAGGTTAGTGTTAGTGTCAGTAGTTGAGCTTAGTACTTAAGATAAGTGTTAGGTTTAGAAAGTAAGGTTAGTACGTTATGTTAGTATTAGCTTGGATAGGTATGGTTAGTGTAGGGGTTAGTGAGTAAGGTTGGTGTTTGTGTTAGAAGGTAGAGTTAGTGTTAAGGTTAGTAGTTTGGTTTAGTGTCGGTGTTTCTAATTTCAGAATTTTTTTCCGTTTTATTTTGTTTTTATATTCAGCTCCTTCTATTTCTAGGAAGATTAAGGAGAGTAAGTGCCCAGTATAACATTATAGTTACATTGTAAATGGAAACCCCAACCATAAAACCTGAAAGATATTTCTCTAAAAACTAATAAATTTGAAAGCACTTAAAATCGGAAGGGAAAAACATTTTCTACTTCCTGCTATCTACCCATAACTGGTCTGGGGAAAGTGGCTTCATGCCTTTGCCAAAGGCATTCGTGCAAAGTGAAGTACTCTCGGTGGGAACTCAGCACTCGTTTCAATAATTTCGTGTTTCGTGCTGTTAACCATTACACCACTCCACACCTTCAAAGTTGAATAAGATATTGGAAATTTTTTACTCTTGGGATTATAGGTTTCCAAATGGCGAGAACAGAAATATGAGCAGATGGTTCTGGAAATGAAACTCCAAGAAGAGACCCGGAAAGAAGAAGAGGAAAATATGTTATTGGAAATGGAGAGGAAGAAACAGGAGAGAGATGAAAAGAAACAAAAGGTGAGTTATTTCTTTTGTCTGAATTTTGTCTGATGGGGTGTACTAATCAACGTGTTAATCTCATCAGTCCTAGAAAGAAGGGTAATCAACCAATGCATCCTCCCAACAGTCACCTATGGAGCTGGATTACGGAACCAAACCAAGAGACTGGCCTGGAACCATTCAAAGCGCACATGAGAGAATCACGCTCAACCTCACAGAGAGAAATCATAAGACAGCACAGTATATTAGAGAAAAATCCATTTGAAGACTCAAATGGCAATGGGCTGGTTAGGGGAATCGCTGTGAATTTCATTAATGGCATTTGAACTTTGAGGGGATTCGGAGGGGTGGGAAAGAGAACATTAAATGGATGGTCATATGATCAAGATTTTGATTCTCAATTAAGGGGCGAAAGACTGACACTCGGACTGAGAACCCTGCAACATGTACAAGAGAAAATCATGCTCAACATAACATGGAGTGATCACAAGACAGCACTTTATAATAGAGAAAAAACAGGAGTCTTAGATATCATGGAAACTATTAGAAATGACAATGAGCTGGATATGTTACAAGAATGTCAGACAACCACTAGACATCATGGCTTACAACGTGGATCGCCAGAGATCACATGCGAAACTGTGGCCAACAAAATATGAAATGGTATGATATACTAGACAAGTCCAGAAAGTACAGGTTCAGTGACGCCCATGATAGAGAAGTCTGGCGAATGCTACGGAAGATCTATGTTCAAAGACGGACATTAAAAGGCTGATGATGATGATGATGATGATAAGGTCGGACTAGTTTCCTCATCTATATGTTCATTTGTTCACAACGTTTCGGTCATGTATCCTCCGGTCTTTGTCGGTTCTTTCTGGTTCTAGAAAGTTGAATCACAACCCAGAACGAATGCTTCTATTAGACTGGACATGTCACATCCAATTTTTTTGTACACATACACACACACATGCAAACACACACACACACACACACACACACATATATGTATATATATATATATATATATATATATATATATATATATATATATATATATATATATATATATATCTGTATTGTCCACTTGGATAGTGTGATGGTTAGCCCTTCTGCGTCACACACAGAGGGTCTTAGGTTTGATTCCCAGTTTGTACCAAGAGAGAGGAAAACATTCCATTAATACAGGTTTCCTTGTGCACTCAGCAGCTAAATGAGTAGACTCCAAGCTGTTTGTTCAACATGGGGGCGTTCATGAAAGCTTGCAAGTACAAAGTTCTGTTATCGATCAGACTTGCAAGGGTCACTAAGCTGAGAAATGAGACGGATACAGGGACTCTGTCACCAGCCGCCAGACTCCATTAGGAATTGTCTCTTAAGGAACGTGCAATTTTTCACCTATATCTGTACTGTGTTCCGTTGTCGAATTACGAGTTGCTTCCCTTCCATGAGGTGGTCTGTTTGCTTATTCCAAAATGACCTTTTTTGTTGAGAGGTTTCCCAGATGTTGTTTATATCGATTTTTGGCTTTTGGAAAAGCAGTGCAATAGACAGAAGACAGCCAAATACAAATGATATATTGAATATATTCATAAAAATCTATGCAGTCTGCTTACATTTGTAATTTGGCGTGTTTCCCGTCTCAGACTGTATGAAGTTGGACATTTCTATATCATCTTTTTAAGGTCTTTTGTTGGACATATGCTTTCCCCTAGCAAGGATGATGGGTCTTATCCTGCTGCACTAACCCATTGCATTTAGGAAACGAAGAAAAGATGGATACATATCTTTCCCACAGGCATTAGCACAAAGTAAATACAAACTCAGAAATGCTGACAACATCGTCCTTTTTGCTGCAAAACCTTCATGGCTACGAGATAATGCTTTGTGAACTGAATGAAGAGAGCAAGAAAGTAGGTCTTCGTATGAACTTCAACATAACAAAGGTCATGTTCAACAATCACGTTGAGGACAAGAAAACAATGATCAAAATCGGAAGGCTGAGCTGAACAAAATAGACCACACTCCCTAGGGACAATTAACCTCCATTAAATCCTCTAAATAGAAGGAATCACGTGATGAATCACTCAAAGTTGGTAAGCTTTTGGTATGAAAAACAAAACCCAATTAGTCCCCCAAAGAAGCATATATAAACTATCCATTACGATAAGAACAATTAACCAGAAAAACGATTTTAAGTTGCCATGAAAATAATCCAAATTTTATGAATCACCACCACTAGCAACAGACCAGTTTAATTAGTGTTACTGGTTTGATGTTGGTCCAGGAAAAAGTTAAACACTTACATCTACTTAGGACAGCGAGTCTCCATAGAGCCATCAGAAAAATAAAAAAAATAAGGCGAAGAATCACAGTAAGTTGGCAATTTTTCATTGAGCAAGCTTGACTTTCAGGCACACATGAATCTCATCATTCTTAAAAGAAAGGTATACAACCAATGTATCCTACCGATAATCACCTACGGAGCTGAAACATGGAATCAAACGAAAAGTTCAACTCTGTAATTGAGAACCATACAATGCAAAGAAGAGAGAATCATGCTCAACATCACATGGAGATATCATTGTAGCTCAGTATATTAGAGAAAAGTATCAGTTGTCTGAGAGATTATAGAATCAATTAGAAAACACAAACGGCCATAGGCTAGTAAAGTTGCGAGAATGGCAGACAACGGCTGGATAGCGTTGCTCACAATGAGCATCCCCAGAGATCATAAGGGAAATGGTGGCCGACAGAACATAAAATTGCTTAGTATATCTCTGAATTTTTGAGATGAGGTATTATTATTATTTCTATTGATATTCGGACCATCCTCATCTTGGTTGTTTTTCATACAACGTAGATGATACCTGATGAGGGCCGTAGAGTGCAACGGCCGAAACGTTGTATGAAAAACAACCAAGATGAGGATGGTCCGAATATCAATAGGAATAATAAAATTGCTTGACGAGCTGGACAATTTCAGAAAGTTTTGGCTCTGTGACGCTGTGGCTGAGAGGTCTGGTGAAATTTGGGTAAGGTTTTTATTCGAGGACGGACATTTAAAGGCTGACAATGGTAATAATGAAGAGCGCAAACTCTCCCTGTCGAAGTTTGAAACCATTTCACTCATTCAATTCTCTGTGCTGTTAACTGCTTGGCCTCATCGCACCTTCAAGTGTATGTTGATCACTAATTATCGAAGGATCAAAATATCAACCGACAAATATAGTTCAAATGGAAAGTTTTTTGTTCCAAATTTCTCTCATATGTTGTGAGTTTATGTGTGTGTATGCATATGTGTATGTCTGTGTGTGTTTCTGTATGTCTGTGCAGATGTGAGTGCGTATGTGTATGTATAAGTGTGTCTATGTCGGTCTGTACGTGTTTTTGTCTTTGTATGCGTGTCTATGTTTGTGTCTGTATATGCATGTGTACATGAGAAATTGTATGTCTGTAAGTGTGCTTTTAAGTGTAGGTGTATGCATATGTGTGTATATGTGAGTGTGTGTTCGTATGTGCAACATACTACCTGAACTTTCTTTCTATTCCCTGAAATGAGAAGCACAATGGCTATGTCTGGAAGTTCATACACTGCCCTCTTTAACTCTTCAATTCATTAAAAAAAAAGATTGAATGTCATTATGAAGGTAGATAATTCCTAATTTAGAATTAATTCCCATTGGTCACTTGGTGGATTTTTAAGAACAAAAAAAAACCAAAAAAAAAAAAACGAAACATTTCTATTCAATTAACAGAAGATTCACTTTATTTCCAGTTCTATTCATTGAAGAGTTAAGCTATTTTTAATTCTATACATTGAAGAGTTCCGCTGTCAATTACAAGCAGTTTATGCCCTCCCATAATACGTGTCTGTCTGAATATAAAACCTTCTTGCAGATAATTGTGTTCTCTTAGCATAGTTTTCGAAAGTCCAATCACAATCAAAACGAGAAAGAAAGCCAATTGTATTTTTTTCTATGAAGATCACTAAAAAGAAAAGGAAAATCAGTCACCCAATAGAAACTGTCACATAGCTAACGTTTTTTCGCAGCATGCCGAGTTGGGGATGATCAATTACAAAAATGTTAAAATGAAGTATGAATGAATAAAAAAAAACTCATTTTGCCCTTTGTTGGGCTGTGATCACTAGAAAAGTTTGAACTTTCGGAATACAAACTTAAACAATGCTGGACAAAAGATAATAGAACTGTTTGGCATAAAATTACATAGTAAATTGTATCCCTCTCTTGAAACTTATTCATGAGTTGAATCGAAAAAAAAAATGAAAATAAAAGGTTTCTCCATGACATAAAGGGCATAAGTTTAAATTTTCAGCCCTCTAGCTCCATTGATAGGGCTTGGACAAGTGATCTATAAATACATAATAATCATCTATCCAACCAGCAAACCAACCAGTCTTAATTGAAAACTAAAGAAACCTATGTTGACAGTTTTGCTGACAGCATTGATTGACGGTTTCAAATGGAGATAAAACCCCAGAACTCTCCCAAAATCCGACTTGAGTTTCAGAAGAATCTTTTTTTTTTTCTTTCAATCTAGTCATGCATCACTATTTCCCCTAAGGAGGGCCATGTTCATAAAACATCACGTGTCCCTATTAAGATTATAACAGGGGAGCTCTCTGCTCAGGAGATAAAAAAAAATAATGAAAAAAGAAATGGAGTCAGATGTAGAAATCTTTTTGAGTAGAAGGCATAGAAATCTGGGTGAACATGAAAAAAAAGGAAGCAAAAAAAAAAAAAAAATGCTGTCTCCGTACCCTACTCTTAAGAAAGTTAACAAGCTCCTTTTGTTCGAAGGATACTGGGTTTCACTCGTCTCATTCTCCGAAGAAAGTTTTGGCTTCTTATTAGATGCTTCCAGAGTTGAATCAACATTCTAAGGTTCCTTACTTTGTGGCATTTTTTAAAAATAGAATCTCTTATCGATTCATCGTAGCCCCATGAATGGCTCGACCAACCAGCCAATCGGGCTACAGATTTGTCTGTATTAGAGCGTATGCGTCTATATGTCCGTCTATCTATCTATGGGTACGTCTATATGTCTGTCTATCTATCTATGTGTTAGTCTCCGACAACTCCTGGTCACATTTTGGGGGCTACAACCGAGAAAATTTGCATGAGTACACCACTACGCATTATTTAAAAAACATTTTTTTAATTTTTTCCTAAAAAGAGGTTTTTGGGGTCGGTATGGTCATTTTGGACCTACAATGCTCAAATCTTATGCAGGTATGTATTTTTTTAAAGATATTTTCAGATAAAAAAAATCTATTTTTTAATAGACAATTCTAGATGAAAGATCTAATTCTTTAATGTATGATTTTAGAGAAAAGATCTATTTCTAATGGTAGTATTAAACATGGGATCTTTTTATTTTGGATAATTTTAGATGATTCTTTAAATTATCACTTCTGCTACGCGTGTAGGCTACATTCCTTTATGTGAAGTACGGATTTTTTTGTTCTTTTTCATTCTTTCAACAATTTAACCCTTTTACAATCGATCATAGATCTTTGGTGAATCCTCACCAAGAGAAACCGTCAGCCAAAATTATCAACATAAATCGACATAGCTTTTTTCAGTTTTCAAGTGATTCTACTTTCCTGCTGCCTACCTGCCAGGCTATGTATGTATGTCGTGTACATATAGGCAGCGCTGGTGAAGCTGGGGAGATGGAAATTTCAACCCTCCGGGAAAAGACAAGAGTCAGGGACATCATAGACTCCATTAAAATCTCAAATGGCAGTGGACTGGCCATGTTGCAAGAATGGCGGACAACCGATGGACATTGCAACTCACGACATAGATCCCCCGATCACATGCGCAACCGAGGCCGGCAGAATATTTGATAGAGAGACAAGCTTGACAATTTCAGAAAGTACTGGCTCTGCGACGCACATGATAGAGAAATGCGGCGAATCCTGGGGAAGGTCTGTATCCAACGATGGACGTTAAAAGACTGATGATGATGATAATGATGTCTCCAAAAAGAGTTGTTTTCTCAAATTCACCCCTCAACTTAAAAAAAAAAAGGATTTTTGTCGGGGTAGGGTTGATTTATTGGTTTATTAATTTCTGTCTGGCAGCATTCACACTTTTTTTTTAATCAAACTTTTTCAATGATCACCGCGCAACAAAACGCAAGAGAAATAACTCATTCATTGATCACGCCGTTTTCAAACTTAAAAAAATGATCACCCCCAAACAATGCGTGCTGCCAAAATACGTTGGTCACGTGAAGATTTCTATTGAGTGACTTACGAGACCCGTTTTGATTTTATCTTCTAGATGAGGGTCTGATTGTTTGCAATGAAAAGCAACTGAAAACAAAATGAAGGAATGGAAAACATACAATTCTAACTGTCTGCTTAGTTATTCAATAGAAACCTTCACACAATTAAGGCCTCTTGGCTGTATGTTGTGTTTGGGGTGATCAATCACAAAATTGAAGAAGATTTGATCAATGAATAAGTTACATCTCTCACTTTTGGGGGTCAGTGATCACTGAAAAAGTCTGATTTAAAAAAAAACAAGGATAAACACAGATAGACACTGAGTAAGGGATCAATTTAGCCTAATCTTGCATTGCAAATTGATCACTCACACCAAAAGACCTAATGGGGGGTGGGTGAATTTTTGAGACCAAAAAGCTTTGTTTTTTTTTCTAGATACGATAAGGAGTTAATCTTAGAATTTCCAGCCATCTAGCTCTATTGGTGTACGCATGATATTTACATACACAGCTTGCCTGCTAGACTGGAATTCTTTTTTTAGAACACCTCATCTTCGGAAAGAAACTGAGTCATTTTGAATTTCTTCCCTCCTCTGAATCATGGCACACATGCATTTTATTTTTTTTTTTATCCTCTGCTCCAAGACAAACCAATTACCCCAGATATCTCATCAATGGTCTGACAACAATCCTCATTGATTGTGCGGTGAACTTTTTCAAGACATCCACAATTCAGGCTTGTTGAAGGTCAGCTAGATCATGGTTGGTCTTTAAGTGATACTCCACGACGCGATACCTAAAGCTTAATCGGAAGTTTCTTCCTTGAAAGCTTCTTGAAGCATCAAAACTGTCTCAGCAGCAGCTTTTTCCCAAAAGAAAACAAAACTTCAGGTAAGTGCATCATGACATCGTGAAAATTGACGAATGTATTTGGAAAAAAACGCGGGAAACAAACCAATCGATCCAGAACCACACCACGTTGCAGACTTGCTAAAAATATTGTTAACCATGACGCCTAAGAGTGCAATGAGCCACTACCATAATTACTGATGGATAATGTGAGAAATTTATAAGAAAAAATTGAGGTAAAAAAAGTGGAGGGGGTGATTGGGGATACAATAGTAAAGAAAAAAGTATCTCATACACATTACTGATATTCTTACCTTGCTTAAATGAATCACTGTAGCCTGCACGTGTACTAGAACTTATAATCTGAAAAAAAATCTAAAATTATCTAAAACATTATTTAAAGAAATGGATTTCTTATGTAAAATTATCAAAAGAAAATAGATAGATCTTTCAAGTGAAAGAATAATCTAAAATAATAATTTTAAAATACCAGCACAATATTTGGACATTGCTGGTCTGTGATGACCCTGGAGACTTGAAAAAAGCATTTAAACTTAAAAAAAAAGAAGTTCTTTTAGATGGTACCTAGTGGTGCGCCCAAGTAAATTTTCTAGATTGTTGCCCCTAAAATATGACCCGGGGCGCTGAGAAAGACACAAGCACACACATCAACGCATAGATACAGACAAGTAAAGTGAAAATAATTTGTGGCCCACTTGGCTGGTTGGTGAACCATTTATGGGGCTACGGTTTTTCGATTTTTATTTGCTACGAAAAGTGGGGTTCACATTATATTTGAGATTGCATTGTACTTGATAAAATACAGTACTTCCAGTTCATGCGCCGAATTCATATTCCATTTTGGGGGGGAGGGGGACAAGATTGCGTATTTATTGAAGCATTATGTAATTTGCTTCAAAGATGAGGGTCACGAGGGGAGATAATCAATACTGAAAATTCATTGATGTTTAATCAAATGTCAGGTTTGAGCGTAATGTTCATCTAATGTGACACCACTGGTATTTCTTCTTCTTCTTCTTCTTTTTCTTCTTCTTCTTCTTCTTCTTCTTCTTCTTCTTCTTCTTCTTCTTCTTCTGCTACTGCTGCTACTGCTGCTGCTGCTGCTTGGAGACCCTCATTTTTTTTAGAGGATGTTGTGACTTTAGCCTTTCTTCAAGCATCTTGTTTGAATAAAATAAACTGACAGCTTGAACACAATGGCTGGAATTCTTTCTTTCCTGATTTTTGCGATTTAATTTCGATAGTCTTTTTTGCTCTTAACCCAGGCAAAGCTGATTATATCCAGGAAAATCTATGGCAACTCAAGTCATGCATGTATTTTATCAATGGCGGAAGAATGGTTGTGTTGGAGTCTCAAATTTCATGCTATTTTCGCTTTTTTGGGGACCATAAAATATTTCGGATTTCATTAGTTATTTTGCTTTCTGTTCATACTATCTGTTTCTTTTTTCCTGACATCCTTCTTTCTCCATCTTTTTCTCTCTCTTTCTTTTTTTTCTTTTTCTTTTTCTTTCTTTCCCACCCTATCTTTCTCTGTCTTTTCTATCACTTTCTTCGTCTTTTTTCTTTTCTTTCTTTTTCCTACCTCTCTTTCTCTTTCACGCACTCTGTGTCATCCTCTCTCTTTTTTTCTTTTCTCAATCTCTCTTTCTCTGT
>OY735236.1:3384120-3432254 GCA_963457665.1 Thysanoteuthis rhombus | reverse complement strand
ACCTTTTGGCTTCATCAAAGTAGTAATTCCAAACGAAACACTTTTGAAATTGCAAATAAACAAACTCCTCAAAATTATTTCATTGAAAATTATTACTTCGACGAAGCCGAAAGGCGAAATATGTTAGTATAATAAATCTCATCTAAATACAGCTACTTTCCTCATTGTTTTATGTTGTCTCATAGCTAATATATATATATATATATATATATATATATATATATATATATATATATATATATATATATATATTTTATATATATATATATATATATATATATATATATATATATACATATATATATATATATATATACATATATATATATATATATATAATATACATATATATATATATATACATATATATATATATATATATATATACATATACATATATATATATTTATATATGTAATATATATATATATATATATATATATATATATTGGTAAAACTTCAAGTCTGTAGCCTGATGATAACAATAGTATTTGACATAACAAATATCTCAACATGATTTACTTAGTCCTCTCACTTGATTCAGTGGTCAGTATTAATTACGTAGACTGAAGTTTCAGATTAAAATTCAGCAAATGACTACTTGATAGGCAGCAGATTTACCGATCCGACCTTGCATATTTCACTCGATATATAACACTCAAAGTCTGTCTGTCTGTTCCACTTTGGTGGTCACAATTTTGCAAGTTGGAATCAGAAATTATTCCATAGTGGTGCACATCTTCACAACTAAAACATAAGCTGTGTGATTGTAAGGATTTTTACAGTTGGTTCTATTTACCATGTGATTGTTGTAATGCTAAACTGAACCCTGACTTTCTGTTCAATGTGATCGGAAGTTTTCAAAGAATCCAGTTATACTTGGCAAAGGGATACATCTTTCAGCCATGAAGAACACGGACTTTGTGGTCATTCGGTGTCATATCTACCTAATTGAAGCAGTAGAGCTTACAATTAGTACCTAGGAGGCTGTTGTCAAGGCCACAGAGTTTGCTCTTGAGACAATGTGCAGGCCAGCCTGTGGGGTTCAGGACTCAAAAAATTTGATTGGCAATTTTTTTTATTTTTCTCTGGATTCACATCAAGATTAAAAAGAAAATTATTTTTTTGAAGATAACGGAAGTCTAAAAATTCAACTTTAATATTTTATCTTTCCCTATGCAATGAGCGCATTCATTTATAAAAAGCTCTTTTGTAAGAAAATATGTAGAAGTATTTCTTTACTCAATCAATCTTTATTCAATTTTATGAAATCTCTATAAAATATCATTTGTTTTCCTATGTTCGTATATTTGAATTTAATTCTTCCGGGGTCATCGCTGAGTATCTCTGCTAGTATATATATATATATATATATATATATATATATATATATATATATATATATATATATATATATATATATATATATAGAGAGAGAGAGAGAGAGAGAGAGAGAGAGAAAACTACTCTAACTGACATAACTAAAGTTCTAGAGAAACCCGAAGACATGTGGATCAACAAACTTAAAACCCTATATCCCAATGGATTAAACACTAAACTGAACAACCGTCACCACACAGAACCCTAATACACACAACTCCTATCATTAATATCCTCACACCCACATCAAAGACACATTCAATAATGGAAGCTTCAAAGTCACCTAGACCCATAGGAAAAACTTCACCTTAGCCTGTTATAACCCCTGTCCAAATCATAGCCAAAACATTTTCAATAACTTTTAAGGTTGATACCTATGTAGCTCCTTGACCTCACCACCCCTCCTACACTACTCCAAACATACCAAAAAATCTAAACTCCACATCACTACCCCCTACCTTTGACACACTCTGCCCTCCCCAAGACCAACTGCTGCTGCTTTACCAAAGACCTGATATCTACTGGACATTCTTCCATTCAGCAGGTGGCCTCCAGCAGCCCTGACAACAAACTCACCCGCAATGCATAGCTCCTGGCAATGAACTCTGATTCCACATGGTACGTTTTAATACACACTCACACAGCACACACCATGATGATGGGAAGAATCCCGAAACATGTATGGACTATTGACTTATAAGGATTAATAAACCTTACCACCAAACACTTCACTCCCGAGTCTCTCTCACTCTCTAAAGTACACATTATATATATATATATATATATATATATAGAGAGAGGAGAGAGAGAGAGAGAGAGGAGGGGGAGAGAGAGGGGGGACTGATAAGTATGATAATAGGTTTGAAATCATGATGCATAAATACATATGAGTAGATTTCAAAGCACTATTATATATCATCGGGTCTGATGAAGCCATCCGTAGCGAAATTATCCCCGAAGATATGAATAAATAACTGAATTTTATGAAATGTCTATAAAATATCATTTGCTTTCCTATGTTATTGTACTTGGAATTTTCTCTAGGACCACATTAGGTATCCCTGCAAGTATATATATATATATATATATATATATATATATATATATATAGAGAGAGAGAGAGAGAGAGAGAGAGAGAGAGAGGGGGAGACTGATGAGTATGATAATGGGCTTGAAATCACAATGTATAAATACATACATGTATATTTAATAACATTATTATACATTATTAGGTCTGATGGAGCCATTCCCGGGAAAATTATCACCACAAATATGAATAAATAATCAATAATCGTATTTATGCCCGGTTTCCAGATTGAGTTTATTTCACAATTATATCGGATACACAACATCCTTTCGCATACCACGTATGTAACATCATCATCATCATCAGCAGCAGCAGCAGCATATATTGCAAATTAACTGCTGATCAAAGGCCTTCCACATCTTCTCCCATGACAAGTGTGGTTGCACTACTTTCGGCCATTTCTATCTCATCTCTCCATCTCGTGGCTGGTCTTCTCCTTTCAGTATTTACCGTCCTACCAACACCAATAGCTCAGCCTTTCGCCCCATCTTTTATTCCTTGTTCTTGTTATATGCCCTGTTCATCTCCATTTTTGTTTCTTAATTACTTGCACAAAATATTTCACTCTATTATTCCTAACATTGCTTTCGTCATTGCACTCTGTGTGGTTTTGAGCTGGTCTTCGAGTGTTTCTTTTTTTAATGCTTCCAGGTTTTGTACCTCTACGTTACAGCTGATGCAATAAATTGATTATATATATATATATATATATATATATATATATATATATATATATATATATTGAGAAATGGACACATTTGCCTTAACAGAATGAATTATAGATTGTGTCCTTTTGTTCCTTAAAACATAAGTGTCACGTTGAAAGAGGCGGAAAAGACCGAGAACAAACAAGATGAGAACTCATGCTGAAACCTGTTATTCGGCCTTTGCATTACCGGTTGGTTGTTTAACACAATAGTAGAAGCATTGCTACATTGAATCAGCTACCTTATCGGTGGCAGGTTCGATTCGTGCAGCAATCCCATTTTTTTTAATTGTTTATTTTATTAACGTTCTCTAAATTGAGTGATATATTAACCGTGTAACGACGGGAATTCATTTTTAAAAAGTGCTATATATATGAGCACAATTCATAATTCATATATATAATAAGGATATAAGTATATTTTCCGGTTCGTCTGGAAAAAACGTACCATTTTTCAACTAATCAATACTTTTTGGCGTGGAGGTCCTGATACATCTTTGAACAATGCATGAACAAAGAAAGTCTGCGCCCGATCTCACTCTGGGGTTATATCCAATATAACCTCCACTTTTTAAAATAAAATTCTTAAACTGGAGGCGATAAAAATCAAGGGAGGTAATTTGATTCCTGTTTTTGGGTGTTTTTAGATATTTCTCATCTAGATTTAAGTTTAGGTTATATCTACATGTCAGAAATTGCTATATAAATTTGAAAAAAATTTTTTTTATTTGTTTTCTTTGGCTCAATTTTACATGTAAACCTGGCAATAAAACTAGCATTTCATATTAGTGATCTTTTGGTTTTGGGTGACATCACTCTAACTCGGTAAAACCATCAACATTATTTATGTATTGAAGGATGAAACTTTAACAAATATTTCTTTTTATTACGTTTTTTTTTCGCCAGATGAACTCATGCAACTTTTTTATTCGACGGTATTAGCTGCAACCCAAGCCATAAAATACTCTAAATTACAATGTCTGGGCCCGGATAAAAAAAAAAAATTTCAGCGTTATTTATTTTCCTGACACTACCGTTGCTGTTGTTTTTGTGAGGGCACTCGGGGTCTGTTAAACCTGATCACCAACTTAGCATATATCAAGAGTAATTTTTTTAACGGTCCTAAATTTTTCTTTTTATTGCTATTTGCATTTTATAGCAATCTTTCGGAAGTAGAAGTGAACTCTGACATGGTATAACCTTTGCCTAAACTCGTCTGGATAGATGTAGTGGTCTACTCTTTTCATTTCTTTGACATAACAAATATTTTGACATGATTTACTTAGTTCTCTCACTTGATTCAGTGGTTAGTATTTTTCAGGTTTTCAATTCTGATCGTTGTGTCTTCGTTCTCAACATATTTTTGTATATGACATTTATTTTACTGAATTTGAAGCGGAGACAAGCTTTAAATGTTTTAATTTTCAGCCCTTTAGCTTCATTGGTGTGGCCAGTACAAGGGAAATATTCATACATAGTAAGCTAGCCAGCCAGTTTTTCACACCATTTTATTGTCTGCCAGCCACAGTTTTGCATATGATCTCTGCAGATTCACGTTGTGAGTCACGGTGTCTAGTAGTTGTCTGCTACGAGACGATAGAGAGCATGATGAAAAGATTTTCGCTGGAAACTTTTGCTGGACAGCAAACTGAGAACTATGCAGCGCACGCATGAGAGAATCATGCTCACCCTCATATGGAAAGATCACAAAACAGCACAAAATATCTGAGAGAAGACAGGAGTCAGGGAAATCATAAAATGTATTAGAAAACTTGAATGGCAATGGGTCGGTCATGTTCCAAGAATGACAGACAACCGATGGACATCGCGACTCATAACATGGATCCCCCGAGATCACATGTGCAACCGAGGCCAGCAGAGTATTAGATGGAGAGACGAGTTTGACAAATTCAGAAAGTACTGGCTCCGCGACGCACATGATAGAGAAATGTGGTGGATCTTGGGGGAGGTCTATGTCCAACAGAAGACGTTAAGAGACTGATGATGATGATGATGAATGATTTTCACAGAAGTATATTTTTCCACTGAAAACTTTTGGAAACTTTTACACAGTCATGATTTTTCTTTTCTTCCTTTTTTTCAATGGAAACATCATCAGAATACCAGTGTGAATGCCGCCGGACACAAAAAGGGAACAATTTAGCCAGAACTTACACTGCAAATTGCAACAAAAAATCCAATTTGAGAGTAAGTTTGAAAAACAAAAGCATAAAGATTTTATAGACGTAATAAATAGGAAACGTTTTAATTTTCAGGATGAAAAAAAATGGAGAATACATTCCACTTCTTTCTACGAACTCTTAGCCTCGAACCTGAAAGAACAGGTCAAAGGAATGACACGATTCAAAAGTGTAGTCGACATCATGCTTTTTTAATTAATTTAAAAAATTTTTTTTTTTACTTCAAACTGAAATTCTACACGAAAAGAGAATCATAGATCACAAGAATATTTGAATTACAACCTTTATCTCCTCAAACTAATAAAAAAAGAAATATCCATACCTTGAATCATCATAGCCTGCATTTATACCAGAACAAGTTTTGCAAAAAATTATCTAAAATAATCTGAAAAAAAAAGATTTTCTATCTAAAATTATCTAAACAAAATACCAAAATGTGGCCATAGTTAATCCAAAACGACCAAGAACACTTTTTTTGAAAAACAAAACAAAAACAAAAACTTATTTAGACGGTGCTTTATCACTTGTCAGTGACAATTTCGTATATGATCTCTGAAGATTCAAGTTGTTAGATATAATGTGTGGCAGTTTTCTGAAATTCTTGCAACATGCCCTGTCCATCGCTATGTGAGTTTTCTAATGGTTTCTATGACATCCCTGACTCTTGTCTTTCCTCTAATGTACTCTGCTGTCTCGTGATCTCTCAGTGTGTGGCTGACCATGATCTATTTTCTATGCACTTCGATGCTTCTCAGTCTGAGGGTCAACCTTTTGGCTAGATTGCATGGTTCAGCTCGATAAGTGACTATCAGGAGGATGCATTGATTGTAGACCCTTTGTTTTAGAATGCAGGATTTTCTTGTCCTTGGAGTATGGAGCTTATTCTCCCAAAATGGAGATTCGTTATCTTGGATAGATCTAGTCGTCAACTTTTTCATTCTCAATTCTGATTGTCGTGTCTTTGTCCTTAACGTGTTTGTTGTACATGGCAGTCATTTTACTGAAGTTCAGGTAGAGAACAACTTTGAATGTTTGAATTTTCAGCCCTTTAGCTCAATTTGAGCTGCCTGTACAAGAGAAACATACATACACAACTAGCTAGCTAGGCCGTTCACCAAAATCACGAAAAATAGGAGTAATCAATGACAATTTTATTGACAGTTTCGATTGATGGTTTCTAAATAAAAAAAAGGATGGGGTCGGTTGGCAAAGTCAGAAGAGTCCGCCTCGAAGATATCCCATCAGTGGTCAAGCTTCTCATCGGCTGAAAATTGTCAAGTTACAAAAAACAAAACAAACAACAACAACAACAACAACAACAGAAATAAACAAATAAGCATTCCTGGAGAGATAATGAATCACCACCTCCCATATATTCCGTTTTTGGATTGATCAATCAAAAAGTTGGAAAAAGGGGTGGTCAATGAATAAGTAGCTTCTCTTGCCTTTGCTGGGCTCTGATCACGAAAAGAGTCTGAATTTTGGAGAAAACAAGCGGGTACAAACTAGTGACCAATTAACCATAAACTTACAACGAACCCTCCACAAAAGACAATTTTTGAAGGGAATTTCAAAAAATGGAAAACAAAAAACAAAAATTCCCTCCTCATTGTGAGGACTGCGTATGCATCTTTTCAAGATTCTTTTACGAACAGCAAGGGCTGAGCGAAGTACAGAGAGATACCTAGATAGATACACATAAATGAGGCCAGAATCACTTGAAAACTGAATTAAACGATGGTGACTATGTTGAGAAAAATACACAACTTAACTATGCATACAATGTTTGAATATATTTTTTTTCATTTTTAGATGAAGCATGGCAAGATTATTAATAATGTTGACTAACTTTTGCTTTTATCCTAATTTTCAGTCGCCTTTTATCATAACTACGGCAACGATTAAAAGCAACTGAAAACTAAGATGAAGGTAAAAAACTAATAAAAGAAAAGTCGAAATTATTAATAAAACTTATGCATAATTCAAAATTCCCAGCTACAAACAGTTGTCTCTTTAATTCCTCGCCTCGTTTGCCTTTTGAAGCAGTCCAGAATAATGTATAAAAAGTCAGGAATAAAATTTGAATAATTTAAAACAAAACTTTCAATGTTCTCATTCCTCTTATTGTCTGATTAGCAATAAACTACACCGATATTTATTCACATGAATTTCGGAACACGTGAATAGCTTAAACCTAGCATTACTGATTAAACCTGTCTGTTGTGGGTAGCGGTGATTAACTGGGTGGCAAATGAGAGGAATTCAGGGAAGTGAGTTTTTACCTCCTAATATTACCTGCTGGGTTTCCTGAGCTCTCAAATATGAGAGAATTGAATTTAGATTCTCTCCAATGACAAGTTATTTGCATATTGTGTCATCCATGTGAATTTGTGAATGAGGAAATTTAATTTGGCTGGCAATTTTGAATATCTTACTTCCATCATTATTTCGCGACCGTCAAGCGTAACTGTCAACACCTATTTCTTCAGTTTTCAAGTCAGTCCGGATGGCTCAGTATTAATGTATGTGTTACGAGCACAGGACGAAGCAATGGATGTGGAGAGTTGGAAATTTGAAAAAAAATGATCAGGAAAGAATATTTTTTTGCAGTGTGTGTGTGTGTGTGGGGGGTGGTAATTTGCAATGTACGTTTACGTTAAATCGGTCTCTAGTTCGTGCTCGCTTGTTTTTCCGAAAATTCAGCCTTTTTACTGATTACTGCTCAACAAAAAAGCTAGGGAGATAACTTCATTGATCACTCCTCCTTCCTATTTTTTATTGATCACCCCTACCATATCATGCTGTCAAAAGACGTTGGTCACATGACGGTTTCTACCGTGTGACATACCATTCCTGCTTATTAATTTATTTATTAAATAGAAATGCATCTGTGGGCATCCCAGTAAACAATTTACATTAAAAATATGTATTCAACATTGAGATACGCATTAATTCAAGTTATATATATATATATATATATATATATATATATATATATATATATATATATATATATATATATATATATATATATATATATACATGTGTGTGTGTGTGTGTATTTCTTTGTTGGCGTACTACTTCATTTAATTAAATAAAGTAAGATGTTCGCCGGAAAGTAAAGTCAATATACCAACTTATTTGTACCATGTTACTTAAGGATGTCATTAAAACAGTTGAATATATGTATGAAAGTGGATGTAAAAAATTTACGAGCTCACCTGTACAGAGAAACATTTACCAGACACTTCTTACTTATTTATTATCTCGAAATTCTTCTCCCCCTCTCCCCCTCTCTCTCTCTCTCTCTCTCTCTATATATATATATATATATATATATATATATATATATTCAAGGTTGAGCACTCTTTGAGTGAGGTAACTCATCCATCGTAATCTTATGCAATGCTCTTCTCTTAGGAATAGAGCACTCTGGTGGATAAGGAATTTCTGTGTAAATAGATATATCGCTTAAATTCTCCAGAGGTAGGTTATCGGCCTCCGGGTCTGAAGTGAAGTTTTCAATTCTGCCTCCCGGTACTGGATGGGATAATGGACTGTCTATAGTCACACTGAAGAGATATAATACACCGAAACGGCTGTCTGTGACACAATATATATATGTATATATATATATATATATATATATATATATATATATATATATATATATATATATATATATATTCTATTTTCGATATATTCAAGCTGAAAACGTCTAAATTTTCCAATTTATTTCTTTTCTATCCCAGATGAGGTCATTTTCAAGATTATTTGTACTCATGTGATTCTTTTTTTTCTTTTACATAAGATGTTTCTTTCTTTTCAACAACATCTCGCAGACTAACAATGATTAACCACCAAAAGTATTCATCAATGCAGATGAAGTTGGTATATATACCTCATATGCATTCACTCGCGTCTATCCGTCTGTCTGTCTATATGTCTGTTAGTCTACACAATATCTCCAAAAGTTTTTCAATGAATTCCAATAACGATTTCCGGGAGGGTGATTAAGTTGTGTTATATACACGGACTCAATTGAGGGGAAATTTGATTTAAACGTTGGTCACGTGACAGTTCAAAATGAATGACAAACCGGACCTGTTCGACTTGTGGATCTATTGCAGTGTTTTTCTCAATACAATACATAATAAGACAGTCTAGCAAATCGGGAGAGGTATATGTATTCTCTTATGTTTATATACTTATTTGTACAATATCTCCATAACTCCGATGGCATTTTGTGTTAGGTGGGCCAGGGGCTGAGGAAAAGTTGATTAAATTTTTGGGGTTGGATTCGGGAATTATTTTCGACTGAGAAATATTTTTTCTTTTCTTTTTAATCATATATTTATGAATTCATTCTTGCTTGTCCATTGAATATTTCCAAAAATCCTGAATAAATTTCGATGGCATTTTGTCTGAGGATGATTCATAGGCTAAGTTGGAATCAGTTGATTTTTGGGTCGAATGTAGGAAATCTTTCCTTCGCCTCCCCTTCATCGCCTATATATGAACTGATTTTCTTCAAGTTTTTTGTGACAAAGGCGTGGGCTGAAGTGTGCTCCCTATGGGCGCTCTCTTGTTTACAGATTGTGTTATGCAAATGGATTTGAGAGCAAGGAAATTTAATATGGCTGACAACTTTGAATATCTCATTTCCAACATTCATTGTTACATCCCTTCACATCCTTCAGTTTCAGGCACCTTCAATGATAAGAACAATTAACCAGCAAGACGATTTTCGGTTGCAATGAAAATAATTAAAAAATTCATAAATAACCGTTACAAACAACAGACCGGTTTAATCACTGTTGCTGGTTTTAGGTTGGTCTGGGAGAAGTTGAACCACAACATTCACCTTGGAGAGCGAGTCTTCATGAAGTCATCAAAAGATAAATAGATAAAGAGAAGAATCGCACTAAGTTGAGCAAGCTTTCCTTAGAGCAAGCTTGACTTTTAAAAACATACAGATCTTCTTATTCCTATGAAGAAAAGGTATATAACCAATGCATTCAATCGACAGTCACCTATGGTACTCGAAAATGCAACCTAACCAAAAGATTGACCATCAAACTGAGAACTATGCAACGTGCATACAAGAGAATCATGCTCAACCTCGCATGAAAAGATCATGAGACGGTACAGTTTATTAAAGGAAAGACAGGAGTCCAGGACATCACAGAAACTGTTGAAAAACTCAATACCAATGGGCTGGACATGTTGCAAGAATGGCTGACAACCACTGGGCATCACGACTCACAACGAGGATCTCCAGAGATCTGGTGCGAGGCTGTGGCCGACAGGAGGTAAGATGGCGTGACGAGTTAGATAGATTCAGAGGAGTACTGGCTCCGCAACGCTCATGATAGAGAGGTCTGGCGAAAGTTGGGGAGGTCTATGTCCAACGACAGACGCTAACTAACTGACGATGATAATGAATAAACTAGAGAATAACCAACCTTGATTCAGAGAAAGAATCAAGTAAAACAAAGGCATCTCACATATAGAATTTCGTGTAGGTGTAAGTGAGAAACCCCAGCTGTAACTCTCCATATTTTGTAAGTCAATAAAATATCAAATGAGTTCAGGAAATGTTAAAATTGACATGAAGTCGGTAGAGACTACAGGAGGGAATTAATTTGATTATTCGATGTTTTTTTTTCTTTCCGGTGTAGAGTTACTTCCCTTGCACTTTTTGGTAATAAAAAAAACAACATTTCTTTAATTCAATTCAGCGAAGAATTTCCATTTTTTAAGATTCTATTCACTGAAGAATTTCTCTGCAGTTTCGATCCGTTCATGAATCTAAGAGTCAAAACAGTTTTTTGTTCGATACTCTTAAGCAAGGATAGCATTCCACGAAATCTGATTTGAGTTAAATGGAAAAAAAGAAATGTCTCTCACGTATCAACTTGCAATCTGAAGCTTTCAATTGTTTTGAAGTCAAATTAGTGACAAACACGAAACGGAATAAAAAAAATGTTCTGCTTGTTTTTCAATGAACAACCGTAGCCATCAGAGATGGCGAAGGGTTGAACGACCATAGCAATCAAAGACGATCTATCCTTTTCACATATGTGTGTGTATTTGTTTGTGTTTGTTTGCTCGATTGTTTCTTCCAGGGTTCTTAGCCATACTGTTTTATCGAAAGACTTGAAAATTGATATCAGCACTCCTTACATCCGTTCTAAAAAAAGTTTTTCTGTAATTTTTTTGAGGAAAAAACCCTTTTAGACCTCCTGGGACCATATTCTGACAGATCATTAATAACATCTACATTCTGGGAATCTAGATGTTATAAATACAAACCAATGTTTTTGATGCTTTTTCTCTATTTCAGATGCTTTCCAGTGATGTCATAAGTGGAATTTATTCTAATAATATTTATTCTTCGATAGAATTTTTCTTACATGACTTAAAATTTTGACGCTACGGTTGTTCAGTTATTAAATGTGATGTCAAGTTTATTTATTATTTTTAAAACAAAAATGTCTATATGGATATCTCAGTAAACTATTCAATCTAAAATTATGAATTTAGATTAAAATATACATTTAATAAAGTTATAAAACTGTAAGAACCTTAACATAAAAAATTTAGAAATCTTACCAATATAGAGAAAGATTACTCAGTCATATCTTATATTTTCATTTTCCCTAAATTCTTTTATATATTTCAGCTGTTAACTCCCGAAATTGTCCAATCAATTTGTTTTACATTTATATCGTCTAAATTTATCACGTTCATTCTTAAAATTATTTATATCAATTTTTACTTCAGATGTTGAATTATTCCAGGATTTCGAAATTTTTTCGGAGAACAAAATTAACTTGTTTTTGCGACTAGGTTTTTGTAATAAACCTTGGTAGTAAATTCCCCGCCCTATCTGACTTATTTAACATTGGAATTTCGTAATTAGTAAAACCATTTATTATCTTGAAAGTTTCAATTAAGTCTCCCCTTGTCCTCCTCGCAAATAATGCAGTCATTAGTATAATTGCAAAGAAAAGCTGGGATGGGCTCATGAAATTTAAACATATCAATAGCCATGGTCCTCAACACTGTTTTGGGGCTTATTAGTAGAGCAGTCAATTAAAAGGATTGTTTGAAAAATAAAGAGAGACCTAACCGATTGAAGGTTCAATTGAGAAAATGTCAACCAAAACTGTCTACGAAGTTTTCTCCAGTTTTTAAGTGGTTCGGCCTGGCGGCTCAGGAATATATATATATATATATATATATATATATATATATATATATATATATATATATATATATATATATATATATGTCACATGTGCAGCGTGCATTAATGGAACAAGAGGGCTGAAAAATTAAACATTTACTCTTAATTATGTTAACAAAAAAAAATGTTCTCATTGATTTTTGAAAATTCTTTCCCAACAACATAAGCAGGGGTGGGTTCAATTCACAACGTCGATTTATCCTAAATTGATCCCTTAGTTTGTATCCAGCAGTGTTAATGCTCGTTTTTTGTTGTTTTTTTTTGTTTAAAATTCCGACTTTTTAGTGATCTATCAAAATGAGAGAGAGAGGTAACTAATTCATTGACGATTTCTATTGAGTGACTAACCAGACCTGTTTATGTTTCCCCTTTTTTCTTTCAACTGAATGTTCACGCAGAATGTAGATAGCGTAGAGTACAAAATCTACTCACCATTTTTTTCCGCTGCTGGTATATCTCTGTGTAGATTATCCTGCGGTTCAAATGGAACTGTTTAAACTTGACTTGGTTTTGTTTTCCATAATCACCTAATGGAATATCAAGACTGAACTCAGGAGAAAATGCTGAAATTTTCAGACTTCTAACTCCATCGGTGCAGCCTGTATACATTATACATACATAGCCAGCCAGACAGACTTGAAAACTGTAGAAACCTTCATCAACAGCCCGTGAAAGTCGAGGTTGATGATTTCAAACACCGATTCTTGGATTCCTGGAGGATTTGAGTCTCAAACTAACTGAATACAATTTGTGTTTCTGCGATGTTTTTTTTAATGTTTGTATAAGTTATGAAAAACAGGTCTGGTTATTCACTCAAAAGAAACTGTCACGAGACTGAGGTATTTTAGCAGCGTGTTTGTCAGGGGTGATCAATTAATGAATTTGGAAAAAGGGATGATCAATGAATAAGTTACTTATGTTGCCTTTTGCTACATCACTAAAAAGTCTGAATCTTCCGAAAAAAAAGCATGAATACAGTTGGAGACAAACTAAGGGAACAATTTAGCTAAACATTAGATTGTAAATTGACCCCCCCAAAAAAAAATGGTGGAGAAGTAAAAAAAAACAAACTTTTTTCTAGACATGATAGGTTATAAATGTTTGAATTTCAGCCATCTAGCTCTATCGATGTGGTCTGTACATATGACACATAGATACATAGCCAGCTAGCCAAGTAGGTTTTCAGCCCTCTTGCTTCATTGATTCAGCCTGTACATGTGACATATACATACATATGTTCATAGCAAGCCAGTCAAGAAATCAACAAACCAGCCAGAATCACTTAAAAACTGAAAAAACCCATGTTGACACTTTTGGTTGACGGTCTCCAGTAGATGATGCCTTAATCTGTGTTTCTCCTGGATATTCATTTTTCTCTCTATCTTATGTATCTTAATTAAGAAGCCAGGTGGTGGACTATATTTTCTGTTTGTAGTAGTTGTCAAGGGAGATAACTATCAGATGCTCATTGCAGGGTATAGTCACTTATTTATTTATTGCTTTGCGAATGCTTAGAAAATTTGTTTTCATTCTTGATGAATTGAAACAAGAAAATGCAGAGCACAATAATGTTAGAAACCATACACCAAAACTGTCATCAAAGCGATTAAAATAGGTTTCTTCAGTTTTCGAGTCAGTCTGACTGGATAGCTAAGCATATATCCTACATAAAGTCTTTATCAATGGGGCTAGAGGGCTGAAAATTTAACCATTTATTCCTTGTTGTGCTTACAAAAATGTTTTTTGTTTTTTTGAAAATTCCCAGCCTAAATATGTTTCTAATGGGGGTTCAATTTACAATGTGAATTTATGCTAGATTGATCTCTATTTAAAAAAAATTCTGACTTTTTAGTGATCACTGCCCAAACATTCTCATTTTTTAATTCATCACACTGCAAACGGCATGTTGCTAAAAGATGTTATATGACAGTTTTCTATTGAGCGAATAACCAGACCTGTTTTCGACACTTTTTCAAAAAAAATACCCTGCAATCGCAAAACTATTCAAATACCACTGTTATTTTTTGACAACATCGATGAACTATCAAGATAGTAATGTCATCAAGTGCATGTTGTTGGGTACAGTGGATGTGATGTTGTGATGTCACTGAGTGTATGAATAATCTTGTTTTCACAATTCACCGCTTACTGAAGAGAGAATGAAATATCAACAGGCAGTAACCTGGGGAAATTCCACGGTTTAATTAGAAATAATCACCGAGGGATAAAAATCAGTATGACATTTTTAATGCTTTATTCACAAGTTACATATATACAATAGTAAATTGAATAAAGGAAGCAATTAAAGAAAACTATTGTTTAAATGTCTGCTTTATTCTTCCATGATTTGTCTGTTTCTTTTTTTCCTTTCTCTCTATGTACCTTACCTTCTAATCAACATATATTCGCGCAGACATTAAGCTGACAAGCCTATCTCTCTTCCCACCCCACTCTCTTTAAAACTTGATTCAAATATCTATCAGGCAAGCCCATCTCTCTTTTATCTTCTCCCCATTCTATTAGAAAAGGGTGTATGTTATCATGACATCATTTTATTAGGTGGTAACAGTTGCACACTTCAATTATTGAGATGCTTGGACAATCTATATGATCTGAGTTTCAAAGTGACAGAAAACAAATAAACAAAACTCTTCCACGCTTTCTCGGTTTATTTTTCTCTTCTTTGTACTCAACCGTCTTATCAATCTACATTCTTCTAAACATTCAGCAGGCAAGCCCATCACTCTTCCCCTCTCACTCTCTTTGAAAATTGATTCAAATATCTAGTAGGCAAGCTCAACTTTCTTTTCTTCATATTCTTAAAAAAAGTCTCTGTGTTATCATGACATCATTTTGTTAGGTGGTAACAGTTACACTCATTAATTATTGAGATGCTTGGATAATCTGCATGATCTGAGTTTCAGAATAATAGAAAACTGAAAAAATATCGATTATACAAATATAATACGGGAATTCGATAATATATTGTTACAAATTAGGAATTGAACGTAAAACTTTATCTATATGAAGGAATCCACTTATTGTGATCCATTTGGGTAATGGTCTCTTATATAACATTATCCAGCTGATGAAATGAAGTAAAAGATATGAAAAGGAGATGCCATATTTGGGGATGATCAATTAGGAAAATTGAAAAAAAAAGCGGTGATCAATGATTGATTTAACTTCTCCCACCTTTTGTTGATCACTGAAAAAAGTCTCAATTTAAAAAAAAAAGCATGAATGTTGACTGACATAAACTAAGGGATTGCTTTAGCGTGACATATTGCAAATTAAGCCCACCACTAAAAACCTACTGAGAGGTGAAATTTTCAAAATATTTTAAAGACATAATAAAGAGTAAGTGTTTGAAATTTCAGCACCCTAGCTCCATCGTGCCACCTGAATGCATGGTATGTACAAACATAGCCAGCCAACTTAAAAACTGGAGAAAACTATGTTCACAGTTCTGGTGGCAGTTTCGTTTAACAGTGTCTAACATGAACCAGGAAGACGAGGGAATAAATCTACCATCGCTATTTTTAATATCGTGACCTTATTCTAAATTCTATGCCCTTCATTACCCTAACTATCAACATAAAACTCATACCATGAACTACGTTCAAATCGGATGGGTTAGATGTCTCCGTTGCACTTAATATCTAACTTATATCAAGTGATCTGGCAATTATATCTCATAGAAAAGGAGGATACTTTAATAGCATGTATTTTTTGTTCTTGGGATGAGAGATGGATAAATGTCAAAACCGAATCGTCTCCCTAAGGCCTCATTTGCTAAAATTATTCATAGAAATCTTGCCACTTACAGTTACGAGAATATACACTGTATACATTAGCCCAGCAATCCTTGTGATTCTTTCATTGGAATTTAACAACTCAATTATAAGTAAACACTATCATATATCAATATACAATACATATGATACCCTATATAAAATGACAAACTACACATTTGACATAAGCTATATAGTTAAAAAAAGGAGATGGTATTTGATCAAAACTGCTGGGGGCCATCTTAATATGTCTGTTTTGTTTTCGAAATCCCCGAACACTTAGATAGTAAATAATTGATGATTCCAACATGAGGAAAATTTACACACTATACCATAATAACAAAGTGAAACATGGAAAAATCATTGAATCATTTGTTATAAAAACCAGTCAGACCTTGCCACTTAATTTGAAGTAATTACGATAAGCAGCTCTCATTATCAATCCATCACCTCATGTTATCAGCCGATCATTTTCATCTGAAAGACCATATCTAAAAAGTTATATATATGTATATATATATATATATATATATATATATATATATATATATATATATATATATATATATATATATATATATATAACAATTTTGATAAGAAATCATCAACTAAAACTGTCGCCATGCGCAAGATAGGTATCTACAGTTTTCAAGCGATTCTGGCTGTGTATCTATTTATGTATGCGTCGTATACTTGCCACGCAAATAGAGCTATCAGGCTGAAAATTCAAAAATTCACACCTCAATATAACTAGAGAAAACTCTCTTGTATTTTTTTGATACTTTCAAACCGAAATAGGTTTTTAGCTTCGACGGGGTAGGATGGGAAGTTGTTTCAATATGCTTATGTAAGTTTATCCTCAGTTTGAACTTCAGTTTGCATTCGACAGCATTCAAGCTCATCCTATTTTCTGAGTTTACTTATGTCTTTGGCGATCACTGCCCAACAAGAGGCAAGAGGAGAAACTTATCCATTGATCACCTTTTTTCCATTTTTATCCAATTGTTCACCCCCCCCCAACAGTATATATGGATGGTGGTGATTTAAAATTTCCCTTGGGATACTATTTTTTTTAATCAATATATGAAGCATTCTAATCAATTTTAACATATTTGAATGCTGAATGATATTTGTCACCTAACGATTTCTATTGAGAGACTAACCAAACCTGTTATTCTTCAATGTTCAGATTCAAGATTACCGGAACCAAAAGAGTAGCAGACAAAAGCAAGAAACAGAGAAGTGGCTGAAACGTTTGGACGAACTTCATGAAGAACTTGCAGAACAAGCCAAATACGACTGGAAACGGTAAATTTCATTTCTCATCTCTTTGTGGCCATTTGCATTTGAATGTTTGAAATGAAAGTCCTGTGATATTCCAAGTTTTTTTTGTTTCCCTCCTGTAACGCATAAAATCTACACTTTTTTTCCTTCCTCAAAATTTTGCTGAGCTGTGTAAAATCTCAGGCAAATCAGTTTAATTCTGACTAAGCCACTAAGTGCAATTTTGACAAAACCATGTGAAATTTTAGGCCAATCGTTTCAATAAGAATTTTCTGGCAACTTAGTACAATTCAGACAAAACCATATGGAATTTCAGGCTGATCATTTCAGTTTGGACCAAACCATGCCAAATTTTAGGCAACTTGGTGCAATTTAGACGAAACCATGTGAAATTTCAGGCCAGTCATTTTAATTTTGGTCAAACCATGTGAAATTTCAGGCAATTCAAACTCATGCCTTAAACCTTAATTAAAAAGTTCCCAATTCTTGAAGCTGTTGACCGGCACTAGGCTGCAAAGCATGCACTATCTGGCCTTGAGAAATCATTTAAATCACATCAATATACTATTTTCTTTGTAAAATAAAACAAATCAATTTTCTTTGGTTTTGATATTAAATCTACTTCTTTACTTTCATGCTCCAACACCATGATTAAAAACACGCAAATATGTCAAATCTTGTATAATATATACTAGCAAAAACTCAATCTGTCGGACGTCATTCCTATAGACGAGGAGAGAACCAAACTTTCCGTTCATCCTCATTGAAGAAGCTTCAGAAGGACAACAGGAAGAATGTATCTTACCAAATTCAACATTCATTTTCATCATCATCACTCTTTCAAGTCCATCGTCGGACATAGACCTTACCCAAGATTTGCCACACCTCTCTATCGTGGATGTTACTTTCTAAATTTGTCTTGTTGGTCCCTTTCCATCTTGTATTCTGACAGTCTCTGTTGCGCATATGATCTCCAGGGATCCATGTTGTGAGTTGTGAAGTCAATCGCTTGTGTGCCATTCTTGCAACATAACCAGTCCATTGCCATTTGAGTTTTCTGATGGATTCTATCATCTCAGACTCCTATTTCTCCCCTAATACATTATGCTGTCTTATAATCTCTCTAGGTAAGGTTGATCATGATTATTTCCTGGGCACGTTGCATGGTTCTCAGTTTAAGGGTCAGTCTTTTAGTTAGGTTGCATGTTTCAGCTCCATAGGTAACTATTGGGAGAATGTATTGGTTGTAGAACCTTCTTTTCAGAACTAGTCGAATTTTCTTGTTTTTGGAAGTTCAGCTTGCTATGCTGAAGGCTTGACATCCTAGATATATTCTTTGTTTGATTTCTTCGTCTTTTGATGATTTCATAGGCAGATGTTGTGGTCCAGTTTCTCCAATTCTGTGTCCTTGATTTCGATTGTTTGTTCTTATGTTCGACGTGATCGTTGTGCAACACCTTTGTCTTACTGAAGTTTATGTGTGGGCCGACAATCTTTCGCTTGCTTCATTTAAATGTGTGTTCATCTTGGTGGAGATGGAGCATAAAACTTCTGACATAACTGTATAACTTGGCATATAACACACAGAATTATTAAAGATCTTTGGCTGAAACAGCAATCAAAATATCAAATTCGTACGGGGAGTAAACTCTCCATCGTTTGCCTATCACGTCACGTTAAACAAAACTGATACATAAAATCAACATTTCTCGACCGTAATTTGGAATCACGACAGCGATTGGAAGAAGTCTCTGTTACCAACTGCGCCAAGCTAACACCTCTAATAGTGGTTTGACCCTGCGACAGACAGGCTTGTACAGTTTATTATCTTACTGATTCACCAATGCCATCAGAATGACATCATACATGGAACGTATGCTCAAACATTGTTGAATTTTATGAGCTCAGATAGTAGATATTTGCAGAGCGTTCTATTGACCATGAATGGATTTTTATTATTCAATGTTTCTGTTTTTATTATTGCTTTTTCATATTTATCTATATTCTTTAGAATCAGAATTTTTACTACATCATCACAATGTGCTACTCTATTTTTACTACGTCATCATGTGGTAACCTACCAAATGATGATATAGAAGAGTGGCTACGCAGCAAATGAATAAATAAATAAATACACCTGGCATATTATTATTATTATTATTATTATTATTATTATCATTATTATTATTATTATTATTATTATTATCATCAGAAAGATAAGAAATGTTTTGCAAAGGAATTAAAATAGACTGCAATTACCTGAGTAACGTCAGATTTGCTGACAGCTTCATTGTCTCTGCTGAGAACTTTCATGATCTCCTAATAATCCTAGACGAAGATGAAGCAAGCCAGAAAGTTGGCCTCCACATGAACCCCAGCAAAATGAATGTTATACGCAACAAACATGTTGAGGACAAAGTCAAACCGATAAAAATCGATAATGCAAAGCTGAAAGAAAGCCCACTACTACATCTACTTGGGGCAACGAATATCAATGAGATGCCCAAAAGAATAAATCAAGAGAAGAATCACACTCAGTTGGCAAGCTTTCGGTACAGCAAGCTCAACCTTCCAGAACAAGAAAATACCATTAGCCCCCAAAAGAAGAGTAAACAGCCAATGCATCCTCTCGTTAGTCACCTATGGAGCTGAAACGTGGAACCCAACCAAAAGACTGACCCTAAAACTAATAACCGAGCAACGTGCACATGAGAGAATCATGCCTAATCTCACAATCACAAGAGATCACAAGACAGCACAATATACTTTTCAAAGCATAGAAAACTTTTTTTTCTCGACATAATGAGTAAATGTTTAATTTTCAGCCCTCTAGCACCAGACTAACTTGAAAACTTATGATACCTATGTTGACAGTCTTGGCTGTCGGTTTCTAAATATGATCACTATCAGGCCTCAAAAACTCAGGAAGTAAATCTGGAAGTTTTCTGATATAAATGTTTCTGTAATGTTTTTAATGTTTGAGAAATGTACTGGGCCAGACTGTGCTGGTGCTCGGCTTGCAGCATATCTTAGTTTTTATTTCCTATGCGGCGTTATCGCATAACAAATATATTTGATATGTCAGAAAGAGTAAAGTATCACTATAGCCCAGTAAATCGCCCAACCCGAGCAACCAGCCAACCATTTTTGTGCCTAATTGAGTAGATGTCTATGTCCCGATTCTCCTGGTCACATTTTTGGGGCTACAACTTCAAAGATTTACATGAGTAACTCCACTAGGCACCATCTGAAATTGCTTTTTTAAAAACTGCTTTTCTGGTCTTTATAGTCATTTTGGACCAGCGAAGTAAAAATTTGGTGCTGGTATTAGTTTTAGATAATTCTTCTTAAAAAAAAAAAGCTTTTTTTGAAAATGATTTAAAATAATTCTTCAGATGATTATTTCTGGTACAAGCGCTGGCTATGGTGATTCATTTATGCGAGGTACGAATTTATACTACTTTTTCATTTCGATTTTTGTGCCATGGTTATAACTTCAATTTCAAATACCTTTGTATTTATGCATTGTATATATATATCACAAATGTATCTATCACTCCCCCATTTTTTCTGTTAAAATAATAACCCAAATGTAAGGGGATAATTTACTAATGTTGACTACCTAATTGGTCATAAAAGTTGATTGCAGTATAGTACTAATGTAATGCAAGCGCAAAATCATCGAATTGAATTTGATAGCTTTCAAGCATTTAGTTCGGGGTCCTTGGGAATGCGGGGCCCGTAGTATTCATTACCTTTGCTACATAGTTCATCCAGCACTGGATTTGCAAAAACTTAGAAAATAAATGGAAAATACTTGACTTATCGGAAAATCTTTATCAGAAACCGTCATCCAAAACTGTCGCCAGAAGTGTAAAAAATTGGTTTCTTCAGTTTTCCAGTTGGTCAGACTAGTTGGTTGACAATGTATGTATCATGCATATAGACCGTACCCATTGAGATAAAAGGCTAAAATTTTCAAACATTCACTCCTTATTATGCCTAGAATAAAAAGCATCTCCCCTATCTATATAGAATTTTTAGTAGGTGTTCAATTAGCAATTTAAGTTTATTATAAATCGATCCCTCAGTTTGAGCCACCAGATTTTTTTAATTACACACCTCAGTGATCATTACCCAAGGAAAGGCAAGGGAATGATTTATCCATTGATCACCCCTTTTTCAATTTTTTTAATTGATCAGCCCCAGCACAGCATGTTGCAACCAAAAAGCGTTTGTCACATGACATTTTCTTTTGACTGATTAACCAGACCTGTATTAATTAGCAACTGATGTTTCCTGAGTTTAATTCATTTTTTTTCATCTGAGGAAGTGAAGTGAAACTCTCGGATCATGTGTTAATCTATCTCGTGAATATATTTTTTACAGTATACAGAGAAATAATGTTATCAAGTGCATATGTGACATAGCGTTGTGATGTCACTGGGTGTATAAGTTATTCACCGTCAACCAAAACTGTCAACTAATGTTTCTCCAATTTTTAATTGGTCTGGCTGGCTAGCTGGCTGGTTTGGCTATATTCATAATGAAATGGTGTTGTGACGTCCCTGGGTGGATAAATTATCCAGTTATTAGAAACTGTAAACCAAAACTGTCAACGATTAATATAGTTTTCTTTTCAGTTTTCAAGTTGGTCTGGCTGGCTCTGTATGTATGCATGTATGTATGTATCACACGTACTGGCCGTATCAATGGAAAGGTGGGGTGAAAATTCAAACATTCATTCTTCATCTTTTTTTTCATTAAAAGATTACTCTCCTTACGTAAGTTTTAAGTGCGTATCCAGTTTGCGATGTGATTTTATGCTGAATTGGTCCCTGGTTTATGTCCGGCGGCATTCGCGCTTATTTTTTTAATTTATAGATTTTTTTGCGATCACTTTCAAACAGAAGGCGAAAGAAGTAACTTATTTATTGATCACTCCCTTTTTTTTTTCAATTTTTTAATTGACCACCCCCAACACTGCATGCTGACAAAAAATGTCTGGTGACAATTTCTATTGAGTGACTAATCAGACTTGTCATATAAGGCTTACTAAGTCCGAATTCATGTCGAGGCTTTGATGATCAGAGTGATCTGTGTCTCAAAAGAGTGGAATGCTAAAAATGATCAATAGCAGGTCTGGTTACTCACTCAATAGAAACAGTCACATGATTAACATCTTTTGAAAACATTTTGTGTTGGGGATGATCAGTTGGAAAAAAAGTGATCAATGTATAAGTTACATTTCTTCCCTATTGTTCGTCGGTGATCACTAAAAAAAGTCTGAACTCGAATGGTGGTGGACACAAACTAAGGGATCAATTTGGCATAAACTTAGATTGCAAATTGAACCCCCAAAATCTATTTGGGGGATGAAAGAAAAATTTTTTCTCTAGACATAATCTGGAATATATGTTGGAAATTCCAGCCCTTTAGCTCCATCATTTATGCATGATTCATACGTACATTGCTAGTAAGCAGGACCGGCTTGAAAACTGAAGAAACCTATATCGACAGTCAGGGTGGCAGTTTTAGTCTACAGTTATATATTAATATTCATATGATTCATAGAAATTCAATTACATGTTTTTACAGTAAGAGAATTGAAAACAAACTTTTCCTAATGAAATTGAATGAATAACATTGAATAGAAGATGCCTTAATCTACATTTATCGTGAATAATTTTCGCTGTTTATAGCGAAATAATGTTATCAAGTGTATTTGTGAAACGGTGTCGTGATGTCACTGGGTGTATTTTGGGGATCATATGATAAGTTCTGTATTTCATGTAAAATAGGAAATTATCTCTGTATATGAAATTTCGTGGAAATATGTCCCAAGAGTTTTTGAGGCAAAAACATTTATTGTTTAAGACAGGTCAAGAGAATATTAATATATATATATATATATATATATATATATATATATATATATATATATATATATATATATATATATATATATATATATATATATATATGTATATATGTATATATATATATATATATATATATATACATATATATATATATATATATATATATATATATATATATGTATATATATATATATATATATATATATATATATATATATATATATATATATATATATATATATAAGTGTCTGTTTTTAGGTGGAATTTTCCCAAGAAAAATTTTGTCGATTTATATCGGGTCTGCTTTTACTCACAAAGAAAAAAAAAGTACTTTTTTTCTGAAAAAAAACAAACAAACAATACAGGACTGTTTAGAAATAAGGTACATACGATTAGGGGACTGAATTAAAAAAACTCTTTTCTTTACTCTTTTTGATTTCATGCACTTCCAATCTGTCAGACTTTCAAACTTTCTGGAAATTTGTCAGTTTTGAGAAAGGAAATATTTAATGTTTTTTTATAAGATAAAGCTCGATTTCCTATGAAACTATTATGTTTAACTGCACCCTTAATTCCCGTTCTTCGTAGGTAACCACGAACGAGAATTTCTAGGAATCTAATTCTAACCTTACAATAAAACATATTGTTCATGGTGGCCACAATTTAAATCCAATTGTCCGCTCTGACATGGGAACTGCTAATACCAAAAGTGGTGGAATGAATCCTCACTTTTCAGGGAAATGATTGTTTTAAGGTTTTACCAGGGTGCACACTGACCTGTATGGGTCTGGTCGGGAGCGTGTGCTTGTCTGACCTTTCATTTGATTTGATAAAATCTCAATAAAATATAATTTGCTCTCCAGTGTCGTTAGATTTGGAGTTCTACCCTAACTAATAATAAATAAAAAAATATCTTTCTACTGAAAACTTCCTAGATCCGTACCAAAATTTCAACAATCTTTAACCAACCCATGGCCCACCCTTCTACAAAAAATCATTTAAGTTCATCGAAAACTTTTGGAGATATTGTGTGGACATACAGACAAATACAAGTGAATACATATACCTCTTCCAACTCACTGTGTTATCATGTATCGTATTATGAAAACGGGTCTGGTTAGTCACCATCTTGTGAGTAATGTCTTTTGGCAGCGTGCCGTGTTGGGGTTGATCAATTGAAAAATCAAAGAAAGGGTTAATCAATAAATAAGTTATTTCTCTCACCTTTTATTGGATCACTAAGAGGTCTAAATTTGAAACAAAAAAATGCCAAAAACAAGCTTGAAATCTGGACACAAAATAAGAGACCAATTTAGTATGAACTTACATTGTAAATTGCCCCCCCACCTCATTTTTGGCAAAGAATTCAAAAAACAAGATAAAACTGTCTTTTTAGACTTGATAAGGGGTAAATGTAAAAAAATTTCAGCACTCTAGCTCCATTGGTGTGGTGTGTATACGTGGCAGATAGGGGTTTCACCTCACGAGGACAGGCACTACTCTATGTAGTCAAGTTGAAGGTGCTCAGGATTCACCCCACCCATATAGAACCGACCTTGTGTCACTCTCTGTTCTTGTGGGGGGCCTGTACAAATACGGTTGGCCTGTATACATGACACAAACGTAGCTAGCAAGGAAGAATCACTCAAAAACTGGAAAAAACAGTGTTGACAGTTTTGGTTGAGAGTTTCTAACTTCATGGAATCGTCAACATCGTTTCAATGGCTTTTCAACTGACATATAATCATTTATTTACCCAGACAGAAATGCCATATTTGGATTAAATATGTATACCTATATTCACTGATCTTTTCTAGATAAGCTAAAAGTATGATTTTCATCAGAGAGTATGCATAAAATATATTTCCCCGACCTACAGACTTTCTTGCCGATATCTTTAAAATCAGAATTCTATCATTTTTTTTTGGTTTGCTTTCTGCTCGGCTTATAAGCCATTTCTATAACACATATGTAAGCATTCAATGCTGCTCTTATTTGTAAGTATTAAGATACACATACATACATGTATATACATGCACACACACACACACACACACACACATATATATATATATATGTATATATACATATATATATATGTATATATATATATATATACATATATATATATATATGTATATATATATATATATATATATACATATTTATATATATATATATATATATATATATATATATATATATATATATATATATATATATATATAGTCTAGAACGCTTTACACCTTTGAACACTAAACATTAAAAAAATCTTTTCCAAAAGTTGTTTTGTATCGCTTCAGTCACTCATTTCCCGATATCTGTCAATGCAATATATATAATTTTCTACAGTGTTTTTTCCCGATTTACATATATTTTATTATGGTACTATGTGTAAATCTTCACTGCTTGGGATCACCAGTTGTTTACCATGTAACTGTTCCAGGGATTTAAAAACAGTTATATTAACATGGAACCCAAGCAGTGTTAAATCAAAAAACAACTTTCCTTTCAGCTATAATTTTGATGTATAGCTTATGTAATACATGTAGTTTATTTTATACAGGGTATTACCATAATATATTGTGTATAGATGTTATTTGATACTACACATCATTTGATTTTTTGAAACAGTACTCACTTACAAAGGGTACCAAGAAAGCATTCTTGACGATGGGGGGTCAGTAAGTATAATAAAAGAGGTGACGCGTTGTTCGTGTCATTTCTATTGAGCGTACACCTATGTGAAAATTCGATTGGTTGCGTCCATCTCAAAAACAGTAAATATATTTATAGATAGATCGATAGATGGATATATAGATATAGATCAGTCTCACGCATGCACCACACAGCCAGTAGCAGTAGAAATATGTATATATATATATATATATATATATATATATATATATATATATATATATATATATATATATGATTATAAATTGCGTTATATTATACTGATAATCTTATTTGAAATGATCTCCCGTTTTTACACGATGAAAGTATCATTTTGCGCAAACAACAACACACACACACACACATATATATATATATATATATATATATATATATATATATATATATATATATATATTGCGTTATATAATGAGATGATCTCCCGTCATTAGACGGTTAGTGTATCACCCATCCAACACAATGTAAATAGAATAAACAATAAAGAAAATGGGGCTGCTCCAGTCAATGCTACCTTGAAGCAGCTACCCTATCAGTGGCAGGTTCGATCCCTGCAGCAGCCCCATTTTTTCATTGGTTTATTCTATTTGTGCTGTCTAGGCTAGGTTATAAATTATCCACATTACAACGGGAAATCATTTCAAATAAATTTCTATTTGATATAACTCAATTTATAATCATTCTGTCGGATCATATATATCCATTTCTTAATCATTATGATTAATGATTATATAAATCTATATAATCAGTCAGAAACCGTGAACCAAAGCTGTCAAAAATTTTGTTGTCGAGCCAATTATGTATGTATGTACAGGCTGTACCCATGGAGATAAGGGCGGCAAATTTAAAAATCGAACCCTGACCATTTCTACGAGGATCGATTTTTTAAAATCCCCTACAAAATAACCTATTAGTAGGGGGTTCAATTTGCAATGTAAGTTTTTGCTAAATCAATCCACGGTTTGGGGCCGATTGTTTTTTTTTTTCTAAATTTTGACTTTTCAGTGATTACTGCCCAACAAAAGACGAGAGAAGTAACTTATTGTTCATCCACTCTATCTATATTTCAGTTGATCATCCCCAACACAGCATAATGTAAAATGACATTATTCACATGACGGTTTCTATTGAGTGTTTCATATATTTTATTAATTTAGACTGTAATAGAAAGTAAAATTCATAATTCATAAAAAATTGACTAAATAATCTTATGATATTGAGAACTTGAAACATAAATTTAAAAAAAGAAAAAAAAAAGGACTTCGATTACATATATATATATATATATATATATATATATATATATATATATATATTGATGTCATTCACAGACAGCTGTTTCGTTGTATTATAATTCTTGAATGTAGCTATAGACTATCCGTTATCCCCTCGGTTAAATTGGGCAGGATTGAAACCTCCATTTCAGACCCGGAGACCGATATCCTACCTCTTCACTAGGAAACTGGACGGTCAGTAAGGCCGAATTTAAGCGATATATTTATTTAGTTTAAATTCCCCGTCCATCAGAGTGCTCTATTCCTATGGAAGAGCATTGCATATATATATATATATGGGATAGAGTATATGCTAATTTTGACAGTGTATACACAGGAATCTGTAGATCAATAGCAGTGCAAAACTTAGAGTTATCAAGAAGTGATGAATGTTGTGCCTATACTCTCTGTCTCTGTCTCTGTCTCTCTCTCCTCCTGTCTCTGTCTGTCTGTCTGTCTGTCTGTCTGTCTGTCTGTCTCTCTCTCTCTCTCTCTCTCTCTCTATATATATATATATATATATATATATATATTTGTACACAGACAATATCAAAAGCTTGTTAAAGAAAAATGACTCATTATTTATGTTTCACTCATAACAAGCTCCATCAGGAATTGATGCGCAACAAAAACTGGATGTACATATAACTGGACTGAGTTTGTGGTGAGTAGGGGAGGGAGTATGTTGGTTGATGATGTTTTTGGTAAGCTTAGTGGTGATATGCGTGTCAACAAGTTCTGGTAGGTGTCCCCAGGGTCATGACACATATACTACCACCAAGCATTCCACACACATGATCAATCAGTACACTACCTCCCCTAACCACCCTAAACGCACGGACCAATCATAAGAACAGCCTGTCCCCGTACTTCTCGATTACATTTTAGATTACCCCTTGTACTGACAAATGCACATTGCTAACAGAAACATATTCCCCCCTCTTCTGACACAAATTCTTCCATGAATCAAATTATTAATTAACCTCATACTAAACTACATACATCTAAAACCTGCTTATATAATCAGCACCGTTGGCTGAAAGTCCAATGGGTTTCCCCTAAGGTCGTGACATACATATGACCACTAAGTTCACCCTAAGGTAATCACATATCAACCTTTAACTTACAATAGAGATGATCATCAAGTCACCACATATCTGCAGTCCAAGTATATATACACGCAGTTTTTTGTAGCACCTCAAATCTTGTAAAAGCTCATAATGAGTAAAACGTTGAAATAAAGAGACATTTGTCCTAAACAATCATCCGATATTGTCATAGTGCTTACACACAGTCGGATTAAACATTAATCAATAACCTTATATTCATTATAAATATAAACACACACACACACACACACATACACACACACATATATATTTATTTGGAAGATTTGTTTCTATCTTTAAAAATACAGTTCACAATATATAAAAAAGCAGAAGTAAATATAATGATGTATCAACCTGATAGGTGCGCCAGTTGTTAACAATTTTTATATATCCCATATTTTCATCTAATTATAAATATATATATATATATATATATATATATATATATATATATATATATATATATATATATATATATATATAAGAAGAAGCCAGTTTTATTTTGTAATATTGTCGAAACATGGCTATGGTGAAAGAGACTAATAAAAAAATAAAATTGCAAATACAGCTACTAATAAAACCAAATTACAAACAAGAACCTCAAGGTATATAATTATAAGGATCTACTTTTTTTTAGACAATAAGTTCTAGTACACGTGTGGACCACAGTAATTTATTTATGCAAAGATTGTCTGTACAATTATCATATTCTGTTGGACACTACCTGTCTAATCTAATGATGTACATACTGTCGGCAAAATGTGAACACACACATATACATGTATATATGAAAATTTTCGTGCATATGATCACGGAGAATAGAGTGCGCTGCTTACCAAGGGTGTTATTAGCTCAGTCAGTAAAGCAGAGTTGAGTAAATACTGCTTCCTGATAGGTGCTGGTTTGAGTTCCACATGAAGATCATTTCTCAATTCATTTGTATGGACAGCTGTTTGATTAGCTACTTGGTTAAAACCGGTACCGGATAAATTATTTTTCCTGATAAAAAATCTCTACAATTATCACATTCATATACCTATCTCCCCCTCTCTCTTTCTCTTTCTCTCTCTCTCTCTCTCTCTCTCTATATATATATATATATATATATATATATATACAGAAAATGTACCATATCATCATATATACATTCACAGTGTGTATTGGTATATATATATATATATATATATATATATATATATATATATATATATATATATATATATATATATATAAAAGTGAGTGAATTATCAATCTGTAGTTTGATGCCTAGTTATTTACAGAATTTTGATCTGAAATATCCCGGTTTGACTAATGTGATGATTATCCACCACTGAATCTAGATGCAAGTAAATAACATAATTATATTAAGAAAACTATCAAACATAACAGTCAATACAGGTTTCTTGGTGATTCTGGCTGGTAATCTGTCTACGCACCAATTGAGTTAGAGGGCTGGAAATCTAAATATTTACTCCTCCTTAGGTCTAAAAAAGAAAAAGGTTTATTTTTCGTTTTTTTTTTGAAAATCAGTTTTTTAGTGGCAAGGGTGATAAATTTACGATGTATGTTTATGCTAAACTGGCCTCTAGGTTTGTATCTGGCAACGTTTATACTCAGTTTTTTTTATTTTTAGAATTCATACTTTTCCGTGATCCACCAAAAGGCAAGAGAAGTAACTTATTCATTGATCACCCTTTTTCCGTTTTTCTCTATTGATAACGCCCCCAACATGGCGTTGGTCACGTGACAGGAAATGCCGCCTTTGTTCGTACTTATCCTCTTTATTTCCTTCCTTCATTATGTATTCACCTGTTTCTCAAATCTGTGAACGTTTGATCATGCTGACAATGCAAATAAAGTGAATGTTCACTCGAGGGACAATAATTCATTAATATCAGTAGATCTCCTAGACATAATAATTGGAATTTAATTCTAAAATTGGAGACAGTTTATCAGGATGATAAGTGGCATGAAAGATTCAAGTTATGAGAATAGACTAAAAAAGTTAGGGATGACAATTTTGTTTTGAGAGGAAGGCAACAGGGGACTTATATGAAACTTTCAAGATAATAAATGACTTTACAAATTACTGACTTCTAATGTTTGATAAGTCAGATAGGAGAGGAAATTTATCAGCGAGGTCTATTGCAAAAACAAAGTCACAAAAACAAGTTGATTTTTTTTCTCCTGAAGAATTTTGAAATACTGGAATAGCTCACGATCTTATGTAGAAAAACAGTACAAGTATGAATAATGTCATGAATAACTTCAATAAATTTAGATCATCTGGGATATAGAATGAATTGATAGGACAATTTTGCGTGTTATCAGCAGAAAAATATAGGAGAATTTGGGAAAAAATAAATTGATAAAATGTGACTGATAAATGTTTCTTTGAATTGGTAGGATTGTAAATTTTTCCTATATTTTTATAACTTGAATCAATGTATATTCTTATGTAGAATACGTATTTTCCAATGTAAATTATTTGAGATGTCCATAGAGGCATTTTTTTATTTGATGAATAAAATGTATTTGCAAACGTCATACATTTTTACCACTTTAGATGCTTTTCATCTAAATCTGGATGTTTTTGATTACATCTGGAAAATGATGGTAATTTAGCGTGAAAAGCGCTAAATTTAGCGTGTTTTCTTTTTTGGTAGTGGGGAAAACCCGCTGAATTAACACAAACGCGTTTAAACATAAACAATTTGGGTAGCTTTTTACCATTATAGATTTTTTGGCTATTTTTTTTCTTTTATTGCTTTTAGGCAGTAAAGCTAGCGAGAATTTTTATTTAGCTGGCAATCCTGCATCTAACGGTCAGAAATTGCTATTAAGATGCTTTTCAATAAAGTTAGTAATATTCTTATTTAATAAAATGGTAAAAAAAAGGGATATTTTTAATAAATCAATTAATATTATGATAAAGTAAATGTTGACGACTAAAGTCACATTTAATTTATTGGTGATATGCTACGTATTTTACATATTTCATTCATTTATCTGAAAAATCTAGATGTTTCTAGATGCTTTTTTAGACAGTTTTAGACGTAAACTTGAGAATAAAGCTGGCAACACTGCTTCAAAATGAAGAAATGTCCCATCTGCTAAAATTTATCACCTTGGAACTTCCACTCTGTAAACCTCAGGATATTCATTGATTCTAAATGGACTGACCTCACTTGGGGTTCAATATTCAAATGAGGCACTGAATTATTTATTCAAAGATCAATCATTTCAGATATCATCTCCTGATAACCTATTTAGGAGTCAGCTTCTTAGCTCACGTCCGTTTTCGTTCGTCCTTCTTCTTCTCCCCACTGAAACTAGCCATCTGTTACACCCAAGAGATGGGAAAGTACATGGAGAGCAATCGTGAGTCAACTTTCGAGTCGTATAACCTGCGATTAGCATAAATAGGTTCAATTATTATCTAGTATTGCTTTTGTCTTTGAATTCCATTATATCATGACGACAAACAGTAAAATTGCTGGGCAGATCAAATTTAGATTTGAAATAGGTTTTTGCGGTTGGACCTTTCTCATTTGACTTGGAAATTGTGTGTTTAGTTAGAGAGCAGAATCTGCTCGGCTGCACTCTTCATGTTAGTACCAGTGGCGTATAAAGCTTTGTATCTAGGGTGTGCTGAATACTACGGAGGCACAGAAACGCTCAAATATCTTACTGCCGATAAAAAGCACTGGACTGTAAATACCTTCGAGGTAAAATGCAGCAATGGTGGTCCCGATTGTAATTTGTGGTTTCACACCCTCTCTCATCCGATGTTACGAACGGCACAAATAACATAAAATAAGGGAATTAATGGAAGAAAAACGAAGTTACGAGTGGACTCTACTATCCGTTGATAATAGCATCTGATCCAAATCCCGTTTCCGATTGATTCTCAGATTTCTACAATCGGGACCACCTTTCCCACATAATGCAAAAAAGGTTTTAACTGTCCTTTCCTTTTTAGATACACTCAAACAGTTTTACGTTTTTGTGCATTCATTGCAAACAGTGCACACAAGATACAAAGCATCTTACGCAAATGACTAGTACAGTGATACCCGATTATGTACAATCCCTATTTACCGCAAACTAGTGAGATATTTCATCAACCCCGGAAAGTAAATACCACATGAGTTACACATCCATTCAATCTTGCTGAGGCCATGCATCATTATGTATTCTAAAATGATTACTGTAGCAATATCTTCAATAAGATTGCACAACATGAATATTGATGACAGATTCTTATGAAGACCCCCGTATAACATTGCTTTGATTGGCACAGCATTTTTAGAAATGCATCTGAGGCGCTTAGCAAGGCATTTCTGTAAAATTTTAGAGATTGTTTAAGCTCGAAGTTTTCTTTTTATCAGTACTATATGAGCAAAGAGTTTATATATTTCTTATTTTTGAATTCTGATGCTGTTAAGATGAAAATGATATTATTCTTAAGAAAAGTAATTTTGTTAAAATTGAATGCTGCAGTCCAGCTAACAAAAGAAATTTCTTCGATTCTTTCGGAACAATATATTGAAGTTCAAATAAGGCAGTTTGCAACCTGATGGAAAATAGCACTCCCAAACGAAAAATCTGTACCGAGAGGAAGAAGAAAACCTTTTATACGATCGACAAGCTTCTAAGACGTTAGGGAATGAACAACCCTTATATCTCAGATAGCACATTGAAAGAAATGTTCATTGACCCCCTTCAGAATGTCGCTGTGGGGACAATACAACATTGTTTACAAAAGCTTTCATCAGGTCAAAAACAGTTTTATTTGAACTCCAACATCTTGTGTAAAAAGAATCAAAGAAAATCTTTCCTCGAGCTGTGCTAAAGCGTAGGATTTCTATTCGTTTGTAAGTTTTCCCCAACCAATACAAGCTCTAAGAAGCAGAATCGTAGTGCTCTAAAAGCAAATAATATATATATATATATATATATATATATATATATGTTTGTTTGTTTGTTGTGTGGATGTAAATGGCAGTGGTAATTTGACAATGTGGAAGTGAAAGATTTGGAAACAAGTGTTTTATCTCAGAAATGAATGATATCATGAAGATAGGCTTTATGCATTCCACTGAACTTGCGTCAGCATTTTCAAAAGCACTTCCTGTGCAGAAAACTGTAACAAAAATAGTAGCTGTTTATATGTTTGAGCATCGTGCTGAACTAAAGAAATAAGTATATATATATATATATATATATATATATATATATATATATATATATATATATATATATATGAGTGTGTGTGTGTGTGTATATATATATATATATATACACTGTACAATTATATATATGTACAATTATATATATATATATATATATATATATATATATATATATATATATATATATATAATTGTACAGACAGCCATCTGACTTAATTTTCCCTGTTTTGAATATATTTCAGTAAATATGAAAGATCAATATTCTGATGATGGCAATCCTCCCCTCATTTTTTTGAACATGTCTTTTGCAGTCGAGTCATATTGTCATTGAATAGCATGAGCAAAAAAATACCATCTGAGTAGAATAATTAATGGATCTATAGGTAGTCATGTATTTAGTGACTCTTGAGAAAATAATGTTTACTAATGCATAAAAAGTGTTATGCACTACCTTGGCCAAAATGGTATATCGATATGATCATTCGACAAGATTCACAAAAACTTTCTCTAGTGATGTTTTCTACATATTCCCACAAATGGACCACCTGACCAACCATCCAAGTTGGCTGCAATTTCTTTACGTGTACATCTGTGTGTGTTTGTGTATCTCCAGACACTCATGGTCACATTTTGGGGACTTGGAAATTTATGCGAGTACCCCACTAGGCATCATCTAAAAAGTTTTTTTTTTTGTTTTTTCAAAATACTGTTTTTTTGTTTCTAGATCTGTGTGGTCATTTTGGACCAACAATGCTCAAATCTTGTTCTATTTTTTTAGATACTTTCAGATAATATATCTTTTTTCTTTGGATATTTTTTTAGATAATTAGCTCTGATACACGTACGGGCTACGTTGATTATTTAATGTGAGGTACGGAGATTGTTATAAGTTATCAAACTTGATTCACAAAAACTTTTACTTTCTCTTGTGATATCCAAGATTTATTTTAATTAATTCCGTAACAGCATCAAATATCGACAAGAGCAACTTCAGAAGAAACATGAACTGCAAGAAAAACAGAAGTTTGAAAAGACTCAAGATGAGGCTGAAAAGGAGAAGAGACTGGAGACTCTGAGAGAGCAGGTGAGTCAGTTCTTAATTACCGCTACCAGCAACAGACTGGTTATTTACATATTCCAACATTTATACATTTGGTTGAAAGTAAATATGTATTATCAAATCAGATCACCATTTTTGAATCCTTCAGACCACAGTTGGCATTTATCAGTCTTCACTGCATCAGGATACTTTCCAAGGATGTTTTTCAATGCTTGTTTAGCCATTCTCCCTTTTCTAAATTCATGCACCAACACGACGGCGAATATGTTGCCCTTTAAAGTCTCTATCCTCCATTGCGTTAAACTTTATCATACACAATAAACGACACACTGCCGGATAGAAGAGATGATGAACTAAATCCAGACTAAGTTGAAATTTTGAACACACACCTCCCTCAATGTAGTAGGATTATATATATATATATATATATATATATATATATATATATAATACTGGTTTTTACAATCGTATTTTTATGGACGATTGAGTCATTTGAATGTTTGAATTAACTTTCGAATTCCTCATTTCTCTACACAAATACTACAGTAAAAAACTGGTCGTTATGCAAACACAAGTTCGGTTAGTAAAGATGTAGTCTTTTAATGTGGTATATTTTGCTAGGAGAATGTATTTTTATAACGTATTTTGATATGTTTCAAATGAGTATAACATTGATTTCTCCTGGAATGTTTCATTTTTGAAAATCTTGTCTGTTAAGCAACGGGAGGGCAAAGGTGAGGACACCGTTTTTTAGTCGTGCGATGGGCATCAAGTGGCTTTAATCTGGCTCTGTGAGGATATGGTAATTTGTATACTATAATGTATCCTACAAATAGTCACCTATGAAGCTGAAACATGGAGCCTAACCAAAAGATTTACTCTCAAACTGAGAACCATGCACAGTGCACAGGAGAGAATCATGCTTAACCTCACATGGAGAGATTATGAGACAGCAAAATATTCCAGAAAAAGAGCAGGAGTCCAAGATATCACAGAAACTGCTAAAATACTCTTATGGAAATGGGTTGGCCATGTTGCAAGAATGTCAGACAACTGCTGGACATAATGATTCACAGAGTGGAGCCCAAGAGATCAGGCACGAGGCAGAGGCCGACTGAAAGTAAAATGGTTTTACGAGCTAGATGAAATCAAAAAAGTATTGGCTTCGTGATACCCATGATAGAGAGGTTTGGCGAATTCCGAGGAAGATGTATGTCCAACGAAAGATGCTAACAGACTGGTAATGATGATTTCAATAATGAGTCCTCGAAGTTTGTCTGCTAATTTGGTTTTATCTATTTTTGTTTTTAAAAAATCAGGGAACCTTTTTTTAGTTTCTCTTCAGTTTTCCTTTAGTTTCCAAATCAGGGAACCTATTTTTGTATAAAAAAAACACGAGACGGAAATTGTATAAACAAGATTCTTTGCAGGTGTTGTAAAATTATGATTTATATCATGGGTTAAAAGAAACCTAAATTGCAATAGTAGAACGAAATTCCAAAACTACAATTGAATTTCATTGCAACAACGACTACATCGCTATCATCCCGTTCCTGTTTCTTCCTCTCTCTTTCCACTTCCTTTCCTACTGCTAGAATAGTCCGATGTCACTCACATTGCTCAAATTGTCAACTCAGCATCAGTCTTTTATCACCTAACAAAACTTACTCACCACAGCTCTTTGCTCCCTTGTTACCCATATGCAAACATCTTGGGTTATGCAACGAAAGTCCCACGGAACTATTAGGTCGGGGCAAAAGTAATTGTGTTTTTTTAACGTCAACTGTGAAGCAGTATATTTCAGCGTATAATGAAAGTTATTGATCGAAATAAGAACCTTCAGAATCTACATAATTTGCCGATTAGAAACAAGTTAATTTATTTCGGAACCAATAAATTCTTCGGAGACACTTGGTTGATATTGAGAGCAGTCTCCGCTGCTTTACGTCCCATTTCGAACTCATGTAACAAAATTACTCGAATCGGCTTTTTTCCAGCTTTGATTTGACAGCCTCGATTAAACCAGAATGAATAGAAAACAGAGAAGAAAATGTCCAGCTTCAATAAACGGAGCAAAAACCATGCTTTAAAATGTTGTATTCCATGATTATAGATGAAGAATATTTTATTCCATTAGATCGGCAAAAAGTTTAAAATAACAAAAACCGCAATTACTTTTGCACCAACCTTTATAGATGTGGCTGATATTCAGTCAAAAATGACCACAGAGGACCTAATCTAACTACGTAAAAAAAATCAAATATTTATTTTCCTCTTATATCTTATACTTATTTCCTACTTTGAAATGTGTGATTTTTTGAAATTTGCATAGATCAGAAGAAGTAGCTAAAAATCGATTTTTATATCAAATTCCCCATCCATTTATTCTATATTTAACAAAAAGGATTATGGTCTTTGACCATCATTTGAAAAATACAAGCTATATTTTTGGTTGTCTTATAATTATTTCCACCATTATGTATGGAAAGGTGAAAGTGAGTCTCGGGCAATCTATACTTATTTCAGTGAATAAAATGTGAGAGTCATGTGGGAGAGCAGAGTTGTATTTGAAGGCAGAAAGGCAACTGGAGAATTGTTAGAAAACATACCAAAACTAGTACCAAAACAGTCGAAATTGGTGTCTTTAGTTTCCAAATCAGTATGACTGGCTGTATATGTATGTATGTATGTATGTATGTATCAATGAGAGTGAAATGACAATATAGGAATTTTTTTCTAGACAAATGATTCTTTATTTCAAAATACTTTTATCCAGTTTTCAAATCAGTATGACTGACTGTATTTGCATGAATATATGTATGTATGGGAGTGAAATGACTATATAGGAATTTTTTTCAAGAAAAATGATTCTTTATTTAAAAAATAGGTTTATTCAATTTTCAAATCAGTAAGACTGGCTGTATTTGTATGTATGTATGTATGTATTATGAGAGTGAAATGACATATAGGAATTTATTTCAAGACAAATGATTCTCTATTTCAAAAATAGGTTTGTTCAGTTTTCAAGTTGGTCCGGCTGGCTAAGTGTATGTATGTATGTATGTATGTATGTATGTATGAGAGAAATATGATATTATAGGAGGGTTTTCAAGACAAACGATTCTTTATTTAAGAAATATATTCCTTCTGTTTCCAAGTTGGTCCAGCTGGCTGCATACGCATGTATACAAGTATGAGAGTAAAATGACAGTATAGGGAGTTTTTTTCTTTCAGACAAATGATTTTTTTATTTCGAAAATTGATTTCTTTATTTTCCAAGTTGGTCCAGTTGGCTATGTATGTCTGTATGCATTATGGGAGTAAAATGATAATATTGGAAGTTTTTTAAGACGAATTATTTTTCTATTCGAACAATAGGCTCTTACAGTTTTCTGTTTAAATAATTAGAACAAAGGGTGAGAAAAGTGTGAATGTACAGAATACTAACTGTGATACAAAAGTGATAAATTTAGCATAAACTTGCATTGCAAACTGGACCCTTTACCCTCACTGAATATCTTTTTAGGGGATGAATTGATGAGAAAAAAAGTTTTCCCGTTATATGACAAGGAGTTAAACATTGGAAGAAGGGGTGATCAATGCACAAGTTACTTTTTGTGTCTTTCTTTAGGAAGTAATCCCTAAAAGGTCTGAGTTTTCAAAAGACAAGCAGGCACTAAGGACCAATTCAGCATGAACTTACAGTACAAACTGACCCCATCACTAAAATCCTTTTTAGGTAGGAGGTGTTTAAAAAAGATGAGAAACGATTTTTCATACCCATGGTAACAAGTGAATGTTTATATTTTCAGCCATCTAGCTCTATTAATGTGGTCAGTATGCATAATACTTACATAGCCAACCAGACAAACTTGGCAAACTGAAAAAAAACTATTTTGAAATTTTCAGTGACAGTTTTGATTGACTGTTCCTGAAAAATTGATTGCGTTTAATCTGACATTATAAGAGTAAAATGACAATACCGGAAGTCTTTATGAGACAAAAGATTCTTTATTTTGACATTTCATAATGCACTATTGCCCCAACCTATCACAACTCCTTATTCTCTTGAAAAACTTTCCAATATTGTTATTTCATACTCATACATACATACATACATACATACATACATATATATATATATATATATATATATATATACATACATAAGCATCCGGACTATCTTGAGAAGTGAAGAAACCCATGCTGATTGTTTTAGTGGACAGTTCATATATACAAACTTTCTCCAAATTTTGTGTTTTATTGCAGTCTACCTATTTATTGGATAACGATGTGCAATATTTCGTCCATGTTAACCGAGGAAAATCCGCCCTAATCCTTTCCTTCAGGGGCTGGCAATCGTGATCCCAAATTTTGGTTACTTGGTTTCTTGATGTGTGCGTTTTATACTTGCATACTGGTGAAAGAGCATTGAAAGATTTCTGCATCTAAAATCCAACATTTCCCTGATAGCATTTTGCACAAACTGTTTGCGAAATTCAGTTAAAGTAAGCCCCTTCTCTGGGAGAAGCAAACACTCATGCTGGCCCCAAGGGCCAGAGGCTAACTGCTCTTCACTCCAATTTGCTTCTCTAGAAACTGTCGCTATGTCTCTCTAAATATGTACTATTCCTATTTCTCTCTCTAAATTTATGCAAACACATGCCTCTGCATATATCCATCTGTATCACACATAAGATACACACACACACACACACACACTCACACACACACATATACATGCAAAAGTCCACAAACTTCTTCTGGTCTCTTATCATCTCTGTCACTATTAATCTCTAAATCTCCCCCCCCCACTGGCTGGCTATTTTGGGGGAGATGTCAGCTGCTTTTGACTCCTGACTCTCCGTCCTCTCCTGGGAAAAGAATGGGAACAGAACAACGACAGCAATACACTCAGCCAACTTATCATAGGCGCACATTTTTTCCATATACAATATCACTCCAAAATTACTGACCTTGTGCTTCACATGCACCTATTATGTAATATATCTTCTAGAACAGAAGCTATCATTCAGACAAGTTTCATTGCTTCATTTCGTCCAATGATATTATCACTCCTGACCCTCAACTACCATAACTATCCTACTTTCTGGGATGGTATTATTAGATTTTGCAAATCTTTCCACATTTAACATAATAGAGATAATAACTTGAGCCTCAGAAAAGTTTTGATAGCAGTGTCTAGGTTTTTCACCTTAGTCAATGATATCATATTTGCCCATTAAGTGTGGGAAGTGGTGAAGAGTGATAGTTATTAGAGATACAACGATTCACAGATGCATCTATACACTTTTCAGTTTGGAAAAATATCAATTAAGTAACATTTCTTTAATGATACTAATGATTTTTAGCCTATTTTAAAATGTTGTTCCAAAGTTTTGTTTTGCTTTTGCCAGCAAGAGAAAAAAAAGAGCAAATTTATGTCTAAGAAAAGAAAAAAACAAATTTTCATGAAATTAGATTGTTAGTTCTGACTGTTTCAACGTCTTATGTACTATTTTACGACGAGGCAACTTGACAACACTGCCCCCCCCGCCCCCATCTTCCAAAGAGGATACAATTTGGGAGAAGTAATGGTAGTGTTGACGTTTAGAAAAAAAATCCCGGTAGACAGTAGCAATCATCTTTCAGAGAAGGAGGAGTAGATGAAGGGAGTAACATGGCCAATTATGTATTTTATAGACTAACGTCTATTGCTCTTAGGCATCTGTACATCTGACTGTACCCAAAATAATTCATTAAACAAAAAAATGCAGCTAGTTCTCATTTTTTATCAAATCAAATACTTCCAAGTTTTGAAAATATCGTTATCACTTAAAAACAACATTTCATAGTTACCATGCCTGTATCAAAGTCTATAATCCTCCCAATATCAAAAAGAATGTTTTAAACTTATAAAATACCAGTAAAAAATCGTTTTAACATACCTTCAATGTTAAATACACTCTGAACATCTTGATGAAGATATAACTAAGCAATGCAGCATTTCAGTGTGTAGATTCTATTTTTTTAATCAGCGAATTAATTACTCTTCGCTGGGCTAATTTTGGCATTCATTTAAGTAAATCTTGTATCATGATAAATATCGTATTGCAAGTTCCATATCGAGATACATATAGTATCTTTAAAAAAACAAAAACAACTCAACGTATCCGTGCAGCCCTGATACATTACAAGATGAAAGTCCTAGTCTACTGAAAATTATCAATTGCAAGATAAAAGCTCTGACTCATTAGAACTTAGTTGCCATCGATCATGATAAAATGGAATTTACAATTAACGGATGAAAAGCTACAAGTCTGTTCGTGCTTGTTTTGGTTCATCAACATTTTCTTAGGTATTATTTGAAAGAAAGATAATCAATTAGCTCTCATCTAGGCCAGTGGACTTATTCATTTATTGCAGGGTTAGGATTGGTCACTAAATTAACTTGCAAAGTGCAAATTATCAAAATGATAATAATCAAGATTTACTGGGTAAACCACTCATAGGAATAATTAAAACTGTCAAACAAAACTGTCGCCCAAATCGTCAATATAGTGGACTACACTATGTATGTACGTATGTATGTATGTATGTATGACGTGCACAGGCTGCACTTATCGAGATAGAGGTCTGGACGTTTAAACATCTACTCCTTACTACATGGAGAGACCTCAAGAAAGCACAGTACATCTGGGAAAAGACAAAAATCAGGGACATCAAAGAAACCAATAAAAATCTGAAATGGCAGGGGGCTGGACATGTTGCACGAATGGCGGACAACCAATGGACATCATGACTTACGACATAGTTCCCCGAGATTGCATGCAGAACTGAAGCCGGCAGAATATCAGATGGAGAGACGAGCTAGACAAATTCAGAAATTACTGGCTCCAAGACGCCCGTGATAGAGGAGTGTGGCGAATCCTGAGGAAAGTCTATTTCGAACGAAGGACGTTAAAAGACTGATGATGATGATGATGATGATGATGATGATGATGATATCAATCAGAATATGCCCTACGTCGATCTGGACGGTTAGTAAGGTTAAATTAAACGATATATTTATTCACGCAGAATTCCCCATCCACCAGAGTGCTTTATTCCTAAGTTGAAATAACGAACATTGCTTAAATGATTCTAAAAAGGAATTCCCTTAAAAAAAAGTTGTCAATAATTTGAACAAATTAATGGATCAAGATCCAGAAATCAGCATCGGTCTTTTATCGTCAGACGTTGGACACAGATCTTACTCAGGATACGTCACACTCCTTTCTCGTGGGCGTCACGCAGTCAATATTTTCTGAGCCTGTCCAGCTCATCTCACCATCGCATATTCTACCGGCGTCAATTCCACATTTGATCTCTTGGGATCCATGTTGTCAGTCTTGATAATAATCAGTTGTCTGCCATTCTTGCAACATAACCAGCCCATTGCCATTTGAGTTTCCTAATGGATTCTATGATGTCTCGGACTCCTATTTCTCCCCAGGTATACTGTGCTGTCTTGTGATCTCTCCAAGTGTGTTTGAACATGATTCTCTCGTGTGCAACTTGCATGGTTCTCTGTTTGAGGGTAAGCTAAATCAGTGAACAGCTTTGAAAATGATCGTACAAAAAACAACAAAGTGAAAGCTTTGAAAAAAACAAAAGTCTCAAACAGAATCCGAGAAAATCTTGTTCTAGTATCTTTTTACATGATTTTAGATAGAAGATCTATTTTTTCAGATAGTTTTATATAATATTGAGGATGATCAGTTTTAGTCCACGTGCAGTCTATCGTTATTCATTTATGCAAGGTGTTGATACTCAATATCAGAACCTGTGCAATAATTCAGTTAAACAATCGAGTTATTGATATAGCATTGTATATGTGTGTGTTATTTACGTATTATAATGCATTGTGGCATACGTAGCGCTGCGCCAAGAAGGCCTTCTCTTGGATGCAGGTTCGAGTCCTGCTGCAATTCATTTCTTGAGTTATTTATTCTATTTATGCTGTCTAGGCCAACTAACATATTCACTGTGTAAAAACTGAATGTCGGTTTAAATGGTGTTTCAAGAAAAAAAAGCATGATTATAATAATTCTGTCGAAATATATATATATATATATATATTAGATTATACTATATAGAAACTTTACACGGTTAATGTATCATTCGCCCTATATATATATATATATATATATATATATATATATATATATATAGAGAGAGAGAGAGAGAGAGAGAGATTAGATTAGATTAGATTATACTATATAGAAACTTTATACTGTTAATGTATCACTTGCCCTAGACAAATAAGATAAAATATTGAAGAAATTGGGACTGCTGTGGGAATCGAACCTGCCGCTGATAGAGTAGTCGTTCTAATTTAGCAATGTTCTTACCATTGGGCTAAACAGCCGTGGGTAATGCAGAGGCCTAAATAACTGCTTTCGTACCAAAATTCTCATCATGTTCAATCTCAGTCTATTCGTTTATTTCAACACAACGGTTATGTATTGAGAGATGGATATATATGATCCGACAGAATGCTTATAAATTGCGTTATATTATACAGAAACTTATTTGAATTGATCTCCCGTCAGTAATATTCTGCGTTCCTGATTCTGTCGATGAAATGTAGCTCATGTCAGCTCATACAATCCCAGATCTTGACATTCCCACCGCCATGCTCAAGTGTTTACACCAAACATTATTCCCTGTATACCTCCCCATGATGAAGCCGAACTCATGGGATGCCATCAGACCCAAATAGGTTGATTTTGATTTTTATCTCAGAACACTATAATGTCCCAAAACTTCTAATTTCTATCTGTTTTTACCTCATAAAATTTTAAATGGACCTTTTTGTGTCTCATTATCAGTCACATTTTACGACTTGGTCATCGTCAATATAAGCCAATCTTGTTCAGGGCGCATTTGATTGTTTTAATTGAAACAGTCATAGAACACATTTTTTTTTTACTTCATTAGCAACATCTGCAGAGAATTTTCCTGGGTCTTCATCAACAAATATCCGGATACAACGAATAGACCTCACGGCCAGCTTGCATGATCGAGATCTCTTGTACTCTTTGAGCATTTCAACTTTTCTAATAACTTTTTACGATTTGGCGAAGAGTTTTTTTGGGGTTTTTTTGCCTAACATCAGTCTGGTAGCTATTTTTGGTATTTCCACCATTTTGGTAACCGTTGTTTTTTGTGCAAATTGATAATACGTACCTTTAAACCAGGAGAGAGTTCTTTCCCAAGGGATCCATATCTAAAATACACATTTGTACACTGAAAAGTATGCTTTAATACGAACGGTTTAAACATTGCTTTCTCTATTCATATTCACATTTTTTTAAATCCACTACAAAAAATCAAGTTTGATTTGAAAATATTCTTACAATATGGGAATTAAAATAAACTTATTTTTCTTAGAGGGTGTACTTATTTTTGGATCAAACTATATCCATACTAGGATGGTAAGCCTTTGGCAGAGCAAGCTCAACCTTCAAAAATAAGAAGATCCCATTAATCCTAAAAAGAAGGGTGTATAACCAATGCATCCTCCCAGTAGTCACTTATGGAGCTAAAAAATAGAACTTAACCAAGAAACAGATCTGCAAATTGAAAACTATGCTACGTGCACATGAGAAAATTATACAAGGCCTCGAATGGAGAAACCATAGGACAGCACAGTACATCCGGGAAAAGACAGGAGTCAGGGACATCATAGAATCCATTAGAAAGCTCAAATGGCAATGGGCTGGTTACGTTGTCAGAATGGTGGACAACCGATGGACATGCACAACCGAGGCCGGCAGTATATTAGATGGAGAGACGAGCGGGACGGATTCAGAAAGTACTGGCCCTGCGACGACCATGATAGAAAAATGTGGCGAATCCTGAGGAAGGCCTCTGTCCAACGAAGGACGTTGGAAGACTGATGCTGATGATATTCGTACATCGTTTCCAGATTTTCAGTGCTATTGACTTCCTTCATGAATAATACCTGATGATATCCGTTTTAATAGAGTTATGTTCGACAAGAAATGATTTACCTTGGCTATGTTTGGTTTAGGAGAAAGTTGACGTTATATGAAAAATTAGTTGAAGTGTACTTATTTATGGATGGTATTATATGTGAAAGTACGTATCTATGTACGCATTATAGTTTATAATGCATGAGTATATATATATATATATATATATATATATATATATATATATATATATATATATATATATATATATATATATATGAAGCTCTACAGTTTTAAAAACCAAATATCTTACTGGAAAACTTAAATCCATTTGTTTATGTATTTATTTATTCAATTGTGTGTGTGTCATGTAAATCAGTTACCTACTAATTTTTTGCAAACATTTTACGGCTGTTATCGATAAATATATATGTATATATATATATGCTTATGAGTTTCGTAAAATGTAGGTCTATACGAGCATTTTGAGAAATACATATATTTTACTAAGTATATATGTATATTTATTCACAGATATTAGTTGTTAGATTAAGTTTCGACAAGATATATTCATATATATATATATATATATATATATATATATATATATATATATATATATACATACATTTTGTTTTTCATAATATTCATCATGATAAAAGGAAATATCTTTGAATCAAAGTCGAGGCAGGTCGGTAGATAGACAAAAAAAATTGAAAGAAATCAAATGATCAATTCACCAGGAAAGTCAACCTCTCCAGGAAAAAAAATACTTTCGATAAAACTTGAGCACGTCTTTCTTTTTCAAATCCAAAGTTAAAATACTGAAATCGCGTAAAAAAATCTCATTTACTTCACAGTTCATCCAGTTGCATATTTATCATATAAGTCAAGAGTAGCAGCGTTCAAACTGTGTTTCCACTGAACTCCGGAGTTCCGTACGACCTTACCAGGGGTTCCACAAAACAAAGTAACATTTTCACAATACACTCAATAATTGTCCATTACATAAATATATATATATAAGAAAAAGTAAAATTAGAAGCCAAGTCTTTTAGTTACAGTTATCAAGCATGGTAATTTTTAGTAAGTCTTACCCTGTTTCATACATGTCTTCAGAAGGCACATGTAAATCTGCCTGTGAACTTCAAGGGTGTCACTGTCCATTATCCAGTAGATGGGGATAGTTTCAGGTCATTTGTTCAAGGCATTAATCTTGATTTGAGCTCAAATTCCAAGGATGTCATAAAATTCCATTTGTTGATGAGTGTTTTGAGAAGGAATAAAATGACACCATAGATATTTCAAGTCAAATCAAGATTAATGCCTCCTACAAATGACCTGAAACTACCCCCAATTTACTGAATAGTGGACAGCAACATCATAGATGTCCACCAGGCGTTTTACATTCGCCTTCTGAATATATGTGCGGAACTGGAACCGGTTTAAAGTTAAGAAAAACTACATTGCCCTAAAAGGTTTAACTTTCTTTCTTACACTTTTTTTCTCAAATTGATTCAACCTTCATTGTATACAACAATTAACGCTCCTCTGTTCAGGGATAAGCACTCTTTAAGGGAGGTAATTCGTTCATTGTAAGCTTATGCAATGCTCTTCCATTGGAATAGAACACTCTTGTGAATTTAAGCTAAAATAGATATATTGCTAAAATTCAGCCTTACAGGCTCAGCGGTAGAATACTGGCCTCCGGGTGTGAACCGAAGGTTTCGATCCTGCCTCGCGGTACTGGATGGTATAATGGATTGTCTATAGCCACACTGAAGATTTGTAATACAACGAAACAGCTCTTCTTGGAAATAATAACAACATATATATATATATGTCTCTGCTCCCTCTCTCTCTCTCTCCCTCTCCCTCCCTCTCCCTCCCTCTCTCTCTATATATGTATATAGCCAAACATTCGTATGTATCAATTACAATTACGAACTATGATTAATCTGTGCATCCCTATTCATACTAGGAGCATATAGATTGTCTCCCTTTCTCATTCAATGAAAATCAGGTTTTATTTACGACACAATTCGTGTATGTGTCTGATCCCCCACAAGGACAGAGTGAGGCATAAGGTTTGTTCAGTGTGGAGATACCAAACACGCAAACGTGTCAAATATCAAAGAGGCGGTGTAAACTGATTAGCATGAACTTAATTTCTTGTACCTATAATAGATTTTAATGGGAATATTTTTTTTAATTATCTCTATACGCTCAAATATTTTAGAGTATTTAGAGCTTATTCAAACTGTTTTGGAGTTTCTGCTCTTGAGATAATCAAAAACAATTTTCCAAATGGGAAAATGGGATTTTATAGTTTGAAGCATACAGAAGTGGCGCCCTTGTCAAAAAGTCTCCAGTATCGAATTTCCGCTCAATCTGACAATCTACAAGGCAACGAGTTTTAATTTTCTCTATACATTCAAATATTTTAGCGTACTTAGAGCTGGTTTAGACTGTTTTTGTGTCTCTGCTCTTGAAATGGCCAGGGTCAATTTTCTCCCGTAAGGGAGCTTTTTATAGTTCGATATAAATAAAATCTTCGCTTTTGTTCAAACGTTTTGCCTCGGTCAAAAAGTTTCCAGTACCGAATTTCAGCTCAATTTAACAATCTACAAGGTAACTACTTTTTATTATCTATATACATTCAAATATTCCAGCGTACTTAGAGCCGGTTTTGTCTGTCTTAGAGTCTCTGCTCTTGAAATGGTAAGGGTCAGTTTTCTTCCATAAGGGAGCTTTTCATAGTTCGATTTATATAAAATCTTCGCCTTAGTCCAAAAGTTTCCAGTACCGAATTTCACCTCAATCCGGCAATCTACGAGGCAAGTTCTTCGAAAGAAACTGCGTATGGTATAGACCCCCTTCCCAGAAGCATTCAGTAAGTAGATCTTCTCTTCGTTCTGATAATTAACCTTCCAGGTCATCGAGTTTGATATTAATTATGACCTGAGAGGAATGCCTTGAGATCAATACTATTCAACTCGCAGCTTGTATAATAAAGTGGTGGCTAATAGTATCATGTCTGTCATCTTTATCTATGGCTTATATCATTGCTCTTCGTACACCGTTTCTCCGCTCCCTCTATAAGAATTAGAAAGTAATTGAATGTCTAATTTGGATATGATGACTTTCTATGTACAGATATTTTCATATATATAAGGTGCTGCTATAAAATAGCGAGACTGGTGTGATATGAGTAGAACCACTTGGGGTATTGTCAA
>OY735236.1:3356620-3379120 GCA_963457665.1 Thysanoteuthis rhombus | reverse complement strand
GCTGGATATTTTTTGGTCAGCTGGTCGACTTGCTGGTCGTATATTTCGCATACAAACCCCGCCAATGAAAGTGGAGAGCTGAAATCTCCTACATTTACTCCTTATGTCTGAAAAAACGCTTTTTACTTTCTCCCGTAAAAAAGATTTTTAGTGTGTGGGGGGAGCTGTTTACAATGTAAGTTTATGCTAAATAAATGCTCAACAAATGATCAACCCAAGCACAGCATGCTGCCAATAGATGATGGCTACGTGACATTTTCTATTAAATGACTAACCAGACGTGTTTATTATATATTCAAATTGGCATAACTGCTCATTGATTTAGGCATAAAATATTGAATTTCAATTCTCATGACTGACAAAGAAATACAGCTTTCTCCACAAATCTACATGAAAAACAACGTGTCCGTCCATTTGCTCATCAGTCACGCTTCAATCCAATTGGAATCTTTTTTCAGTAACAATTTACATACTAAAAATTGTGTTATCAATGAAAAATTAATTTGAAAATACAGCTAAGACAAACAATTAGGACTGGAACTGGAAGAAAAAATATGAATCACTGCCACCCATGTATCCTGTGTTAAGGGTGATCAATAAGGAAATTTTAAAAAAAAACGGAGTGATCAATGAATAAGTTACTTCTTTTGCTATTTGTTGGGGTGTGATCTCTGAAAAAGGTCCGGATTTTCTATAGTCAAATGGGCACAAATTAGTAACTAATTTAGCATAAACTTACATTGTATACTGAACCATCCCTCTAAAAAAACTATTGGAGGTGTTAAAAAACAAAAGGTTTTTCTTTACTCATTGAGAGGAGTTTGTGTGCAAAATTTCAAATTTCTGTTACGAGCAGTAAGACCTTGGTCAAGTCCAGATTGGATGCTCGGATACACGTAAATGTTAGAATGTATGAATAACCTGAACTCAGCAAGAGTGTTTAAACCAATCTATTGCAGATAGCAGTTATAAGAAAGCTAAATGACAATTTATAAGAGAGTTGCTGAGGACATTTGGGGAAACTGAAACGGTTTTCGAGCCAAGTATCCTATTTAATTTGTTCATTACAATGTAAAGGTTGATAAGCTTGAAAATAGATTGAAAATAGATTAATTACAATAATTGTTTTCAGATAATTAAGGCAATAAGTTCGAGGTAATTTCAGAAATTCCTACGATTTGAATTCAAATAACAATAACAGAGAAAGCAATGGAATACAATTATCATTTTATCGTTGGACTAGGCCTTCCCCGAGATTCGCCATACCTCTCTATCATGGGTATCAGCGACCCAATACTCTCTTAATTTGTCTAGTTCATTTCTCCATCTTGTTCGAGTTCGCATGTGATCTCTGGAGAACTATGTTGTGAGTCGTGATGTCCATCGGTTGTCTGTTGTTCTTGCAACATGGCCTGTGTATTGCCATTCAAGTTTTCTAGTATATTCTATGATGTCTCGGACTCACGTTTTCTCCCTGATATATTGCGCTGTCTTGTGATCTGTCCAAGTGAGGTTGAGCATGATCCTTTCATGTGCACAACGCATTGTACTCAGTTTGAGGGTTAGTCTATTGATTAGGTTCAATGACTCTGCTCCATAGGTGACTGTTGGGAGGATGCATTCGTTATATACCCTTATTTACGGACTAGTTGGATATTCTAGTTCTTGAAATTCGAGCTTACTATAACGAAATCTTGCCAACCTTGAGTGATTCTTTGCTTGATTTCTCCTGTTTTTGAGGATTTCATGGAATTAGTTTTCTCAGGCAGAGGTAGTAGTGTAATGTCTTCAGCTTTGTGTTTACGATTTTAATTCTAGTGTCCTTGTCTCCAACATATTTGTTTTAAATGAATTTTATTTTAATGAAATTCATTTGGGGGCCAACTTCCTTGCTTTCTTCATTCAGTCTGTCCAGAATCATCTGGAAGTCATGAAGATTCCCGGCAAAAAGAACAATGTTGTCTGCATTTCTGAAGTCGCTTACGTATTCATCGTCTATTTGTTCCCTCATCAGGCTACATAAAGACGCAGGCCCATTCCATTTGAAAAAAGGGGTAAAACAGGGGAACACCAGCTCACTCAAACTCATTACAGCCTAGCTCAAGATGATCTTCCGGAACCTAGACCGGGGAAATAACGGAATCAGATTGGTTGCATACCTTTTCCTGATTTCCAAATTTTTTGATGTGGTGGTCAGTTTTTTTCTGTTCTGACTTCTTGATTTCAATTATTTTGTCTTTGTCCTCAATATGTTTGTTGCAAATCTCATAAAATACAAAGCTGATATTAATTACTGATATTGAAATAAAGAGAAGACAAAAGCAATGCTAATGAATGGCAACAGTATTAGGGGAAAGGAGACAGGATAGTGAAAGAGAGGAAGGGGGTAACATAAAGTGATTTTATCACGGCATTAAAAGTTTCAAAGGATCTTTTTTTCTGAATAGCAATTAAGAATGGAAAACAGAGCGGGTGAAAGGTCCGAATCTTCATTCATAGTTTTGTGAAAGGCATTTTTTGTTATGGCTCCTAAAATAGAAAAAAGCAACTTATGTTTGAAGGTGTAGGGGTAGAGTAGAGGTTTTAGGAAAGAAATAACAACTCGAAAGCTACATAGAGGGAGGAGAAGAAGAGAGAAGGGGTATGCATAAGGGTAGGAGGTGAAACATAAATGAATTTGCTAAAAGAGATCAACTGAACCGGGTTGGTGAGGAGAGGAGAAATGCAAGAGAGTAAAATGATGAGGGATTGAATTCGCTTTCGACTGTGAGTGGAAAAGTTGGCTGAGTGTTCGGGATGATCACTTCTGGCTAATCCAATTTTTTTTTCACTTAGCGCTTTAAATTTGCGCCCATAGCTGAACCATTAGCCAAGCAATAGTATCTCGCAACGATTTCAGAAATATGTGATGGGGCAGAGTTTGCAGTTTTAAGTTCATGTTAGATTGGTCCTTAGTTTGTGCCCGCTTGTTGTTCTATCTTTGAAAATTCAGACATTTAGTGAAAAAGCGAGAGAGGTGATTCGTTTACTTATTCCACTGTTTGAATTGATCACTGCCAAAATAGCATGTTGCCAAATGACATTGGTCTCGTGACGGTTTCTATTGAGTGACTAACCAGATCTGTTGTAGTTCCACAAAGTCTTCATTTGTCCAACAGGTCACGTGGGCTACAGATTCTTCTCTCTCTGCTCGTCTAAGTGCGTAAGTGAGTGCGTCTGTGTCACGTTTTGGGGGCTACAACATTGAAAATATGTATCTAAAAGCATTTTTGTCTTCCTATGATCATTCTGGACCTTCAAAGTACGAATCTTGTGTTGGTATTTTTTAGTTAAATAAAAGATCTACTTTTTAAAGACAATTTTAGATAAAAGTTGTATTTTTCAGATAGTCTAAAATAAAAACGTATTCTCTTTGATGAATTATTTAGATAATCAGTTCTGGTATATACATGGGCTATGGTGATTCATTTATGCAAGGTACGGATATTTTCTATAATGACTGTTAATAGAAATTTTATCCCACAGATAAAAACTTCTATCTGAAAACGTTTTTAAAGAATCAATATTTTCATTATAATAAATTTTGACTACTTTTGATCTTTATTCTAATTTTCAGTTGCTATTCCTCAAAACTTTGAATCGGACTGTATCCCTACAGCGTAATCGGTAAAAAAAAAAGAGTAGGCTCACAAGGAAAATAAAACTAACATCTTCTAGCCAGAGGGAGTCCCATATACGCCTGGCCACTTTTGCCTATTTAGCCATTGGTGCTTAATAGTTAAACTGAAGTCAACTTCATACCTTAAACATAACTCCTCACAACCGATATTCCACGCAGATTATGTTTACAATTTAATCCAAGCTGTCTTTTAGCACAATTTCGTTTATTTTTCAAATTTCATTCTTGGATGTAGTATTACAACATTTGTTATTAATTTTGATTGGTTTTTACGATCATCCTGATTTCAGTTGCTTTTTATCCCAGTGCTTTTTATCAGCTTTCTCTCTTTTTCTGGCCATGCTGATCAATTGTTGCCGAAGGATTACAGTCCTCGAAAGTTAGGATGAAGGTAAAAACTAGACAGAATTAATAATAAATATTGCAATACTCCATCCAAGAATGGATCTGAAGAAATCAAAAATAATCTTGTTTTGTTCAATACTGCATTATCATTTCAACAATTATAAGTTCTGATTACATTAGAAAATTAAAAGCAGGGAAGAAAATAACTTGGGATTGTTCACTGCAAGAAGTAAAGATTTTCCGTATTGAATAACAGTCTTGATTGTAATAATAGGAAAACCTTCCTATTGGCCAGAGTGCAACACTTGACGAGATAGCCCATGAGGAACAAATAATTTATTTTGCGATGATAACAAAGTTATCAATTTGCTTCCAAGAAAAATGTGTTGAATCAACAAATATTTCTTAATTCAATGTAGGAAAATATAAGGAGATTCGATTTATATGGGACACCCGAAAAAGAATCGATATATTTCGATCGCTTACTTTGAAGAAAATGAAGTTGGACAAAAGTTGTCGCCCTTGATTGATGGCAAAGGTCTTTGATGTTGAATTGGTGGCCATCTTACAAAGCATTGTGTCTATAGGCACCGATTTCGGATTGAACCTTCACGGTTTTGCTGATATAGAATAAAGGTCGAAAACCTTCCAGGCCATTATGTGCAGGCCTCCCATGGTCTTGTTGAAGAGATTCTGAATTCCTTTCATGAAAGTCATTATTATTGGTTTGTATCGGTTAGTACCCAATCCACTTCCAGGTATGTTGCATCTGTGGCTTCTCAGTAGACAGTGGATTTCAAAGTGGCCTCCAAGGATGGAAGAGTTCCCATCCCCTGATATAGACAGACTCCCGTAGACAGACCGTATGGCTGCATTAAGAAACTGTCAACAAAAACTGTCAACGTGGGTTTCTTCAGTGTTTCAAATGATTCGGGCTGGCTGGCTGGCTGGCTGGCTATGTATATTTCGCACATACAGGTTGAAATCTCAAACATATACTAATATCTAGAAAGAAAATCGGTTTTCCTCTTCGATTTCTACAATAAATAAATTTTTTAAGGTTTCAATTTACGATGTAATTTCATGCTAAAATGGTCCCATAGTTTATGTCAAGCAATGTTTGAGAATTTTGAAATTGAAAATTCAAAATTTGGATTCGATCACCCTTTTTTAATATTTTGATTAATCATCCTCAACCTGCAATACTGTCAAAAGAACTTGGTAATGTGTCGGTTTCTATTGAGTGACTAACTAGATCTGTTTGTAAGAACTTTGAATAGAACTTCAATTGTGTATATAATAAAGACATACATTCATATACATATATGCTTGTCAAAAGATGGATATTATAGATACCCACCGAAAGGCAAAATCTATTTCAATCTCAACCGACCATTTTAGTACTTTTTACACAAGAATTCCTCATAGAGATTTTAGTAAAGAATCAAATAAATAATAGACTTGGCATTTGCGACAAAATAGTAAATATTTTAGGTTTGCAAGCTCTAAAGCTTTCTTGTGTAAATTCAAATGAAGCAAGACTTACTTCACATGTTCTACCCTTAAAGCGGTTGTTAGTCATCTTATTAGGGAAATATTTCATCAGATCATAGGTGTTCCAATGGGAATCGATCCTGCTCCGTAATGGGCGAACTTGTATTCACATAGACACAACTATATATTCATATCATCTATAATCAAAACTAATGTAAAACGAGCGCGTTCATCTTTAGGTTGTGCCTGTTTAAATGGTGACTTATTTTTTTCTCGATGATGAAGAAGAAATCGGAAAATCGTACAGTGACGTATATACCAAGAATTTTGAATCAAGATGTGATAATAAAGGAGTGCAAGCAACGTTCTCAGATTTGGATATTAAAATCGAGGATAGAATTTTCATCTACAAATTGTTTGATAAACGAGCTTCCCGTACCGTATAGTAAGAATGCCATTTAAAACAAGTAGCATAAATTTTGCAGAAAAATGTTATCAGAATATTTGAGGATTGCTAGAACAACTCATATATTTATTGGTTTTATACCGAAAATTGTTTTTAGTGGTAAGAATTGTCACCCAAGGCGGGGAAATTAGTAAGATTTCAAGACAATCTAAGAAGGCTATGATTAGACATACTGATCCCTTTAAAACTTATCAACTTTCCATTATGAAATGATAATGAGAAAAATGTTTACGAGAGTGTAAAAATATGATGTATGAATAATATATATTTATACAAATCAATTCGTATAAATGTTGGGGGAATTATATAACCAAAAGGTAGTAGATCCAGTCTTTGTCAGTGTGAAAGATAATTGTATTGACTGGAACCAGGGAAAGGGGAAAACATTTGGCTCTGGTCATTTTTCTGACTGATAGGGAACTGGGTGGGTTGGGAGAACGAACATGGACTGCCATGTAATAAATTGTCCAAGTATATTAACTGAATCGCCCATCTCTATCTACTAAAAAGTGGTTTCGTTTTGTTTCAACCATGTATGTAAGGATACTTTGTTTGATAATAAAACGTGTTGAAAAAAAATTTGATGGAAGATTAGTATTGAACGACCTTAAAAAATTGAAGTTTTAAGTTAGTGGAAAGTAATCATCTAATTCCTCAGTTGAATATGTTGGTAGAGAATTGACTCGAAAAATTTTCTGTGTAATTAGTATTTTAAAAAATGATATCATAATTTGGTTCGCATGCAGTTTGTAATTAAAAACTGACATAACAGATTCAATATTCACATGGGTGAACATTCAATAAAAAATGACACGAACAGTGAGTCACGTCTGTTATACTTATCTATTCGTCATCTTTCAATACTTTTTGGGGGTAACTTACGCTAGTAAGCCTTGTTTCAAAACATAAATGTATGTATAAATGTAAGTATGTAAATATGTAGTATGAAATGATATCAATATACGATAAAATGATAAACTACATGTATGGTATAAACTTTACAGTACGAAAGGGTGGTGGTTTTTTCATCAACACTGTTTGGATGCTATGGTGATATAACTGTTTTGTTTTTAAATCCCCGAAATGGTTACATGGTGAACAACTTATGACCTTAAAAAGAGACAATTTATACATTTTACCAAGATAACAAAGTATATATGAAACAGGGGAAAAAAACATTGAAGAAAATTACTTGAATTGCATTGACAGTTACTGAGGAAAAGGTGACTGAAGAGACACAAAAAAACTTTTCCAAGAAAATTCTTTAAAGTTTAGTATTCAAAGCTGTAAAGCTTTCTAAATTATACATATGCATATATATATATATATATATATATATATATATATATATATATATATATATATATATACATATATATATATATATATATATATTTTAACAAACAGTAATTATGCTCGAATGAATCCTTTATAAATTCAAAAACAGGAACTTTTTGTAGGAAGAACGAGAATTTCATTGCAATCGGCACAACAAGGCATGCATTTAGGCATGATGGTTCTCAGTGCAAGATTTCAGGAAAAAAAATCAGATTCGAATCAAATCGTCAAATGAAATAAACCAAGAATCCTTTTTCTGAGACTGTTGAAATTCCGTTGGGAATCAATCGGTTAGGGGATTGGAAAGGCTGAGTAACATTGTTATTTCAAAGATTCACCGAATCAGTTGAATTGCAACAAAGTTGACCGTTATGTTGCCAAGACAGAGTGCATGGAATGATCTTGAAAATACTTCATGATAAACATCTGAAAAAGTTAATAAGTCAGTGGAGGTGACCCAATAAAAAATGACGTAGTTAATTAATACTAAAAAAAAGACTAATTATGAAGACAGGTGATACCAGACAGTAAAAGACTTGTTAAAATACTTAAAGTGGGCTGATGAATGTTGTTAAGTCAGATGAAGTCCCCAAGCCCATCAAGATTAAAAGCCTCATCAAGTGATTCAAAACCTTTAATTACACTTTGTGCCAATCCCTGAAAGCCATTATTCGATTCTAAATTGGTCGACTTGTTTGGGATAGCTTTTATTTTCGTTCCTCATTGGTTTCTTAGAGAGTGTCAACCAAAACTGTCAGCGTACGTTTCTTCTATTTTCAAGTAGGTCTGGCTGCTTGACTAGCTCATCTGTGTGTGCATTTTTGTGAGTCTGTGGGTGCCCCTCATCAATTTTTTTTTTGCTGAAATCTTGGTAATTTAGACGAGTACAGCATTAGATAGCATCTAAAGATTGTTTTCGGAGTCTATATGGTCGTATTGAACCAACAATGCTCAAATCTTGTGCAGCCTAGCAATAGTAGCGTTGCACATATGGAGTCAGAATGCTGAAAACATTCACTCCTAAATATGTTCAGAAAATAACATTTTTCCAATAAAGAGGTTTTTAGTGATGGGTTCAAATTACAATGTAAGTTCATGATAAACTGGTCCCTTTGTTCCAGTCAGGCAGCATTCTTGCTCATTTTTTTTTTAAATCTGGATTTTTTTTCTCGATCCTGCCCGATGGAAAGTGAGAGAAGTGATAATTTGATTGATTATCCCTTCTTCAAATATAAAAAATTGATCACTCCTAGACGGTATGTGGCCTAGAGACGTTGGTCACATGACATTTTCTATTTAGTGACTAACCAGACCTGTGTTTGCTTTTGTTTCATTCTCATTAATTCCCCCATCAGTCGCTCTGCCCCGGCACGATCTTCACCTGTTTCATTACACGAGTCATTAATCCCACTTCCTATATTGAATACTGGGTCTTTTTGTCCTGTTCGTTTTCATTCATTTATTCATTCATTCTTCTTCTTTGTTTATTTCTTCTTCATTCATTTCTTTTTTTTATTTTTTATTCCTTTTCTAATTTTCTTTTAATTCTTCTTCCTCTATTCCTTCTTTCATTTTCTCCTTCTTTCATTTCTTCTTCTTTTATTTATTCTCTTTACATTTGTTTTCCTTCTTTTATCTATTCTCCATCAATTTCTTCTTCTTTTGTCTATTTCATCTTTTATTTTTTCTTCTTTAGTCTGTTTCTTCTTTTTTCTCCTTCTTTTTTCCTCGTTTCCTCTTCTTTTATTTCTTCCTCTTTCATTTCTTGTTTTATTTTCTCTTATTTTCTATTTCTCATTCTTTTTTCTTATTTTTCTTCTTATCTTCTTTTGTCCACTTCTTCTATTTCTTTTTTGTTCCTTACTTCTCCCCCTTTGCTTCTTCTTCTTGTTCTTCTTCTTCATCTTCTTCTTCTTCTTTTTTCATTCTTCTTTCCTTTCTTCTTCTCTTTTTTATTTCTCCTCTTTCAATTTGTACTATTTCCATCTCTAATCTTCTTCAGCTGACCACCCCCAACACAGAATGCTGCAAAAAGACATCGTGTATCTGATACTTTCTACTGAGTGACTAACCAGACCTGTTCTCCTTATCTCCCCTCCTTAATGAATTTGTTTCGGTTGTGAGGACCATCCCAGGAGACACTTCCATTTGTTTTCCTCATTATCAAGACCCTTATTCATCATGTAAATGGTTTTGGCATCACCTGTCTCCTTCCATTTTCTTTTTTCTTTCTTTCTAGAACAATCAGGGTGAACGGTGTTTACTTATGTCAAACAAATAAGCATCTGATTTAATTCTTCCTCTCGGTAATGACAGAACAATCTTCTCACCCTTCATCTATCAATCAACTGGTAAATACCTGTTGCTTTCCTGACTGTATACCCGAGGGTGGAAATCTGAAACACTGTAGTATCTGAAACCAAGAACCATAAGTTCATGGATGCGTCCAGCATTTGTGGTAATGGTAGCGATAGGAAGATAAAGACAAAGAGGTGGAAGCAGAACAAGTTGTCTTCCCTATCATTGTTTGGACTATCCTCATCTTGGTTGTTTTCCAGACAACGTTTCGGCCGTTGTACTCTACGGTCTTCATCAGGTATCATCTGGTAAGTGTGGGGGAAGTAACGAACCGAACCATTTATTTAATCGACGGGGGTATATAGACCGCACTCCCCTCTTGGCATTAGTAGCATTTTCGAATTATTATTGTCTCACAGTGGGATTGAACATAGAACCATTAGATTACTTGCAGTAATTCTATCTGATTCTCTAACCACTACGCCATGTATCCATGTTAACTCCCCCACACCTACCAGATGATACCTGATGAAGGCTGTAGAGTACAGCAGCCGAAACGTTGTATCGAAAACAACCAAGATGAGGATAGTCCGAACAATAATAGAGGTAAGGATAATACCTCATTTCAAAAATTCAGAGAAACGCCAAGTTGTCTTCCATTGAGTTAATTGATCCTCATACCCGTAAAACATTTCCATATGAAATATTTTGCGAGCATTATTTTCAAAAAAATCATGAGTAGTCTCTTTTTGGCCTTTTTTGGCCATTTTTTGCTTTTTTTAAAATAGTAAAATACGGACATCGAACATTCTAGTATGACTTCGGTAGCAGCCTGTAGAAAAAAAGATTAGAATAAATTTTCTTTCAATGATGTCACACCATTTAATAACATCGCACCTCTTCTTTACTTCCTCTTTCTATAAGTTGAACCGACGGACTGACTGACTGACTGACTGACTGACTGATGGACTGACTGACTGACTGACCAAAAAGCATCTAATAACGATGAGTGGATGGTTTTATGTAAATTCCCCCGTGGTAAGTTCCTTCACAGTAGATTCCACCATGAAAATTTCACCCAAGGGAAATTCCATCGCTGTAACTTTAACCATAGAGCATATTCGTCTTAGGTTATGCCCACATGTTTGCACGTGTGTGCATGTGTATACATGTGTGTATTTCGAATATGTGTACATACGTGCCACGTATGTGTATACGTACAAAAGTGAATATAAGCACATACTGATATATATATATATAAATACTACACATGTGCACACATCCACCACATATACTGCATGAACACATACTCACGCTGCATACAACCATAGAACATGCACACATACCTCATACGCACACATATATGCATACAAAAACTACATGTATGCAGCCATCATATATGACACATACTTACATTTTGCATACGTTCATGAACACTTGCCCACGCAATAAACATCCGTACACACGAGGCCAATTATATGCACAAAGCATTGTGTCATGCAGACGTGCATACACATGCTACATATGTACACTTGTACACATACATAAGGATTCCTCACACATATACGCGCATACACTTACGCACAGATATACACCATAAACACACACACACACACATACACACATACCGTGCACAAACATGCATATATATATATATATATATATATATATATATATATATATATATATATATATATGTACACGCTTTATGAGGACATCTGCCATATAGGCACACGTATACACATATAACATCCACAGACGCCCCACGGACACACAAGTAGATACGATTAAAGGTCAAGAATTTCATTTCATTTATGTGAAAAGACTTCTGAGCTGCTCTTTTCACAACAAGATACATATTTTTTTATGACTTTTCAATCTTATTAGTTATTTTTTTATTGCAACTTTTTTGCTCTGACCGATTACCCTCTGGCTGTGATTGAAATACGATTGGGTTGATTGGAAAATAAAGAATAAGCTGTTCTTTTGATTCAAAACCTTATCCTTGCAGCCGTACGGTGGGCTTAAGGGTGTTATTTGAACTTCTGTGTCTAGTTTAAGTCTTCGTAACTTAATTGGTGAAGCTGGCCGAGCTAAGTGATGCTTTCGTTGGCTACGAGGATATATGTTTGAGGCTTATTCTTTATTTTCCAATCAACGCTATTTAACCACTGCTGGAGGATAATTGGCCAGAGCAAAAAGCTGTAATGATAAACGACTAATGAAAATAAGATGAAGGTTAGGAAAAGTCAAAAGCAAAAAATAATAATAATGATTCATGATAGATCATCCAATGAATAAAAGAAACAAATACGGGACAATATATAATCAAATTACCTTTTTTTTGTTACAGTAAGGGAGACATCAAAAGTTTTGAGCTGTCGACAGTGGGGTTCGGAATGAGAAAGATTACGAAACACTGCACTAAATAGAACTGGTTTTCTAAAATTAGGAAAAAGAGATATGGTTGCCTTTTTCTGTAGAGAAGAGCAAAGAGAAGGTATTTCATTAATAATGGATTGCAGCAAAAATAGAAAAACATTACTTCAGAATTAATTTTCAGGAAATTTTTTATATCGGGATGTAACCGAAATAATCCGAATTATAGACTCATTCCTGATCGAAACTCTAGGAAAAAACTGTGGGTCATTTCAAACTGGTCCCCGACAAATTGTGACACACATTCGAGCAATTTTCCTTTTAATCACCAATGAGCAAAAAAAAAGCGCAGGTTTTGAAAAGAACACACTTCATTTTCAAATCCTCCGTTAACACTTCACCCGAAAAGAAACTTCAAAGAAACTCTTTGTTCTTTTCTTAAATTTTTTTTTTTTATCAGTGATCATATTAGAATCACCAACGTGCTAGGAAACACAGAGAGAAAAACACAGGAAACAAATGATTCAATCCAAAAGCACTCCATCTGGCAGAGTGGCTAAGAATAGAGTTCACTCTTGACACCTAGGAGTATTTTCTACAGTACACTTGATGAGACAAAAATACCAAAGGGCAAACGAGTTAGGGAACTGTTTGGATAAAGGATTGAGCCCCACTTTACATCTTCTAATTTCCTCCTAACTCTAACTTTTTTTAGCATCTTCCAGCCACATTTTGTTTTTCATTAACTAATTCAGGCCTTGGTGTATTCCAAGGGTTAAAAGCACGGAAATGCTAGGGGTTCCAAGTTTTCTTGTTTTCTCATTTTCTCATTTTCTAGGAAACCCTGTGAAGTCATAGAGCTTTTCAAAGGTTATAAGACATGCATTTCATTCACGGCAGAATTGATGGTCATGTGACCTCATCCTGTTTTCAAAATGGCGGCTGCATTCGAAATGGCTACTAAATTTAAAGTGTACCCATAAGTGCTGCTGACTTGAATGAGTTGAGTCTCTACGTACTCTCACAGGGCTCCGTCATTCCTTCCATTACCATTGCCCTGCATGTCACATGACACAGAGGCACTAAGCTGAGCTGTATGCCACTATAGGAGAAAATGACTAAGCTTCCCTTCTCCAAAATTTACATAGATAAACATATTCGTACCTTGCGTAAATGGATCAGTAAAGCATGCGTGTGTACCAGAATTATTTAAAAAAACATATTCAGAATCATCTAAAGATAGATCTTTTATTGAATTTATCTTTAAAAAAATCTATCGAAACTCATCTAAAAAGAGAGCTTGTGTAGAATTACCTGAAAGGAAAAATCTTATATCCAAAATTATCCAAAAAGAAATCGAAAGTTATCTGAAAAGATAGATCTATATCTAAAATTATCTAAAAACATGTCTAAAGTTATCTTAAAAGATGGATCTTATCCAAAATTATCTAAAAAAATGTTTTAGCTAAAATCATCCAGAAAGATAGATCTTATATAAAAAAAATTATCTACTAGATACCAGCACAAGATTTGGGCGACCTTTCCCCAAAATGATAACCATCATCATTGTCGATGGACATAGACCTTACCCCAGGATTTGGCAGACCTCTCTATCATGGCCGTCTCAGGGTCAGTATTTTCTGGATTTGTCCAGCTCGTCACACCAACTTTCAGTCAGCCAAAGTTTTGTACATGATCTACTGGATCCACGTTTGAGTCGTAATGTTCAGCAGTTGTCTTCAATTCTTGCAACATGACCAGCCCATCACGATTTGAGTTTTTTCTGATGATTTCCATGATATTTCGGACTCCTATCTTTTCTCTGATATACTGTGCTGTCTTGTGATCTCTCAATGTGATATTGAGCATAATTCTCTCATGTGGACGTTTCATGGTTCTCTGTTTGAGGATCAGTTTATTAGTTAGGTTCCATATTTCAGCTCTATAGGTGACTATCGGGAGGATACATTGGTTTTATACTCTTGTTTTTTGGACTGATCGGATTTTTTAGTTTTTGAGCTTGCTGTACCGAAAGGTTGCCAACCCGAAGTGATTGCTCGCTTGATTTCTTTCTCCTTTTGAGGATTTTGTGGGGATTCTTCCCATCAGCCGGCTAATAATATCCATGAAGGTGACAAAACAAAATTTTGTACTCACAAGACAAGAAAAGACATAAGAGAAGAATTAAAATAACATATGCGCGTAAAATTTCCTGGGTACTGGAGTTTGCAGATATGATGCTTATTTACTTCGTCTTGGCACATGTGGTCTGTGTCCTAAGCAGCAATTTTCCATTGTACTTATGCAGAGTTGAGACACATCCCCGGTGTGTTAAATTCAACCGGGGTACATCGGGCATTCTTGAAAGGTTAACGCTACTAGCTATTCTACAGTCTCCTAGAGGTTATCAGATGCAATATATGCAAGTTGAAGACTTCAGAGAAGGGGGAGAGAGAGAGAGAGAGAGAGAGAGAAAGGTGACAGGTAATGAGAGAGATGAAGAGAGAGGGGGAGAGGGAATTAGAGGGGAGGAGTGACAGAGGGGGAGGAGAGATATGAAGAGAGTGAGGGAGGAGAGAGAGAGGGGAGTAGAGACAGGGGCGAGGAGAGACAGAGGAAAAGAAAGAGGGGAAAAAGGCAGAGAAGGAGGAGAAAGAGTGACAGGAAAGAGGAATATAAATATAGAGAGGGAACCTGCTGTATTCAAATAGTTTTTTGGACGATTGAACATTTTTTGTATTTGTCTTAATAACTTAATGTTTTGATCTATCCATTCTAGGGCCTTCTTTGGGAGTACTATCGATCTTGATAAACAGATATTGTCAATAGCGACTATGCTACAACTGATTTGGATGATGTCTTTTCCCCCCTAGTTAGGACTGGATTTCCATAACTTATTCCGGTTACGTAGTGGAATCCACAGTGGGTTGAACACTGCACTTGTCTGACTAATACACTCAGTAGGAATATTAATGTGGGCCGTAGAATGTATCGGCTGGAGAGCTGCAACCACAACACAGATAGCAAAAATGAGTTAAATCACCCCAAAAACTCTTTGAATCCTCCATGTTTTCTTCCTCTCACTCTTTTTCTCTCTCTAAATTCATCAGCCTGTTCCTTCCTATCTTCCCTCTCCCCCCCCCCTCTCTCTCTCTCTCTCTATATATATATATATATATATATACATACATATATATATATATATATATATATATATATATATATATATATATATATACATACATACATACATATATATATATATATGTATATATATATATATATATGTATATATATATACCAAAGTACAAATCAGTAATTCAGCGTGAAACATCTCAAGTAATTCATAACAACTAACCAGGAATTTATCTTCCTTATGGAAGATAAATTACAAATAAAGATCAACAACTAAACTAGAAAAAAAGAAAAAAGGAAAACAAAATACATAAAAAATAAGACAATGTTTTCAAAACAAAAAATAGCACCCCCCCCCATAACGTCAAAAATAGGAATGCCTGAAAAAGACCCAAAAGGGCAGACACATAGACGTGTTTTTCTAGGGAATCCATTGTCTATCTATCTATCTATCTATCTATCTATCTATATATCTATCTATCTATCTATTTTTATATATATATATTTTTATTTATTTATTTATCTATCAAATATATGTGCGTTTGTGTTCTTTTTATCTATCTCTTTCTATATTTATCTATCTATTTATCTATCTATCTAACTATCTATCTATCTATCTATCTATCTATCTATCTATCTATCTACCATACAAAAAGAAATCTTGACTTCTGAAAGTCATTCGGAACACTCGGGAAAAAAGAATAAAAAAGGATTCTATGATTTCAATTTTGATTGAATTTTGTCACAAATGAGAGAAGATAAATTAAAGACTTTGCAAACCTTTTGTAAAAAAAATTGAGCGGGTGGGGAATTTGGTTCGGCAGATTCCAATTAAAGTTGCTCTCAGATAACGGTTCATGGCCAAGCATTATCGTCTGTCCTTTTTCGGTCATGTCAATTGGTCATGTCAAGACGGATAATTATAACACTGGAAATAATTCAAAAGAGAAAAAAAAAGAAGAGAAAGAATTAGTCATTCGAGACAAAGCGTCATGTGATCAACTTCTTTTGGAAACATGCCATGTTGGGGGAGATCAATTAAAAAATTCGAAGAAACAGTGATGAATGAGTTATTCCCTTGTCTTCTCTTGGATCACTAAAATCTGACTTCTAAAATAAGGGGGCTAAAAATAGCAACCAATTTTGCATAAAATTGCATTGCAAAAACCTATTTAGAAAGGCGATTTTCAAAAAACAAAACAAAACCATTTTTTGTTGACATAATAAGGAGTAAATATTTAATTTTTAGCCCTCTGGCTCCATTGCTGCAGCCTGTACACATAGCAAGCCATCTAGACCGATTTGAAAACTGAAGAAACATATGTCAACACTTTTGCTTGGGTTCACTTTTACACATCTCTGATCTACGAGAAAAAAACAAACAAACAAAAAACAAACGATATTTTATAGAATTATCCAGAATCCTCTAGATATCATTTATAATTATCTAGATTTATATCTAATATACAGGCACTTATTTAAAGACCAACATGACGGACTTTGGGGAAATTATAATGAGATTATTTATTTACTTAATAAATTATTCACATCTTTATTTGTATTTATACAATATTTAAAAAGCAATTATTACATTATAAATTATTCACAAGGTTATTATTAAGGATTTAGGTTAATTTTATTTGGAGTGAATTACTGAAATCCCGTAGGTTTAATTATTCCATTAACTAATTTTCTTGTAACGAGACATTCTGTGGAAAGGATTGTCCTCTTTAAGAGCCGTACCTAGTTCTCAAAACCACACTTTACCGTTTACCTCATTCCGAAAGCTGTTTCTATCACTGATTATAATGATAAGTCCATAACCAATTGCTTTGCTTATGGTCATCATAAGTGTACAATAACAGGCTCGGCTGATGGCTGTTATTGATACTATAAGTGTGACTGTCATGGTAGTAAAAGGGGTTGTACAAAAGAATTACAAGTAATTTTAGATGGATGGGAAGAGAGAAAGGAGAAGGTAAAGTTAGGTAGTTGTAAATTAGGGTAGAAAGGGGAGAGAATGAAAATTAGGTAGTTTGATAAAAGGGGAGGGAAGGAGAGAGTTTGATGGCTGCTATCGATACTTCAAGTGAGACAGATACAGCTTTTATTATATATATATATATATATATATATATATATATATATATATATATATTCCAGTTGTGGGTGGGGGAGGGATAAAATGCCAGCCTGTGGGTCTGAAGCAAAAGTTTCGATTCTACTTTGTGGGACTGGATGGGATATTGGATAGTCTATAGCCACATTGAAGAGTTGTAATATGTCAGTGGATGACTTAATTATTAATTATTATTATAATCAACGCTCCATTTTTCAAGGTTGAGCACTCTTCAAGTACAGCAAATTGTTTATTGTAAGCTACGTAACAATGCTCTTTCGACTCTACAATGGAGCACTCTGGTGGATGGGGAATTGTGTGTGAGTAAATATATTGCTTAAATTAATTCGTACTGACTGTCCAGTTCTGCGTAGGGGTAAAATGCCAGCTTCTGGGTCTGAAGTGAAGTTTTCGTTGTACTGGATGGTATATTGGATTGTCTATAGGCCACACTGAAGAGTTGTAATACAATGAAACAGCTGTCTGTGGATGACTCAATTATATATATATATATATGTATATATATATATATATATATATATATATATATATATATATATAACTTCTTGAGTTTTTTGGGGTGGTGGTGGATTTTGTTCAATTGCTGCAAGTTGGTCCAACCCAATCGGAAGTGCTCAGCGGGATTGAGATCAGGAGAGCGTGTTAGCTAGCTCAACGCACTGAAATCTTCAAATTCCCGTACAATTCTATCTGTGTGGTACTGTGCATGGTCCTGCTAAAGGATACCACTGCCATCATAAAAGACTATTTCCATGAAGGGTTATACTTGGTCTTCACTGATGTTTAAGTAGATGATACCCAACAAAATATTTTCTACTTGAAGGATGAGTCCCTGTATTGTCTAAGCATTGACACTAGTGCTTTCAGCTGTTTTTTTCCCTGAAGGGGTAGTCAACCCCCACAACTTGGAGGGGGGAGAGCTCTGCGCTGGAGCATTAGGGGTGCAATACATCTGAAGGACCCTAGAAAATCCAAGAAAAAAATTCCCTAAAAAGCTAATGTGCGATCTAAAAAAATTTTGAAAGATCTAAAAAATAGTGTAAAACAATAAAAAAAATATCTAAAAGGAAATCCTAATTCTTATCTAAAAAAACTATTTGAAACAATCTAGAAAACGAAAACAATCTTAAAAAATCTAAATTGATATCTAAGAGGGTCTAAAAAATAATGTAAAACGATATGGAAAATTAAAAAAAACAATTGTGATTTCAAAAAGATTTAAAAAGTAAAAAGATCTGAAGAATGATTCCAAACGATCTGAAAAATAATGTGAAAGTCTGAAAAATAATGTGAAAATCTGAAAAATAATGTGAAAGTCTGAAAAATAATGTGAAAATCTGAAAAATAATGTGAAAATCTGAAAAATAATGTGAAAATCTGAAAAATAATGTGAAACGATCTAAAAATGATTCCTAAAAGACTAAATTGTGAATCTAAAAACATTTAAAAAATGATGTAAAGCAATCTAAAAAAAAATCTTAAAAAATCTAACTTGTAATCTTTTACTGAAAATAATGTAAAACAATACCAAAATATTATGAAAAAAGTCAAAATCTCAATCTATAACTGAAAACTAATGTGAAACAGTTTAGAAAATAATATAAAAAAATCTAAATTGTAATTCATATCTGGAAAATAATGTAAAACAATCTAAAAGAAAAAATTCAGATGGAAGGTGCTCAATCAGATCTAGAGCTGCTGCTGTTATTCTAGAATGTATTCTGGTACCATTGCCTCCCCCCCCCCGGATAATCACACACACACTGTCCACCTTATTTAAGAGGAAGCGAGATCCATCGGACCAAGCAACTTTTTCCTTTTGATACAAGATCCAGTTCCAATGCTCGCATGCCCACTAAAGATATTTCTAGTGATGGACAATCAGTTACCATTGATATCTGACTGGCCGGTGGCCATACAGCACAAAACAAAAATCAATGTACTGTATTCGGACCTATTCCTTCGTTCACCCTGATTACAATTTGGACTCCAGTAGCCCTTCTATTGGCGTGTACTTAGCAATAAAGTCTCTGTCCTCTTCTTGTATCGATAATTTGGCCTTTATCAAAGTCAATCAAATCTTCAATCGTGGCCATAACCCAGGCATTTAACTGACCAGAAGACCAGCTTAACTGCTTATATACTCCCAACAACCATATCACGTTGGATACACCAGTTATTGTATATATCACCAAAGTTGAGCAACATCGAGCCGGGTCATTAACCAGATGGGTGACGGTCTGGGAATATCAGTTGATGTATGCAGCAACAAGATTGTTCTAGGACCCTCTCAAACCAATGCTTTGCCGCTGATAAACAGAACTTCTTGACCAGTCTCTGCGCATCGGTCTTTTCAACTGAGGACATACGATAGTGTGCTCTTCTCAGAGCCGTCATAGCGTTAGGTTTAGTGGTAGCTGTATTTCTTGTTACATGTTGCCAGTCATGATATTTTGGCTCGTATGTGTAATGTGTGTGTGTGTGTATTTGTGTGTGTGTGAGGTATAAAAAAATCTGCAGTTGATCCTATTTCATTCGAATGTCTTCAATATTACGCAAAAAAACAAAAACAAAAAAAAACGCCAACTCTTTATATGGATGCAATGGATCAGGAAATATTGATCTGGGAAAATGTTTGAGTCAATGAAATTCATGAACACATAGAAGCACTTAAGATGATGAAGAATTTGATGTGTGGTTGGCTTAATGTACATTAGCTGTAAAAGTATAGAAAGAAAGAAAAATGTAAGCAATGATATAGATTATCTGTACAAAGTAATTTTGAAGGTCTTTTCAGATGATGATATAAGTAAATAAATCTATGATGAACAGAATTTGTCATGTTTGAATCTTGGAGACTTTATGCAGAATTCATTGCTTTAACCCTTGTAGTTTAATCTATAGGGCCACAATGTAGTTTCAGAAGCAAGTATGATTTGGAGCTGCCTGTCCAAGATTCAAAATGGACTGCCTAACAGAAGTGGAGAGCTCAAAGTGCCCTTCTACACATCTATAGCTGTTGAGAGGATTTGATTCATGCCTTTCCCAAGGGCATGAATGCGAGGTGAATGTGAGTAAACTAGCATGAGACTCAAATGTGGCTCTCCCATTTTTGTGCTGGTAAACGTTACGTCGCTCCACACCTCCTCATTACATAAATACTTTCTGTTGACGAGCTCGAACCCGTAACTCTAGCGTGGTTCGAATTTGTCATGTTGATATCCCGAGACTTTATGTGAGAATCATTAGTTCACCATTTGTTTTTTTATTCCTATGAACTAGGGTTTATCAACCTTTTTTTCCTATGGCCAATTTGAATATTTGAAAAATGTATTGCCCCCACCCCTAGCTCAGTTTTTCATTCCCTAGGGTGCAATGTCCCCCTTCTGTTGGGAATGCCCACTCTATCTTATCAAATGCTTTTAGTAAAAAAAAAAAAAATACTCACCCCAAGGATCTTGAGTATACATCTACCCATAGAAATATCACTTTTGATTATTTCATGCCTTATCTAGGCTGAGCCAAGCAATTTCCTATTGAATTGTTCATGAGAACATTTCGATTGAAATTTCGAGACGCTCTACACATGCTCACCTAGTGAATAACTTGATAATTGTAACGGAAACCAATAATTGAAAACATCTTTAAAAAATGCATATTTTTTTATTTATCAAGCGGGAGTAGCCTCCGTATTTCTTGACCCTACTGACATAAAACAGAAGATCACTTTAAAAAAAAAATTAATCTATTTGTACATGATAATCTATTTCCATTCCTGCAGCAATATTACCCCCATAGAAAATGACTGCTGTAGACTCCTTTCCAGAGCATAGGGCCATATTGTATTCCCCACCCCCATTGAGAATGACGACTGTAGATTCTTTTTGGAACGTAGGGCCATATTGTGGTTTCAGTAGCAAGTAGTTTTCACAAGGTGGAGTTGCTTGCCCCACACCCAAGATGAACCGCCTTACCGGGCTGAAAGTTTCCAACTGTGCTGCTGTTATTAGCCACTGCACCCTTCCACATCTCCAGCCTTCACCCACAGGGACTCTATAGTTTAATTGAAGCTGATTCTACACCTGAAACATAACTCCTTACAACCGATATTCCACGCTGATGATGTTAACAATTGAGACCCGGTCGTCTTTTACTACTACTACTACTACTACTACTACTACTACTACTACTACTTCATCATCATCATCATCATCATCATCATTCATCATCATCATTCTAACGTCTGTCGTTGGATATAGACCTTCCCCAGGATATACCACATGGGCGCTGCAGAGTCAGTATTTTCTGAATTTGTCTACTTCATCTCTCCATCTTGTATTCTGTCGACCTCAGTTTCACGTGTGATCTCTAGGGGTCCATGTTGTGAGTCATGATCTCATTCTTGGATGGAGTATTGCAACATTATGATTAATTTTGATAATTTTTGACATTCATCCAACTTTCGGTTGCCTTTTATCACATCTTCTACGGCGACGATGAAACAGCGTTATATAGAAATGAAGAGCAAACCAACGATGAGAACCATACTTACACCCCTATAGCCGGAGGGAGCCCAGTATACGTCTGGTCGCTTGTACCCATCTAGCCACAGGGACTTTATTGATCCACGGAAGCTGATTTAATACAAAAAAACTAATTCCTTACAACAGATATTCTATGCAGATTTTCTTTACAATTGAGTCTCAGCATTTTTTTATATTCTTTTAAATTCAACGGTATTGTTAATTTTTTTCCAAATCTCATTCTCGGATGAATTATCGCAAATCATAAGTGATTATTATTGATAACCACATTAATGATATTAATATTATCAATGATTATATTAATTATTATCAATAATTTTGACCAGCTTTTACTTTCATCCTAATTTTCAGTTGCTTTTCATCAGAACTTTAGTTTGGACCGTAATTTTACGGCGACGATTAAGCAACGTAATTGGAAAATAAAGAACTAAGGCGCGATGAGAATTGAACTCACAACCTTTAGGAGTATAGTATATGCCTGGTTTCCGTTCAACCATCCAGGGGCCCTTATAGTTAAAAGCAAGCTAACTTCACACCTTGAACGTAACTCTTTACAACCAATATGCCACGCTGATAATGCTTACAGTGGAGACTTAGCAGTCTTTTGATACAACGATAATGTTACCAAATTTTATTCTTGGGCGAAGTATTGGAACATTATTATTAATTTTGATTAGTTCTA
>OY735236.1:3151620-3351620 GCA_963457665.1 Thysanoteuthis rhombus | reverse complement strand
CACCAGTTAACCTACTTGAAAATTCTGCGCAGTACCAGAAGGAAAAAAAAAAGGGTTCGTGAACAGGGATCACAGGCCAAACTTTTTCTAGGGGTGGCTAAACAAGAGCTATATAGCACAACCAACTAAATATCAAAGTGACATATCCAACACGAGAGGTCAAATACCTTCAAAGGGTTTTATAGACGATTGGACTCCTGTCTGTTGTTTATGTTGATAGCACAACGTTTTGGTTGATTTAATCTATAGCCTTCTCCAGCTGTAATATCCGAATGTGGTAAGCGGGATATCCCAATGGTGGCCTCACTACCACGAGGGATTCGAAACTACCGATAGTATCCATGTCAAATACCATTGAAAATTGAAAAATGAAAATTGAGACAAACACAGCCCTGTGTCTTTGGAACTAACCTTTAAATTGATACTTGATGGTCGAAAGTACTCAGGAAATCGAAAAAATATGAATAGAACGTAAATTTTTGGAATTATGAAAGTTTATGCTCTCCTCCCGACCGTTCATAAAGAACATCATTCAAAAGCTGGAGAGAATTCCAAGAAATAAAAATGACAAAAAGCGTTGAAAGCGTTCAGCAAATATGGACTGTTACACTTTATAAGAATTGATTTTCATTAAATTTCTAGTGAAAGTGGTTTTAGCTGAGCGATACACTCTGAGACCTTCCCTTGCATTTCTACGTGATCTTTTTCTCCTTCTTTCTTTTGTCCGTATACTTTTCAGGAACCATTGACCCAAAGTGTCAATATAGGTTTCTTCAGTTTCCAAGTTGGTCTGGCTGGCTGGCTGGCTGGCTACGCATCATGAACACATATCACGAGATGCTTGATATTTTTAACATTTACCCTTTGTTATGTCTTTTATTTCCCCGCCCCCTATGGGTTTTCAGTGGAGGGGGGTCGATTTGCAATATCAGTTTATGCCAACGTGATCTCTTAGTTAAGGTCCAACAGGATTCACGTTTGTTTTTTATGAAAATACAGCCTTTTTTTAGTGATCACTGTCTAACTGAAGGCAGGAGAAGTAACTAATCCATCGATCAGCCATACAGAATTTTTCTTAATTGATCATCCCCAACACAACATGCTGCTAAAAGATGTTGGCCATGTGACAGTTTCTACTGAGTGATTAAACAGACCTGTTTCTTCTTTTGATATCTCCCATTCTAAAACTCTTTTTCCTTCTGATCTCTCGTTTTTCTCCAACTTTTTAGACTTTCTCCTTTTTTTTCTGACTCGGATCTTCTGATTGATTTTCTTAATAATTACATTTGCCTACAAAAATTGATTTCTTATGTTTTTCCCCTAAGTTTTTTTTTCTCTAGAAGCAGTTATTGAGAGACTTCAGTTACCTTCGGTTAAAATCAGCGATAGAGTTTCAAAATATCTGCCTTCGTAAGCAAAATGAGTTTTTTTGTTTTTCAATTTTTTTTCCCTTTTACCTCCGTTAACAAAATTGGACGGAGGTTATGTATTCACTTATTCCATTCCATTTATTTGGCAAGTAATTACCCCTTGATGGAGTACTGAGACCCGTCTGACATTTGGCTCCATTTCGTTTCGGTAATTTGTGAATTAATCTTAGATTGCTCCAAGCTTTTTACTTTTTTTAGAAGCTAAAGATCGGACCCCTCCAGAAAGAGAATCTATACGCATCGGGTCAGTCTGGTTCACTGCAACAGACTTTCAGCATTCTTTGCTTGAAATGACAGACTGTTTCAGCTGATACTGTAGACTCTAATAGTCCATCCCAGTTTGACATAACTCGGACAGAAAAGAAATGACCACAAACTCCCGTGTATTGGTAAACTAACAATTTGTTGAAGCTATGTCCACAAGAGTGCTTGATAATACTGGACTGAAATATTCCATTGTTGGGGAATTTTAGACTCTTGCAATCAGTGTTGATTTCACGCTGTTGTTCTAAGATTCTGAAATTTCCAATCATATCTACTCCGTCTCTTCTATATTTCAAAGTAGAATGACTTCAAATGTTTGAACTACCTATGTAGGATAGGTATCTTGTGCCAGGTACCATTTTGTTTATTTTGTTTGTCTGTTTATCAACAAAATATCTCCGAAAGTTCACACTGAATTCAACATGCAACGCACACATGAGAGAATCATGCTCAACCTCACATGGAGAAATCACAAGACAGCACAGTGTATGAGGAAGAAAACGGGAGTCCAAAACACCATAGAATCTATTAGAAAGCTTAAATGGCAATGGGCAGGTCATGTTGCAAGACTGATAGACAACCGATGGACATCATGACTCACAACACGGATCCCCACAGATCCCATACAAAACAGAGGCCAACAGAATACAAGATGGAGAGACAAACTAAACAAATTCAGAAAGTACTGGCTCCACAACACCCACGATAGAGAAGTGTGACGAATCCTGGGGAAGGTCTATGTCCAACGACTGACGTTAAAAGACTGATGATGATGATGAACCAAAGGCCAAGGATGAACTGATCTAATTTTGAAGCAAACTCAGGAAATTTTTTGGATTTTATTCACGCTGCAAGATAAGACATTTTGGGGGGGGGCTTTCAGGTATAAAATAATGATGTTATCACAGTGATGTCATCACCAATAAATAAGGTAAAGTACATCAAGTTTTTATCGAAGATGAATAATTGTTGTAAGCTCTTGTCATGGTATAGTCTGTGATCTGCTACCTGATTGTTCAGTTTTTAGGGACGATGATGCTGACAGAGGTGTGTCCTCTCAGGAGGCTTTTTCAGTTTTTAGATGTATCCACATATCTCTATTGGAAGCTTTTCGGTCGGTCTGCCAGTATCTTCTGTTTCGATCACCAGAGCATTCTATAATTGACAGAATATTCAGAAACAAAGAACTTGGAAAAAAGCCTCGTTGAACTTTTTTTCAGAAAAAAAATCGGATTTTTTTCGACCAGAAATTGAAAATTTGCCTTCCCGTTTGACTGCTGTCATTGATGATGATGATGATTACATGATTGACAAATAGTTTTCAATCAATTTTCACTGGCATTCATTTCCATTTCATTTTCTAAAATTTGTAATTACTTCCCAAACAAGAAGATATATGATTACTCTTCAAAATAACAGTAATGATGATATGTAAACATATGATATCATCATAATCAAGCGACTGTTGTGAAGAAAAAAAAAGAAAAAGATACTCTTGGAAATCCAGAATAACCACCCGATCCAGTTGAGAAAATTAGATCTGATAGTTATAAACATGGAAAGAAAGACCTGCCAGATTACAAATGCATCTGAGACAGTAGACCGTGGGTTGTAACTGAAAGAAAGTGGAAAACTGGAAAAATACCAGGATCTTGCCTGGGAGATACCAGAAAATGTGGAATTTGAAGACTAAGATTGTCACCAGTCTGCAAGATTAAGAGAGAAAAAGTAGCTTGACTGTCAGTTGAGTGAGATGGGAAGTTTTACTCGCCCCAAAATAATGTGCTCCGACCAAATACTTATGCAAGGAAGATGAATAAGATGATTTTGATCTCATTGTTATACATTTCCTCTACCTACGAGACCCAAGTTTTTTGAGAAAAATGGTTACAATCAGGGATATATAAACTTTGTTGTCTTTGAAATTAATATGACGGGAAATCCATTGGGGTGTTTATCCCACACAGTCCAACCCTGATAACAATTTAGATGAATATTCTGAAAAGATTAAATGAATATAAAGATATGATAGAAGATCCTATTTTTCAACTTGACCATTGGTCGAGAGAGTTGAGAAACTTGCATGCCCAAAAGAGAGTTGATTTAACTGAGTCGAATGGTCAAGTTAAATATCACAGATTGGTCGTAACTACAATTGTTGGCGTATCTGGAATAGTACCAGAAACACTTGAGACAAGATGAGATAAACTAGGAATTCAGAGAAGAGTTGATACTCTCCAGATGATGACATTGCTGGGATTTGCAAGAATATTGAGAAAGGTGCTGGAGATTTCAGGTGACGTTGTCTCTTAATCTCACGTGATAACCATCCGGCATTTGATGTAAACATACAAATACTTGGAATATATTTATAATGATACTAATGATAATGGTCGAAATTATAAGTGAGAGTTATGGAAATTGTATGATATCACGGTCAGAGTCTCCCCAATTATCAGTTGAGTACTGATATGTTCCCAGAGAGTCTTGACAGAAATCTCGGAGACAATTGCAACGATGAAGATTACAGCACTTTTAAAATGATTAGCACTACGGCATGCCCCTTCATATGGTGTATGAGACGTTGTATTTTGTTTATGATGTCGTTAATAGCAACAATCAAAACATATTTTGAAAAAATATCACACTATCTGACTGTAATTTAACTTAATCTTGTTCTACTGAAAAATTCTCACTCTGTTTCTCTCTCTCACACACTATCTCTCGTACTCTCTATGCCCTTCTCCTTTTCATTCTCTCTCTCCCTCTCTTTTTTCAATTCTAATCCGAAACCACATTGAAATGATTAGGGACGCTGATCAGGCTATAAGCCCATTAAGAGTCAAAAAATTTGTTGTAATTTCAGGACAGATATTTCATTGCAAATTGAGCACCCCATCATATCAAGAACATCTAACCCAAACAACTTTAAACTTGGTACTGCAATATCTGCATATATATATATATATATATATATATATATATATATATATATATATATATATATATATAAATACCCTTATATAAAACTATATATATATATACATAAAACCCACATGTATGACATGAGCTATGCATTAAAATATAGGTGAAAGGGAGGTGGTGTTTGATCAACACTGCCTGGGTGCCATATTGATATAACTGATTTCTTACTTAAAATTCTGAAACATTTACATTGTAAACAACTGACGATCCCTACAAGAGACGATTAACAACAAAGTATTTATAAAATACGAAAATGGAAGAAAAAACACTGAAGAAAATTACACTTACCATTTTTTTCTTCTACTACGTATCAAGTGTTTAAAGCTGTAAAGCTCTGCAGAATATATATATATATATATATATATATATATATATATATAAGAGCTCTGTAAAGCTCTCTAGAATATATATATATATATATATATATATATATATTCATATATATATATATATATATACATATATATATATATATATATATATATATATATATATATATATATATATATATATATATATATATATATATATATTTGATTATTAATTGTATCATCCATAGACAGCTGTTTCAGGTGTATTACAAACAGTGTGGTTATAGACTCGATATCCCTTTCAGTACGAGTAGGTGGGATCGAAACCTTAGCTCAGGAGTCAGAGGAAGATTACTACTCCGGCCCAACACAGAACTGGACGGTCAGTAGGACCGAATTATGCAATATATGTACTAACGCATGATACTCCATCTACCACAGTGTGTTTGTATATATATATATATATATATATATATATATTGGCCAGTTGTCGAGTCATCTCGGTGCATACACACAGAGAACCTCACACATAGACTAACACAGTAGGATTTCTCAAAATTGTTGTGAAGAGGGATGTTGTGGAAAGTAAAAAAAAAAGTGTTAAGGGGACTTGCTATCGCTCTTGTAATGGTTTTCCTATACGTTTGATGTGAAGATGATGATGATGATGATGATGATGATGATGATGATGATGATGATGATGATGATGATGATGACGACGATGGTAAAATTGTTATCGTATTAAAGATAATGATAAGAAGATTGATAAAAGAGGAAGAAAAAATTGTTGAGTTCATTAAATGATGAACAATGAATTCATTTAATTACGCGAGTTACCTCGAGGCCATATTGTCCGTCTTTTAAATTTACTTTGGAAAATTAATTATATTTTATTAGTCAAACTATCGTTCGACTAAAACAATAAAGAGACTTTCCTGAAGACGAGACAAATTATATAGTAATTTCCTTGCCCAGGAAAATAACACCCAGGGGCAAAGTATCATCTCTAAGCAGATAAGTGTCAACAACATGATTTTGAACCAATAATTCCCCCTCTCAGTGTTCAGTGATAGCTATTTGCTTGGAGCAGCCATTCTAAACAAAAGCCGTATGGCGCCGTTTTATGTGGCTTGTATTGTCTGAAATGAGCTGAGACCAGTAGTGTAGGGCTAAAAAAAGAAGTGAGGGAATGAAGGGTTGTCTGCTCTCCGGAGAGAAAGACTGAGCCTTCCACTGGGAATAAAAAATATACTAATTTCAAAAAGGTTTTGAGGTGATAAGAATATTAGGAGTTATACTGGCTATTATTTACTTATCATTGAATTGTTTGAATAGAGACTTTCAGTAATGTATAGACAGTGAGAGAATGCTGTTTCCCTCCTCTTGAAAAGTAAGAGAAAATCGTTCCGATGTGCACCTACAGTACTACCCCACAGGCTGAGACGATCTGTATATTTATCGCCATTTCTTTCCTCTTGGTAACTAATTTCTGAACATAAAGAGACCCTTCACTTTTTTTATTGATTCTATACCTTAAGAAGGCTGCTGAGTGTATCGGCTGGAACATTGTGGAAACGACAAAAGTAACAAATAGAAAGAGTTCAATAATCCAAATAACATTCAGAATATCTTTTGTCACCCTATGGTTGTAAGCATGAATGACCGCTGAAGAGAGGGCGGGGACTGAAAGTTGGAACCTAGTAGTCAATAAAGAATAATGGTGTAGTATAATTATTTTATGTAACCCCAACTCAATGTTCCCATATAAAAGATGGTATTATTACTCACTAGTAACAGGATTGCAACTAAGATATATTCAAGACGCATCTTTTTGCCCATCTGTCCCCCGGGACATAGAATGGTGAATTAAAAAAAATTCTTCTTCTCTTACTTCTCTCTCTATGAGTAAGACAGACTTTGAGAAAAAGCTTTCCATGGGTGGCGAAACAAAAGGAAAAAAGTGTTTTCTTGAAACTGTGACGGATAGTTTGAAATCCTTGCATGTGGTTCATTCAGGCTTCTTCGCCTTCAATCTTCTATTTTTCACGTTTTGGTCATGTATCCTCCAAGAAACCACAACACAGAGAGTAGCACACAACGACCTCTATAGAACGGCAAAAATAATAAACTGGCAAATGGAACAGCATAAAGAATCTACCTTTATATTTCACTCAGATAACTCAACCAGCAGATCGAGTATCGATATGCATAGTTTGTGGGAACTATTGGTCTGGAAGGAAAGGGCTGTTAACTCGGGAGATCAGCTTGGAGACGATCCAGAGATACATAGACCCATAACCTGGATGCGATATGCATGTGAAGGGATGCACGTGTCCCCCGGAACTAGATTTAACGTTCTGGAACACAAAAGACATTTAAGGAAAACCTGGGATGGGAGGTTCATGGCTGGAATGTTGAAAAACAAACAAACAACGAAGACAACGAAATTAGTTTGAATAAAAGACATACAATGGTTACAACACCTTACCTAACGAAATTCTGCGGACACAGTAAAGCTTGATTCCTCCGAATTATGCCTATTTGATGTTAGGTGCTTGATTGCTTGAGATTGCAGGATAATCAGGGGGGATATCTGTCACAATTTGATTAACACGAGGGATGGAATAAGCTGGGGCTAGGGGTACGAAACCATGACTATCAAAACAATATACAAGGAGAAGGCCGTTTGAGAAAGATTTATAGTAAGGATTATGTAGGCACATGGGAAGTAAAAACGTATAGTATTGACTGGAACTAGGAAATTCTTTTATTGATTGATTTAACCAATTTCTCCCTTACACATTGTTCGATGATTGTTTTTTGATGAGAAAATTTTGACAAATCTGTAGTTGTCCCCGCCAATTAGAGAGGGGAGAGTAGAGCTGGACTCTCGAAAATTAATCAATGATGGGGGTTGTCCTAAAAAGAGGTGGGGGTGGTATTTTTATCCAAATCAATGAGTGGGAAGGGGAGGGGTGAACGGCAATTAGGCTCTTAAGAGTAATCCACGAGTGCGCTAAAACTTGACACAGAAAAGAAATGATCTGGGAATGGTACAATTGAGAATTTCTTTCTGCTTTTTTCCAGTCGTAAAACCGCCCACCTAAACCTCAGATTTGGTTGGTCACTCAATGGAAACTGCCATGCGATTAATGACTTTTGGCTGGATGCCGTGTTAGGGGTGATCAATTAAAGATTGGAAAGAGGATGATCAATAAGTTACTTCTCTTGCATTTTGTTGGAAAGTGATCACTGTAGAAAAGCACGCGTAAACTTTGCCAGGCACAATCTGAGGGACCAATTAAGATAAATTTACACATCAAATTGAACCCTACCACCCTAAAAACCCTTTTTGTCGGGTGAAATTGAAGAAAGAAAAAAAAACAGACAAAAAAAAGAGACATATATACATAGCCAGCAAGCCATACCAACTTAGAAACTGGAAAAAAACCATGTCGTCAGTTATAGTGACAGAAAGTATGAATCAGAACGGTCACCAAAACTACAGACATAGGTTTCTTCAGTTTTAAAGTTAGTCCGGCTGGATGACTATGTATTCGTCACGTGTACAGGCCACACAAATAGAGCAAGAGGGACAAAAAATTGAACATGTACTCCTTTATATGTAGAATAAATGTTTTTTTTCGGGGGGGGGTCATAATTCTCCGAATAGATTGGGGGGCAATATACAATGTAAAAGTTTGGTTGAAGGTCCCTTATCTAGTGTCAAACAGTGTTCAAGCTTTTTCTTATAGAAGGATTCAGCTCGCAATGTGAGTTTATATCAAATTGATCATCGTGCTTGGGTTTTTGAAAATACAGTCTTTAGTAATCACTGTCCAAGAAAAGGTGCTTTTTTCCTTTTTCTTGTTATCGACCATCCCCAACACGGCATGCTGCCAAAATACATTGGTCACTTGAAGGTTTCTATTTAGTGACTAACCATACCTGTTTTGGTTGACGTGTTTTAACTCTTTTGACAGCTGATATGCTTTTCGACATGGAACAGGCAGAAATCTTCTTTAGGAAGTTCTGTCATATTTTTCTGCTTATAAACAATTTTGATTTCTCAGGAAGAGGAAAAAAGACATTCTCCAGTTACACATAAACAAACTTTTATTGATGGATTCTTTGGGCACCATACTTTTTATCATGCAAGACAGTCAAGCCTCTCTTTTCTGAACGATACTCCTCCTTTCAAAATCTGGCAGTTCCTGGAGTATGAAGCATTGTGAAGTGATTATGCAGTTATTTATGTCAGGTTTTTAAACAAGAAAACCTCATTAATGCACCCGATTTTCAACTATCGAACCTGACCAAAAGATTGACCCTCAAACTGAGAACCATGCTAAGTGCCTAAGAAAAAATCGTATTCAATATCACATGGCGATATTACTAGACAGCACAGCATATTAGAGGAAGGACAAAGGTAAAAATATACAATCGATTAGGAATCTGAAATGGTGATGGGCTACACATGTTGTATAATTGTTAGACAACTGAGGAAAATCACGGCTAACAATGTGAATCCACAGCTATAATATGCAACCCGTGGCCGGTAGGATATAAGATTGTGCGATGAAAGTATTGTCTCTGTGACATAGGGGTTTGGGGGATCATGCTGAAGGTCTATATTTAACGACGGATACTAAAAGGGTGAGGGTGATGATGAAGTGATTGTCAATAAGTATGGAGCTAAAACATGGAACTTAACTAAGAGACTGACTCTCAAACTGAGAATCATACAACGTATACATAAAATAATCATGCTCAACCTCACATGGGGAGATCACAAGGCAGCACAGTATATCAAGGGAAGAAAGGGATGAGTCATAAACATCATAGCATATTTTCGGAAACCGAGCAATTGGAAGAGAATCCAAAGGTTCCCAATGCGTGTAGCTATGCACAGCCTCAGTTTCCCCTCATTGGCTGACGCATTGTATCTCCTCAATACAACACCATCTAAATTCGACAAGCAAGTGTCGGTATCGGCTATGCCGTGGAATAGATATTACGCCTAAATGCATACCGAACGGCCAAAAAAAAATTGTGGGGCTGAGCGCTTTATTTACACTGTCACAGTGAGCGAAATGCAACGCAAGGTCAGGTTTAATGAGGGATGGAGCAACCTCAAAACTATCTCCAGATCGCACAGTGTATTAGAGGAAAGATAGGAATCCAAGATATCATAAAAGCACTTACAAAAACTCAAATGGCAATGGGCTGGACTTGTTGCACGAATGGCAGACAACCGATGGACATGACGACTCATGACGTGGATCCCAAGAGAAAGGTGCGAGCAAGTGAGATGGTGTGTCGTGCAATATAAATCCTGAAAGTACTGGCTCCACGATGCCCATGATAGAGAGGTCTGGCGACTCTCAGATCTATGTCTGACGACGAACACTAACTAACTGATGATGATGATGATGATGATGATGATGATGATGATGATGATGATCTTAAAACTTGCAAAATTTAGAAATAAATTCGGTTAGGAAAGGCTCAATACTTTATCTCTTACTTAATTGTCAGTCAGCTAATCAATCAGTCAATATTCTGTTTTAGTATTTTTCAGTCAGTCTGCAGAATTATTTAAAACAATCAACCAAAACAGCCAACATAGGTTCAACGGAGTGATCCTGACTGGTTGCCTGTGTATGTGTGTGCCACGTGTACAGGTGAGGCTAGTGGAGTTACAGGGCTGAAAATTCAAACACTTACTCTTTATACTGCCTTACTGGCGGCCGTTTAGTCAAATGCTTAGAGCATCGCTACGTTGAAGCAGCTACCCTATCGGTAGCAGGTTCGATTCTTGCTGCAGCCCTATTAAAAAAAATTTCTATTCTATTTTTCGTTGCCGAAATTGAGTGATATATTAACCATGTAACGACGGCAAATCATTTCAAATAAGTTTCTATATGATATAACGCAATTTATAATTCATTTTGTCGGATGGAACATGTCCATTTCTCGGATACATCCTTACTATGTTTTGAAAAATGTTCTTTTTTACTCTTTGAAAATTTTTCCCTCAGAAAGCTGAGGGGTTGGAGGTCAATGTACAATGTTCGTCTACGCTAAATTGATCCCTTAGTCTGTGGCTGGCAGCATTTACGTTTTTTGATCAGTCAGACGTTTTAATGATGGTCAAATGACTTGAGTGACTAACCAGACTTGAATGTATTTATCTATTTAAGTCGATTGAATAACCGTAGCCCCACAAATGGTCCGCCTGACCAATAAACCAAGATGGTCTCAGATTATTCGCTCTCTGCTTATCTGCGTGTCTCTGAGTGTATCTGGGCGTTCTTGGTGTCATTTTAGTGTGAAGACCTTGAAAACCTCCATGAATACACTTCTAGCCATCATCTACTAAGGTTTTTGGAGTGCTTTTTTGTCGGGGGTGGCTCTCTATGGTCATTTACCAACAACAATGCCCAAATCTTGTGTTGGGATTTAAAAAAAAAGACAATTTCAGGTGGAAGAACTATTATTTTTAGATGATATTTGATATTTTCTTTAGATAATTAGTCCCGGTACATGTGCGGGCTGCAATGATTCCTTTATGCGAGGAATGAATATTTATCTTGTCGTATCAATCTTTATCTATTAGAGTCTGCTTGCTAACGGAGATGATCAACACTTACTCTCCGTATCCTAATACATTCGTGATGAGAAATTGTAGAGAAAACGTTCCGTTTTATTGTGATTGATGGCAACCTAATTACATTTCTGAGTCAGGGCTTTTATTTAGAAATGGATAACTTGCAATGGACAAGGGCTTTCATCTCCCAATGGATAAGTATTACTTGTCACCATTTCCTACAGTTAATGGATCAATTACTAAGTGTCAACCAGTACTGTCAATAAAACCATCAACATAGGTTTCTCTCAGTTTTTAAGTTGGTCTTCCTGGTTGACTCAATGGAGCTAAAGCCTGAAAATTTAAACATTTACTCTTTATTATGTCCACAAAAAAAAAACCCAAATAGTTTTTATTGGCTAGGGGTTCAGTTTGCAATGCAGGTTTATGCTAAATTAATCCTCTTTGCGCCTGTTTGTTTTTTGAACATTCAGACATTCCAGTGGTCACTGCCCAACAAAAGGCCAGAGAGTAATTTGTTTGTAGATCACACCTTCCAAAATTTTAATTGATCACCTCAAATATTTGCCGCATGACATCTTCTATTGAGTGACCAACCAGACCTGTTAAAACTCTATCTTTCTCGCAACTTTCAGCCAGTTAAATAATCTGTATCTCTTAGTCAGTCTGCAATATTATCTATGTATCTGTCTATTTCACTTTTCTTGTGTCTGTCCGACTCACTTAAAACTTTTCATTTTGTCTGTCAATTAACCTCTTGAAATGTTACTTGGCGCCTTTTAGAATTTGAAGCTACGTAATTACTCTATTATTAAAAAGGATTGTCACCTTGTAATTAAATTGCTGTTAACAAAGTCATCTTTGATGAATCAGTCTTGAGAAAACCTCGCCTCTCAAGAAAAAAAGAGAATTTTTCTTCCTGTAACTTGTGTTATTCATAGCAAGTTATAACAAAAAACCAACCTGCATATGGACAGAGTAACTCTTAAATTCATAGTCCAAAATTCGAATGTTAAATGATTTCAGATCAAAGTTACCTCCCTTACAATTCAAAGTAAATTTTCAGATTTTAATTGTTTATTCAGTTCATAGAAGTGTTCATCTGTATTTAAAAGTGGTTTCAAGTGGTTCATGAATTGGAGAGGAAGCTAAGGAGGAAAGATGATATTCCCCTTTCAGGGTTGCCATCAGTTTTATCAGATTCATTTACGGCCTGAAATCTGTTTGGAAAAATCCAGATGTAGCAGGGAGCAAAATCTGGACCGTGGAGAGAGGGTACCCGGACTGGGTGATGTGGTGTTTTGTCAAGAAACCCTGCACGAAACATTAAAATTGGGCACCCTCAGTCATTGCAGATGCAACAGTCATACAGTGTGCAAGCTCACTCACTGACATCTAGCAGAGACCATGAAAGAGTGTCCATTCATCTATACTCAATAAGGTCCCCTCTGATTCATTATAAAGTTTTATGAATGTCATACGACCAGTTTTTGAGATATTCATATAACCATGTGTGAATATGACGGGGATTGCCGTAACAATAAATCTGTCCTATTTTTGAATAGTTCTGAAACAGGGCCATGGTAAAACAGCTGATGAACCTCATAATAAAGAATAAGACTATATATATATATATATATATATATATATATATATATATATATATATATAGTCAAGAAAGCTTTACATCTTTAAACATTGAACACATTAGAAAACATTTTCAAAAATTCTTTTTCTTTTTGTTCGTTTATGTCACTTCAGTCATTTATTTTACCCAATATCTGTCAATGTAATTTATTTAATTTTTGTTCAGTTTTTTTGTCTCTCCTGCTCTACATGTACTCTATTATAATGGTACAATGTATTAATTTTGTTCAGTCAGGATCATCATTTGTTTACAAACGTGTAACCTTTACAGGGATTTTAAAAACAAAACAGTTATTTAAACTTGGCTACCCAGCAGTGTTTATCAAACACCACCTCCCTTTCAGCTATGATTTTAATACATTGCTTATGTCATACACGTAGTTTGTTATTTTACATAGAGTATTATCATAATGTATTGTATATGGATGCTATGTTATACCGCGCATCGTCTAATTTTTTTAAACATGGTTTCCTACGTATATTTATATATATATCTGAATGTTGTGTACGTGATATGAAATTCAAGCTATGTAATATAATGGTATCAATTAAGTACTTCAAATATATTGACTCGTAATCTATTGCAAACCGAAGCCCTGCATACCCAATAACAATCAACAGATGAATGTATCGTCATTTGCCTTGAGGCATAAAGCTGTGTCGATACAAACATGTGAAAATACGTTTTTCTCCGTTGCATTTTAACAAGAAGCCATTCCAGAACGCTGAAATTAATATTCTACTCAAAGCGCATTCCATTCGCTCCGACAATTAATTGACAATGGCTGGTAGCGTTGCTCATGCTCATGTATAAACAAGAACGGAAGAGGTTTGGTTAGTCAATCGATAGAAACTGTCACGAAAATAACGTCTCTGGCTAGCATACTATGTTGAGGGTGATCAATTAGAAAGTTGGAAATAGAAAGAGAACATAACAGGTCCGGTTATTCAATCTATTGAAAGCGTCACAAGATCAATATCTTTAGTAGCATGCTATGTTGAGGGTGAGCAATTAAAATGTTGGAAATGAAATTGAACATAACAGTTCAGGTTCGTTACTCAATAGATACCGTCGCACGACCAACATCTTTTGGTAGCATGCTATGTTTGGGGTGATCAATTATAAAGTTGGAAATAAAAAAACAAACACATTACAGGTCTGATAACTGTCACGTGACCAATATCTTAAGTAACATGATATGTTGGGGATGATCAATGAAAAAGTTAGAAATACACTTGAGCATAACAGTTCTGGTAAGTAACCCATTGGAAACCAACACATGACCAATATCTCATAGTACCGCACCACGTTTGGGGTGATCAATTAAAAAGTTGGAAATAAACTTGAACATAGCAGTTCTAGTTAGTAACTCAGTAGAAACCGTCACATGACCAATATCCTCTGTAGCATATGTTGGGGGTGATCAAACAAAAAGTTGGAAATAAACTTGAGTATAACAGTTCTGGTAAGTAACCCATTGTAAACCATCACATGACCAATATCTTCTACTACCGTACCATGATTGGGGTGATCAATTCAAAAGTTGGAAATAAAATTGAATATAACAGTTCTGGTTGCTAACTCATTAGAAACCGTCACATATTTTTTGTGGCCTGCCATGTTTGGGGTGATCAATTAAAAGTTGGAAATAGACTCGAACATAAAAATATTTTCCCAGTTATAATACGGGCTGAATATTTAAATTTCAAACTTCATGGCTCCATTGGTGCGGCCTTTATGTGCAACAAACGCGTACATATCCAGCCTGCTTAACTTCAAAACTGAAGAAACCTATGTCGACAGTTCTGGTGACAGTTTTAGTTGATGGTTTCTTATTCTATACCCTGATGCCCATCAGAATAATCTTACAACAATCGCTCATCCCCGTAGCAGCTCTTTGGCAAGATAGATAGCACAAACTGCCGCAAACTATAGCGTTCTCAACAGACAAAGAATTCAAAATATGGTAGCCTTTTTGATTTAGAATGGATTCTGCACTTAAACTCTAAACTGTACATAACTACCAAAGATGAATTCGCAAGGACAATGAGAATTATTGCCAGGCTAGAAAAATTACAATTTATGTATTGGGCTGGTGAAAGAACAATTGCAGTTTTTGTTATTTTAATCTTCGCTGCTTATTTTGGAATAAAGTATTGTTCAACGATTTTCCTGGAATACACTATTTCAAAGCCTGGATTTTGCTCTGTTTATTCAAACCAAATGTTTTGGTCTTCACTACATATTCTGGTTTATTTGGGGCCCTTGGATCAATGATGGAAAGATAAGCATTGAGCAATTTTGACCTAATGGGACGTGAAACAGTCGGAACTGCTCAGAATATAAACCGAGTATTAGGCCAGGAGGCTGTCAACTATATTGAATCAAGGGTTACGTCTCGCACGTGACACAATGCCTGTCACACATTATTTATTTGGAGAGGAGATGGGCATCTTTGGATGATCCTACTGCAGCCCCACTTCCTGAATGCTATGAAAGTCTCAGACGATAAAATAGGTCAGTGTTCTATTAACGATGAAGTACAAGTGTCTAAGGCGCCTGAAGTAGACCATGGCTTAAAAAAGGATAGTCTTTTGTGTAGCACCAAAATATATAGCCAAATTCTTTGTGTGTATACCACGTTTTACCGTAAATAGTAACAATCGATTTAGTTCTTCTTTTATTCTAATTATATATATATATATATATATATATATATATATATATATATATATATATATATATATATATATATATATATATATATATAATTATGAATTGGGTTATATTATATAGAAACCTATTTTGGATGATCTCCCGTCATTACACCGTTATTGTATCACAAGCCGTAGACAACGTAAATAGAATAAACAATTAAATATAATTGGGTTGCTGCAGGGATCAAACCTGGCACCGATACGGTAGCCACTCCAACATACCGATACTCTTATCATTGAGCTAAACATTCAGCAGGAGATCATTTCAAATAGATTTTTTTTACATGATAGGATGCAATTTATAATCAATCTGTCTGATAAATATATATATATATATATATATATATATATATATATATATATATATATATATATATATACATATATATATATATATATATATATATACATATATATACATATATATATATGTACATATATAGATATATATATACATATATACATATATATATATATATATATATAATATATATATATATATATATACATATATATATATATGTATATATATATATATATATATATATATATATATATATATATATATATATATATGAGAGTAGTTTTTCTCACCAATTCTTTCATTCATTATAGAATACCTTAAGCTGATGTGAACTGAACTAATTCAATTTTCGACAAAAGACCCTCAAAAGCAACAAAAAAAAGACAGAAAAGTTTCTGCTTATCAAAGTGGCACACCATTCCGTGAAATCTTTTTATTATCGTAGGAAGACTCAGCAGGAATCTCTCACGTCCAAGACCTTCTTGAGTTAGCCGCAGCTTTACACTTCATTGTCTGCTGGTTTTCAATTTTCTTTCAAATGGACTGTTTTCAGACGGTAGAATACCGTATTATAACTGGAGGGACCGGAGAACTTTAGCCGATCGATGGAGATTTACTTTCAATTTTCGACTGATTTTTATGTGAAAAGTTCTTGACAGTGCAAACCAGGATTTCTTGTTCATTTTTTAAACATAAAGCAGTATATTACACGGTGTAATATTATCCAGAGACACCATTAGCATCCTTTACCAACGTAGATGTCTCTAATTCTTAAGTTGATCTAGCTGGCTGGCTCTGTACGTAACATGCAAACACACACATCAGCGGAGTTAGAAGACTGCAAATTGGAACATCTACTCATCTTTTACAAATTTTTTGTGATGTGGATTCAATTTACAGTGTCAGTTTATGCTAAAGTGATATCTTAGATTGTGCTTGCTTGTTTTTTTGAAAAATTCGGACTTTTTAGCGATCACTGCCAAATGAAAGGCGAGAGAAGCAACTTTTCATTCATGGATCACTCCTTTTTTTCAATTTTTTAATTGATCATCCCGATACTTCATGCTGTCAAAAGACACTGGTCACAGATGGTTTTTAGTCTATGACTAACCAGAACTGTTCTCTATGTTTCTTTCTCTTGCTGTACACAAATATGTACTATTTTGCTTTTCAATTTCTCTTCCTCCCGTCCAGCCCTCTCCCTTTCTCTCCCTCTGTCTCTGTCTGTCCGTCTGTCTCCCCTCTCTCTCTCTCTCTCTCTCTCTCTCTCTATATATATATATATATATATATGGAAGGATAACATGAAGCAGTTTTTTCACTGCGTAATATCATTTAGAGACACTGTTATTGTTCCAGGGATTAAAACATATCTACATAGATATCTTCAGTTCTCTAGTTGATCTGGCTGGTTGCCTCTGTACATATGTTTCATGTGAACGGACGTACCAATAGAGCAAGAGGGCTGCCAATTTGAACATTCACCCCAACACTGCTGGGATGCCATGTTGATATGACTCTTTTGTTTTTAATCCCTAGAACAGTTACATGGTAAATAACTGATGATCCCAACAATAGAAAATTTCTACATTGTACCATAATAAAAAAAGTATGTAAGATGGGGGAAGAACACTGAAGATGATTCCATAAATTGCATTCACAGATATTGGGAAATAAGTGACTAAAGCAACACAAAAATTCTGAAATTTGCTTTTTAATAGTAAGTGTTTGAAGCAGTACAGTTTTCAAGACTATATATATATAGATATATAATTTCGAATAGTCTTATAACGTACTGAATATCTCATTTGCAGCTCCCATTTTCTTTTATTATATATCCTGTTTACATGCTCTAGGCCAAATGATTGATTCACCTTGAAATGACGGGTGTTCATTTAAAATGAGTGTCAATACATAAAATAATGCAGTTTATGATCATTCTGTCAAATCATATATCCATTTCTTAATAACATAATTGTCCGCATTATTTCCATTATTATTCGGACTATCCTCATCTTTGTTTTTTTTCATACAACGTTTCAGCCGTTGCACTCTACGGCCTTCGTCAGGTAACATCTGGGAGATTTTTGGGAAGTAACGAACCGAACCCTTTATTTATCTGACGGGGGTATATCGACCGTACTCCCCTCTTTCAGCGTTAGTAGTATTGTTATACTGCCTCACACTAGGATCGAACCTAGTACCATCAGATTACTTAACAAATTGTCCGCGTTGAAGGAAACTAATAGAACGGATATAGACCAAGAATAAACAGAATGAGGCTCTGTAGTTATATATATATATATATATATATATATATATATATATATATATATATATATATATATATATATATATATATATATATATATAGAGAGAGAGAGAGAGAGAGAGAGAGAGAGAGAGAGAGAGAGGGAGAGAGAGAGAGACAGACAGACAGACAGACAGAGAGAAAGAGAAAGAGAGGGATTGATTGAGAGGGAAAAAGATAGAAAGGTTTGCCAGATATGGCATAGGTTAATGCAACCGCAATCGTCATGGAAGGATACGAGGAAGGCTTTCATCCACATGTGAACTTTTAATGACTGGTGAAGATGATGATGATGATTATGATGATGATATATATATATATATATATATATATATATATATATATATATATATATATATATATATATATATATATATGCTAAAAAGGAATCCCGGAATTGCCTGTGGAAAAATAACTGAACATCTGACATTACAGAAATAAAACATGTTCTTTAATAAATGTCTTCCTGCACAACACAACCGGGTGGTCAGAATGGCGGAAACTGGAAAAAAATGTTCGAGTGCAGTGACTGTCAGATTCTGGAATCGAATCTGAATCGAATGTGGCATACCCTTGGGCAGGTTCGTGCACAATCGGACAGGTCAACATAGTCCACATAGCTTTTTTCCCCCATCAACTGAAGAAGTTTGGATTTAAGATTTTGACGAAAAGAAATTTATAAAACATTTTTCCACCTTGAACAATGATTACTTCTACAAATAATGGTCGAATTTAGAATCATAGTTACAATGTGAATAAAGAAAAATCCTCCCGAAAGCGTAAAAAAAGTTTGTTATCTGATTTTTTTAGAATATATTGTTGACTGAAATTCAAACACTTAATTTAGTCAAATTTTTATAGAGGAAAAGAAAAAAATATTGTTTTAAACTTCTGTATGATCTGCTATCATAGAGTTTTATTGAACACACTAGGAAAAAATCAGTCATATCTAGTTGAAAAAGGCCATCAAGTTCAGCCAGTCTGCTTTTTACCCACTCCATCTGGACCATCAGTCAGTTTTGTTTTTCCTTTTCTTTCATTTAGGACATTTTTGCCCTGAGGACTGTCAACCCGGCCAATCAAAGCTGTCTTTTTACATCCTTTGTACACACAAATATGATTACAGATAACCTTATATATATATATATATATATATATATATATATATATATATGCACACACACACACACATATATATATATGTATATTAGTAAGTTAAAATACAGCAATTTCTGTAGTCTGAGAGTGCTCAATACATTGAGTAGAGACAATATTCCCAACAAGTGAGAAAATTTGGTTAATGGTTAACCTTTGTTTCACTATATTAGCTCATCAAATGGACAGTATAGTAAACTTTACATTTCCTTTATTCTCTAAACTAATGTCGTGAAGTAAATGTTATCCATTGTTATTGACTAAATTTTCACACTTCTGTGATATATATCACAAAAGTGTGAATATTCATATATCATAGAAGAGAGGAAATTTTGTCTATAACAATAGTTAACATTTACTTTACTTTTGGCTGGCACTATGCACATTATACATAGATATGTAATGTGTGTAGTGCCACCCAAAAGTTCAGGTTATTTGAATGGCACATACGAAAAGTATGTAGCACAGACTTTTGCCATCAGCCTTTGCGAGCAAAAGAACTTTGTGTGATTTCAGTATACATGCACAAAAGGACTACTTCAAAGATTGCGAATCTTTTTTCTCTACGATAGACCCATTGAAATTAATTTAAGATTATAATGTACCTTGCATGAATGAATCACCACAGCCTACACAAGTACCATAACTAATTATATGAAACATTATCTTGAGTTATTCAAAATAAAATCATTTTTATTTAGGATAATCTCAAAAAATATCAGCACAAGATTGGACATTTTTGATCCAAAATGACCATGAAGACCCTAAAAAGCACTTCTTTGAATAAATACAAAGAAACACATTTAGGTGGTGCCTGCTGATGTACTCATGCAGATTTTCAAGGTTGTTGCCCTGAAGCTGTGACCAGAAGCACCTGGAGATATGCATACCGTATACACAAAAACATAGACAAGCAAGAACAGAAGAATCGGTAGCTTACCTGCCTGGTTGATTGGATGGGTCATCCGTGGGGCTTCAGAGATTCGATACGTCGTAGTGTAAGTACAAGTTATCATTCGAACTTTGTCCACAAGTATTTTTCTCTCAGAACTTCAATAACATTTCTAGAGTAATTTCTGTAAAAATCATAATCTCTTCCTAAAGAAAATGTTCACGTTCAGAAAAAAAAATTATGAAGCTATGTGAGACATTTTGAAAGACACACTCACACACATACATATACACCAACCCATCCAACCACCAAGTCGCTCACCCCCACACCCAGGGTTTTGCGATTAATACTTATCAGACGTTGACAACAGAATTTGTTTTTACACTTGGGAAACTGAGGAGTCTGATATTTATAAACTATATTTACTACCAGTTTTTACTTTATTTTTTCCCGAAATAAGAATCTCAAAAAGTTACCCTGCATCCCATAGGATGTTGGATAGTCTTTACAAACGTCTATCCTGACCCCAGGGAAAAATGATCTCTGCTAAACAGTCATCAGTACTCTTGTGTATGACCCCTGAATAAAGAGTATTATTTATATTCAGTATAAAAAAGTAAATAATCAAAAGTATCAAATATAATTTTTAAAAAAAGCAAGAATATTAAGTTCAAAGATACGTACACCATCTATGGTAGAAGTGGCAAAAGGAGGTGGGGTAGGAGTTAGAAAAAGAGCAAGTGATCCACCTTTGATTCCGTTGGTTCACAAACTTGTAAAATATTGCAATAAGGGAATATCCCAAGAGTACTATTTTAAACAAAAATAGTAGATGGTTATTTCTGTCTTTTTAAGTATAAAAATGCAGATCTTAGACCTTGTATTATGACACCCTGAGTAGCTGATGAAAAACTTTGATTGGAATAGATGTTATTTTGATGATATCACATTTTTCAATGACATCACACCTTTTAATGACTTTACACTCCTTCCTTCCTTTTTTTTTTTTTACGTGACTGGGGCCAACCGACCAACTAACCGAAAAGCAGTACATAGAGATGCGTTTACAGAGCTACAAACAATCACAAAAAGTTGTTATGGTATATAATGGGTGCAAATTCATTATATATCTATATTGTAACTGGAAAAGAAAAATGTTGACTGAAGAGGATGTAGTTAAGTCCTCCACAGAGCTGAGAATTTACTTTTTTGTTTATTCTTTGAGGGAAGAGGGTTGAGCTAACGGCCAGAGTATCCTTGATGCTGGGAATACATTTTGAGGAGAGTATCATGGTGGGTTGTTTTGGCAGCATTTTTTTTTATCGTTCTTCGAAATATTTTCATAGTGATAGTCTTAAAATGGAAAAGTGCTCGGTTCCATTTATCTTTTAAGGAAAATTCAGTTTATAAAATTCAGAAAAAAGATGGTACACTCTTAAAAAGTATGTACAACGTGGAAAAAATCAGGTCTGATCAATTACTTCAATGTAACGGGCTTGTGACTGACAGCATGTTGTGTTAGGGGTGATCAAGCAAAAATTTGGGACAAGGGGGTGATTGAGGAGTAAGTTACTTTTCTCGCCTTTTCTTGAATCACTAAAAAGTTTGAATTTTCCCCAAAAGGCACAATCAGACGACCAATTTAGCATGAAATACATTGCAAATTGAACTGCCGATTAAAAACTTAATTTGCAAGGAAATTTTCAAAAAACTAAAAAACAAAAAAGTTTATTTAGAGGACATTAGGAGTAAATGTTCAACTATTCATCTCTCTTGCTCCATTAGTGTGGTCGGTACACATGATACATACATACATACATACATACATAGCCAGTCAGACCAGCTAGAAAACTGAAGAAACTTAATTTGACAGTTTTTGTTGACAGTTCCCTAATATTCAAATCACTGTAGCCCCACAGATGGCTGACCGACCATTTGAGAGTTCGACATATTCTTTTTCTTTGACTGTTTGTCTATTTATATGTGTTTGTGTATGCATGTTAGGCTTCGGCTTCTCCTGGCCAGATTTTTAGGGCTACAACCTTGAAGATTAGCATGAGTATATTGCTAGGTACCATCTAAGAAGTTATTTTCTTAAATAAAAAGGTCCTTTTTTCCGTCCTTATCGTTTTTTTTTAACCAACCATGCCCACATCTTGTGCTAGTATCTATTAGATAATTTTAAATAAAAGATCTCTCATCTTTTGATAATTTAGATAGAAGATCTTTTATCCTTAGATAATTTTAGATAATTTTTTATTTTTAGATAATTTTAGATGAAGGATATTTTATTTTTGGATATTTTTTCAAAAAAAGATCTTTGTTTTTATTTAATTTTAGGTAAAAGATTTTTTTTTTTTTGATAATTTTTGATAAAAGGTCTATCTTTTCTCATGGGTTTAGAAATTTTTCAGACTATTGATTCCGGTTCATACGCAAGTTACAGGGATTCATTTATGCAAAGTACGGATATGTACATATGTCTGTAAATTTTGGAGGAGGAAAACTTAGTTATCTTCTCTGATTGTAGCATATAGCTTAGCTGAGTGCTACTGTATCGCATGAAACATGAGGTAATGATTGTTTCTTATGACTCACGAGGCAATGTTTTGTATCATGACACATGGGGCAATGATTTTGACTCCATTTCTCAAATGATCCATGGAGACTAAAACTTTAATCGTTGGAATTGTGGCTTTTTATAGAACTATGATGTTTTTCCAATGCCGAAGATGAACTACTTTATAGGTATAAAGGACTCCCAACTTCACCTCTATTTATAAATAGCCGGAGAGAGAAGTATACTCATTTATTTTCCAAGGCTATTCATTTAAAGGGAACACATACTTCCCCAGCCGCAATTCACTGATCCCATGTTCTGCAATGTCAACTGTTAGGCCACACTAACCTCTATTACTATACAGAGGTATTGTCCAAATTCCAGAAGTCTCATCTTTTTAATATCCAGAAGGGCAAACATTAGTATGTCGCGTTTATCAATATTGCTGACTTATCATTTTTTTTGGCAATAGTACAAACAGGTTTAGTTAGTCACTCAATAGAAAATGTCTTTTGGCAGCATGCTGTGTTGGATTGATCGATTAAGAAAATTGGAAGAAAGGGGGATCAATGAATTAGTTACTTCTCTCGCCATTTGTTGGGCAGTAATCACTGTACAGTCTGAATTTTCTAAAAAAACAAGCGGGAGCATATAGGGACCAATTTAGCAAACACTTACATTGCAAATTGAACCCCCAACTGGAAACATATTTGAAGTGAAGGGGTTTAAGAAAAAAAACAAACAGTAATTTTTTTTTCCGCAGATATAGTGAGGAATAAATGTTTAAATTTTCTGATTTCAAGATACGTTAGTGGGGCTTCTACACCTATTATTTACACAGTCAGCTAGACCGGCTTAAAAACGGCAAGAAACAATTTTTGACTGTTTTGTTGACAGTTTTGTTGACAGTTTCTAATATTTCCTAAATTCTTACCTACATAGATGTATACATAGAGAGATACATAGATATATGAATGCAAGAGAAGATGAATCAGGAAGTATCCATCTCGTTCTACCAAGTTTATATCTAATGTTCGTTGCATTATTTATAGTTGCGTAAAATATTCATAGTTTCTTCAACCATTATGGCAAATTTATGCTTGGTAAAGAATCTGCCGCTGTGTGTTCTCATTTGAGAGATTTTTAACTGAATTTGACAACTCTTTGATTAAATATATTTAACAGGCGTGGTTATTAAGAGGAATATGCAAAACCTTGACCTAAATTTCACTTATATCATCATCATCAGCAGCAGCAGCAGCAGTAGCTGTTGTCCACTGCTGGACAAAGGCCTCTCCCATCTCCTTCCACGACGAGCGTGATTGTCTTAGCCTCTGTCATGTCTTACCTGCAAATTTCCTCTCTTGTCTTTCAGTCTTGTGTTTGGTCGTTACCAACTGCGTTTACTATCTCACGGACACTAATTGGTTAGTCTTTGGCTCCACCTGTTGTCCTTTTTTCCCTGGCTATGTGTCCTACCCATCTCAGTTTTTTTCACTTGAAGGCTTGATTACTTGTACAACATACTTTGCCCTGGTCTCCTTTGGATCCATGTTGATCTCTTTTCTATCGCTAAGAGCTTTTCCTAACATTGTTCTTTCCATTGTCCTCTAAATAGTTCTGAGTTGGTTTTCAAGTGTTTTTGCCAGTGTCCATAGCTAGTATTATACATTCATTGTATACCACACGTTCAAAGCGTTTTAGCAATTTATTTTCCAGTATGTCTCTATTTATACCAGATGCTTTCTAGTCAATTGTTATGCTTAATTTTATTTAATTTCCGTGATCTTTCCCTTACTTTATCACCTGATCTAGGAAAACGTTTCGTTCATTTTTTTGTAAGGCTCATCTTTTTATTCTTATAGTCTTTTCGGTGACTTTATAACTGAACATTACTTTAGTCTTTGGTCTGTTCATTTTTTAGCTTTTTTTTTACTTTCTCTATTGAGATACCTCAACATGTGTTGTATCTCCTTCGCAATGTCTGCTATGAATATATCATATAGCAATTCCTTTAATTGTTTAATTATTTCCCATCTATGATTACTCCAATGTTTTGCCAGTCTGTTTTCTGAAAGGTGCCTCCAAGGCTTGCTTGTAAAGAGCTCTGTTGATATTTTATCCCCTTGTCTCCTTCCTCTCTAAATCTTCATCTTGATAGTGTTCTTATGAACCATTATAGTGCCATTTCCGAATACATTCTAAGATCATCATCATCATCATCATCATCATCATCATCATCATCATCATCAGTAGTCTTTCATCATCCGTCGTTGGACATAGACCTTCCCCAGGATCCGCCACTATTCTTTGTCATGGGCGTCGCAGACAAGTATTTTCTGAATTTGGCTTGTTCACCTCTCCATCTCGTATTCTGTCGACTTCAGTTATGCATTTGATCCCTGGGGATCCATTTTTTGAGTCATGATGTCCAGCGGTTGTCTGCCATTCTTGCAACATGGCCTGCCCATTGCCATTTGAGTGATTTAATAGTTTTTATGCTGTTTCGGATACACGTTCTTTCTCCTAATATACTGTGCTGTCTTGTGATCTCTCCATGTGAGGTTGAGCATGATTCTCTCATGCACATGTTGCATGCTCCTCAGTTTGCAGATCTGTCTCTTGGTTAGGTTCCATGTTTCATCTCCATAAGTGACTATCGAGAGGATGCATTGGTTGTATTCTCTTCTTTCTAGGATTATTGGGATCGTTTGTTTTTGAATGTTGAGTTTGCTCTGCCGAAGGCTTGCCATCCTAGAGTGATTCCCTTGATTTTATTTTCTTTTGAAGGTCTCATGGAGATTTGTTGTCGAAGGTAGATGTAGTGGTCTACTTTCCAAGTTTTGCATCTTCGATTTTGACAGTTATGTTCTTATTCTTGATGTGATTGTTGCATATGACTCTTATTTCACTGAAGTTCATGTGCAGACATTTTTGCTTTCTCTGTTTATCATCTAGCATTAGTTGGAGGTCGTGTAGATTCTCTGCGAAAAGGACGATGTCGTCTGCAAATCTGAGGTTGCTCAGATATTCGCCGTCTATTTTGTTCCCTCTATTCTCCCTGTCGAGGCAGGCTGTAAAGAGTTCTGGTGAGCTAGTATCACTTTGCCTTACTCCTTTTTGTAGCTGGAAGGGTTCTTTTATCTTTGGCTGCTTTAATCTGTGTAGATGGTGTATTCTCGAATAGCCTCTTCTAAAGCCTGCCAGTTTGAATGGTAGGTTTTCATCTGAAGTGTTTGTTTATCTACTTGAAGTATTTTTGAAAATAGCTTGTAAATTGTTAGTAGTAAACAAATAAGTCAGTAATTGCCAAGGTCTTTATTATCTCTCTCCTGGCGGAGTAGGGTCACTATTCCTGGGCAAGGTACTCAGTTAATATGGTAGACATGGTGGTGGTGGTAAGTAGCCCGAAGTGAGAAGGAAGAAGAATTGATGCCAGCTAGGATACTACGAAAAAAAACCCAAAAAACAAAATTCTGTCTATGATTATTTTTAGGTGAGTAAAGGAAGATTGAGGAAAACAAGATGAACCAACAGGATTGACTCCTTACATTCTTCAAAACCAAAAAAAACTTAATTTCTTTTATTTAATGATTATTGTTTGAAATCTATTTGGTCATTTGCTAGTTTTCCCCATCTGCTATTGATTACTATACTATCAGTTGTTCGCCATGAAATTGTCTCAGTATGTATGTATGTATGTATGTATGTATGTATGTATGTATGTATGTATGTATGTATGTATGTATATATATATATATATATATATATATATATATATATATATATATATATATATTTAAAGATCCATGGTTAAAAATAATGAACTCTGTTTATTCAATCTTTTGTTATTTTCCTAGTTTGTGTAGAAGCCTTCCATAACATCAATGAGATTTAAAAAAATATAACAAAGTATATTTAAATAAAGGATTGCTGCCTCATTAAACAATTTTCAAATATATATATATATATATATATATATATATATATATATATATATATGTGTGTGTGTGCATGTGTGTGTATGTGTGAGTATATATATATATATATATATATATATATATATATATATATATACCAGGGTACAAATCAGTAATACAATATCCAATGTGTGAAGAGTTTATTTCATAAAGTGCTCGATACATTCAACATTGGTTACATATATATATATATATATATATATATATATATATATATATATATATATATATATATATATATATCCAAAGTACAAATCAGTAATTCAATATCCGATGTGTGGTGGGTTTATTCCATAAAGTGATCGATATAATCAACATTATTTAAGGTAAAGTAGGGCTTTAGGTGTGGTAAGAGAATGGATCCGCAAAACAAACATGTTTACGTTTCTGCCCTTTTAGGGCTTCTCCCGGCGGACCCATTATTTTGCATGCACACACACACACACACACATATGTATATCAGGAATACAATTTGTCTTAGTAGTATGTTTCCTCTCTGAGAGTATCTTATTCTCGCTTGAATCTGTTCCCAAGAGTAGGACTTCACTTTCGCATTACTTTACTTGGTTTAATCATTCAGGATTTGTACTGATTCTACATGCTTAAGATAATTATGTTGATCAGATTATTTTTCAAAGTGACGGGAGTTTTAAAATGATTAAAATGCTAATAGTAATAACGAAGTGAATATGATAGCAAATGGCGGAAATTTTGATCAATGCTGGTATTTTAACACTACTTCGTTTTTCCGTCCAATAATTATGTTTTTCGTTTTTATTCTGTTGTATTGGCAAAACTGAGGATTTCAAATATTTCCTTCAGGCATAGGTGACATTGAGTTTCAAAATTCCGGCATACGTATGTTTGTTCTGAAATTTTCCATTTTACTATGGGCTTGAAATAGCTATCGGTTTGTCTCCAATAATATATCGATAGTGATGTACTGTTTTTGTATTTTACATTTATAGATAATGATATATGGTCGGCTAATCATACTCTAAAGGGTGTTTTCGATATTTTTATATAATATTTCACTACTAAGGGCTTCTTTTTGTTGATATTTCAGCGCGGTATACAATATTAGATTTGAAATATTTGTTTTGCAATGGGGATTCGTTTTTCTTTGTACACTTGCAATCTTGCTTATGCTCTCTCCATTCATATTATTTCTAAATATTGTATTGTTATGTTTAGCTATGAACTTGCAAGAATGATTCATACAGCTATAGCTAATTTTCAGTTTGTCGAATATTTTACTTAGTGTGTTACTCACAGGGGGGATGTTTTTCTATTAATTGGATGAATATTTTTTTTTTGTAAATTGGTTTTTGTAGGTTGAATGGCGGTGTATATCAGATGATAATACGATGCATTCATATATATATATATATATATATATATATATATATATATATATATATATATATATGTTAGGGTGCACAGCTTTCCAAATATATTATATCCAGCCCAAATGTATTTACTGAGTTCCTTCGAGAGTATTAGTGATGAAAAAAATATATATATGTAAGTACAGATATATATATATATATATATATATATATGTAAGTACAAATACATATATATATTTATATATACTAATTGCATCATCCTCTGACAGCTGTTTTGATGTATTACATCTCTTCAGTGTGGCTATAGACTTCCCATTAACCAATCCAGTACCGCGAGGTAGGATTGAAAGAGGCCGATATCCTACCTCTGAGCTACAGAACTGGACGGTCAGTTAGGCCGAATTTAAGCGATATATATATATATATATATATATATATATATGTGTGTGTGTGTGTGTGTGTGTGTGTGTATGTAAAATTCACTTCATACTTATTAGAAACTGTCAACCTAAACTGTCAACATAGGCTTCTTCAGTTTATAAATTCGGTCTTGCTGATTGGCTATGTATGTATCACACTTATAAGCTGCATCAAGAGAGTTAAAAGGCTGAAACTTTAAACATTTACTCCTTATCATGTCCAGCGAAATAATTCATTGAATCAGATTTTAGTGTGGGTTCAATTTGCAATGTAAGTTGGCGTTGGAGTAGTTCCTTGATCTGACCTACAAAATCAATGCAAATTTTTTAAAATCAAGATTTAGACCGTTTTAGCATCCCTGCCTAACGAAAGATGAGAGAAAATATTAATTCATTAATCACCTCTTATTCCAATTTTTTCAATTGATCACCCCCCAACATGGCGTGACGGTTTCTTCAAAATGATTAAACAGACCTATGTGTTTTATTTATCACTCCATCTCGAATCTTTTTGATTATCCAACTGATTAGAGCTTGTGTGTCAAAGCCTCGGCATTATCACTCTTCGTGTTTGGGATTATTGATTTTCCTTCGGAGATTTTTATATTGGTGAAATTCGCATTTTATTCAGAGCTTTTATTGCTTGTGAATAATGATCGAAGGAAACAGATATTCAGGGACTTTTGTATAAAGCACGTTGGGCACGCTGGTACATACAAAATGACCTCTGTGAAGTGAGCATTCCGGTCAGGCACAGTTCCAAATCACCCTCAGGCAAGGTACAGAACTTGTTAGCCTCTTCCTAATGTCCCCGGGAGGTTACCACACAAAAAAGATCCGATCCAATTAGCTTTTTCTCAAGAACATCTGCTGTGTTGTATCACCTCTCATCCGAATGTTTTCCTGACAAGTAAAATCTTTTTGAATCTAGAGTGAACAAGTGCCTTACACACTCTTAGTCATTTTAGTCTTCATTTCAAACATACTATCTTTTAGTGTTTCCAAATTCACAATATTAACATCAATGAGCTATTTTAACATTAAAAAAAAATAATTTTGAAAATCCTTTTTTTACTCTATCTAATTCTGTGGCATAAATAAATGATTAATCGATAACCCTTTGAAGTGAATAGCGTATGAAAGGCTCAAGTTATGGTAATCAAAAGTTTACAAAAAAAAAACTATAAAAAAATAAACCTTCCCACAGACCCATAGACCATCCGTCAGCTATTCTAGAACCAGGAGGATGAAGAGGATCCGTATGTCGATGGAGTTGTAGCGCCAGCACAAAGTCGATTTTTACAGAGTTTTGAAATTTGTAGACTGTCAGGCTCTTACTCGTCATAGATGAACCAATTAGATTTTATTCCCTTCAACTCTTAAGTTTATGAACCACTTGAAACCATGCCTAGACACAATGAATAAAATGGAAACAAGAAATATAAGTTCAACGTTTTGACCACCCATGGCAGAAATAGTAGTAGCAGGAAGAAGTATTGCTTGAGTGAATGGTACTTGTCATGAAAGGGATGTTTGATTTGCAATGAAATTCTGTACTGAAATGAACACATATTTTGTGATGATAAAAAGTGACATTTTTATGATGCAATGTTCATCTCTAATCATTTTGAAGTAGTGTCAGAATAGAATTGAGGGAGACAGTGAGAGAGAGAGGGAGAGAGAGAGAGACAGGAAGAGAGAGTCAGGTTATTTTTTTGTTGAATTTTTGCAATAGAATAAGATTAAATCGAATTATAGTAAAATGACATAACAGCATTTTTAGAAAATGATTTTAATGGTTATTACGATTAAATACAATATTGCTGTTTTGATTGTTTCTACCCACAACATCATGAATAAATAGAGAACGTCTCAACGTTTCAAGTTTAAACCTGCAAAAGATTTTCAGGAAACCGTATGTTCATTTCAAACGGGCATGCCCTAGTTGCAAAAATAAGTAATGGATTTTGTCATTCGATTTTGGTCGATGAATCTCTCATTGGATTAACTCCTGTTCCGTAAAAATTTAAGGTAGCTCCGTGTTTCGGAAATCAAATTTGTTCTGGTCTAAAGTTTCACTTCTTAAAGCAGTACAAACAGAGCCCCGGAATTTTAGGGACACAAAAAATGTCTTCGAAAAATTCATCGATGTTTTTTGATGTTTCTATTTGTTGATCTTTTCTCCTTTTTCATCTTGCATAGACATAGATTATAGATAAGCGACCTTCATCATCATCATCATCATCATCATCATCATCATCATCAGTCTCTTGACGTCTGTCTTTGGACATAGACCTTCCCCAGGATTCGCCACACTTCTCTATCGAGGGCGTTGTAGGGTCAGTATTTTCTGAATTAATCTAGTTCGTCTCTGCATTTAATACCCTACCGGTCTCAGTTGTGCATGTGATCTCTAGGGATCCATGTCATGAGTCGTAATGTTTATTGGTTGACTGCCATTCTTGGCAACATGGCCTGCCCATTGCCATTTGAGATTTTTAATGGATTCTATGATGTCCCTGACTCCTGTCTTCTCCTGGATGTATTATGTTGGCTTGTGGTCTCTCCATGTAAGGTTGAGCATGATTCCTTTATGTGCACGTTGCATGGTTCTCAGTTTGAAGGTCAGTCTCTGGGTTAGGTTACATGTGGATAGAAACAATAAGAACATGCTCATGTTATGAGTGACACACAGATAGATATATATGGAGGCATGTATGTGTTTACATCAACCAAAGAATTTAGAGAGAAAGAAAGACAGAGAGGGGAATAGTTGGCATTTAGGGCGAGGCAGGGGCAGGTTTTAGAGTAGCAAGTTGGGGTTGATAGGTGTTCACCGGCAGTTGTGTTTGAGTATCTCAGAAAACTTTGACCGATTTTCGCTTATTGTTTGGGTAAAATGCATTATGGAAAATGTAGCGTATTAGATGCAGGGATCTTCCTAAAACCTTTCACCTGTTCATACCATCGAAGGAGAGGCATGACAAAATGAATCATGGATTATTTCATAATCAGATTCCTCGTCTTTAAAATCGAACAAGTTTAGGTCTCTTCATGGATGCAATGTTTTCCTTCAGGCAAATTCAACATCACGTTTCCCCGAGACCGGATCTGAACACAACGGGCTTTCCGGAAGATTGTATCGATGGTGTCGGTGCAAGTATAATATGCACAAATCGAAGAAACCACGCAGCTGACATTTAGGGACATGGGAGCTGGCCTCTGCAGGAAAGGATTCGGACGAGAAGTCCCCCACCGTTGTCCCCACGGTTATCTAACATAGACAAAATGTCGCACGCCATCGTCCTAGATCTGCGAGGCTGAAAATTTAACTATTCACATATAATGCCAAGAAAAACATTTATTTTACAAATCCCTTCCCTATAGAGTTTTTTCTTGGGGGGGCAATTTATAATGTGGGTTTATGCTAAATTGGCCCTTAGTTTGTGCTCGACAGTTTTCACACTTTACTGAAAGAACTAAGACTTTTTAGCGATCACTGCCCAACAAAATGCAAGAGGTATAACATTCGTTGATCACCCTTTTTTCCAATTTTTCAAGTGATCTCCAGTGACATGGCATCCTACCTTATGACGTTGGCCACCAGACGGTCTCTATTGAATGAGTAACGGGACTTGTTCCATTCTTGATTTGTTTGAAAATAACTTTTATACAAGAATAGAAGGGCCTCGAAGAAATGATATGCATTTGGCCCCATCAACGTTAAATTTGCCCCCCTGAGGCTGCTATGGTCAATGAGCCTCTCTCATCAAGAAAACTGTCATCTCAAATACCTCCTGTTGCATACTCGACGATTGGATCGAACTCTGCCACGAAGTCCATTTGCAATGATAGTCCATCCAAAATATTTGGGTGTTCAGAAATTAATTATTTTCGTATCTGGAAAGTAATAACGCATTTTTATTCAGAGAATAATAATGTATTTTTGAGTTCGAAATGTAATCATGCATTTTTATTTTTTGTGTTCAGAAAAAAAACCTTTTTTTCAAGCAAGTGATAAGAGCAAATGCCACTGTAGTTCAATTAAATGCAATTCATCAATAATGAAATCGCCATCTTGATCAATGACAGCAGTCAAACAGGAGGGCAAATCTTTGATTCCCAGTCAAAAAAATTCTGTTTTTGAAAAGGAATTCTGTTTGGTAGTATCGCTCTTTCAAGTCTCCTCAAAGTTAAACTCTACTATACACAATGCCGGATAGAAGAGATGATGAATTAGATCTAGACGTCGTTTAGTACCATTTAACCTTGATTTTGCCTAATTTGGTTGGCTTATAATTCATTGCAGTGAAGATACGTTATTACTCTCCGAGCACAAAAATACGAAATCACTTTCTTTACATCCTAATATACTGCTCCTTAATTGAGATTTCTCTCTCTCTCTCTTCCCTCTCCAAATCTCTTCAAAGTTCAAATACCATTAATAAAACCCACGGCAATTCATTGTTTTGTTTCCACTTCTTATAATTGCCAAGCGGACCGTAAACAAAAATAATCAGAAGTGATCAATAGCTGGAAACCAATCCCAATAAGAGTAAAAATAAAAACAAAACAATATAGGACTGGTTAGTCTTGCAATAGAAACCATCACGTGACCTAAGTCTTTCAGCAGCATGCTCTGTTGGGGGTGATCAATTAAAAAAATGAAAAGTGAGGGGAATCAATTAATAGATTACTTCTCTCGACATTCGTTGGCCAATAATCAGCAAAGAAATGAAAGATCTGGAAAATTGGAAAACGAGCGATTAATTAATAAGTTACTTCTCTCGGCTTTTATTGGATCGTTAAAAAGTCCGGATTTCAAATAAACAAGCATGAACAGAGCTGGACACAAACTAAAGGAACAATTCAACATGACTTTACATTGTAAATTGATCTCTACCCTAAATTCTTTGGAGGGGGGTATTTTGAAAAAACAAAATAAAACTAAAAACATTCTTTCCTCGACATAATGAGGAGTGAATGTTTGAAAGGAGTGAAACTTTCAGCCCTCTAGCCCGTATTGGTGCAGTTTCGACGCACGACACAGACATACATACGTAGCCAGTCAGCCAGAATAGACTTGAAATCTGGCAAAACCTATGTTGACATTCTTTCCTCAACATAATAAGGAGTGAATGTTTGGAAGGAGTGAAACTTTCAGCCCTCTAGCCCGTATTGGTGCAGTTTCGACGCACGACACACACATACATACGTAGCCAGTCAGCCAGAATAGACTTGAAATCTGGCAAAACCTATGTTGACATTCTTTCCTCATCATGATAAGGAGTGACTGTTTGAAAGGAGTGAAACTTTCAGCCCTCTAGCCCGTATTGATGCAGTTTCGACGCACGACACACACACACATACGTAGCCAGTCAGCCAGACAAGACTTGAAACCTGGAGAAACGTATGTTGACAGTGTCAATGACAGTTTTAGTTGTCAGTATCCAATACAATGATTGAGTCGTACAAATACGTCGCTATTCATCGTAGAATGAAAATCTATCAATTGATTTCCGATAGTTAATCAAAAAAACGTCTTCATTTCCAACTGCGTCGAAAGTCGACAGTCCCATGAATGACAAAAAGTTTTTCATTCAGACCAAATTTGAATAGGTCCATAGTGTTCACGAGAGAGGAAGGATATAGAGAGCGGACAAAGAAACAGGGATATCGTCCGTTTTTTTTTCACGTCGCACCAAGGAAGAGGTATATGTATTCAATCGTGTCCAACCATTTGTAAGTCTACCCGTCAGCCCATCCACCTGATTGTTCGTCTTGCCAATATATCCAAAAGTTCTCAACGATTACTAATGATGTTTTGTGGAAGGATTGAAAACAGGATTAGGAAGAAGCGATTTAGTTTTGGCAAGGATCCAGAAATTTTTCAGAATCACCTTCTCTGCATCGTAGCTATATATGAACTGATTTTCATTCAGTGCTCTACGGCAAATTGCGTTGGCAGATATATGCAGTGTTTAAGTTTACTGCTTGTTTCCCCTCTCCTTTAGAGTTAGACACCGTCAACAAAAACTGTCACCAAAATTGGGAGTGCAAATTTCAAGTTTCGCCCAATAAACAAGCGTGAACACAGCTGGACACAAAGTAAAGGGGCGATTCAACATGACTTTACATTGTAAATGGATCTTTACCTTAAAAACCTTGGAGGAGGGCATTTTGAAAAAAAAAAACAACAAAAAAACTAAAAACATTCTTTCCTCGACATAATAGGGAGCGAATGTTTGAAAATCCCATGACACCCCTGATTCTTTCTACATTAAATTTCTTCCCACCTTTCACCTTCCCTTCTCTCTTCCATCTTTTTTTTGATCTTCAAGCCGTGTACGAAGCTTGTGGTAGACCCAGGCCAAACGTAGACCCCATTTCGAACTGCTCATCATGCTGCCGAAAGGCGTTGGTCGTGTGACGGTTTCCATCGAGTGACTAACCAGACCTACTCATCCTTTTTCTCTTCAGCCTTTCTCATTATCTTTCGATCTTCCTTTAAAATTGACATCTAATTTCAAAAACCGATTCCAAGCTTTTTTTTCCCCATCCTTCACTTTTTTCTATTCATCTCCGTTCATTCAACCCGGAATTCCCTCCACCATGCATTCTCCTTCAATCTCATCAGATTTTGCTATTAGAAACCGTCAACAAAAAACTGTCGAAATAGGTTTCTCCAGTTTTTAAGTTGCTCTGGCTGGCTATGTATCATGCATAGAGACCACACCAACAAAAATTTAAACCCTTACTCCTTATTAGGTCTAGGAAAAAAATATTTAAAAAAAAAATCCCCCTCTCAAATATTTTTGTGGGTGTTCAATTTCCAATGAAAGTTTATGCTAAATTGACCCCTTATCTGAGTCTGCATGTATTTTCTACAAATTCAGACTTTTTAATAATCACAGCCCCACAAGCAGCGAGAGAAGCAATTTTTTTTTGATTGATTACCCTTCCTCCGAATTTTTTTTACTGATCCCCCTGAACCTGACATGCTGTCAAAAGATGCTGGTCACATGACGGTGTCTATTGATTGACTAACTAGCCCAGTTTTCTTTCTTTTTATAAAAACAAAATTACAATTTCTTCCTCAATTGAAACATCTATCAATTTTATGCTCCTTATTTTTCTTTTGACTCAATAATTTTGTTCTGCGTCTCAAATCAAGGAAATACATCATTTTTTTTTATTTTTTTGATGCAGTATTTCTTAATTTAAAGGTTACATATATTTAGGGCATTATTTATCTATTTATTTGTGGCTGCAATCTCAGTTTGGTTCTATCTATTTATTTATTTGTGCCTGTTCATATCTTGCTATCCCAGGTTGGTTCTATCTATTTGTTTCAATCGGTTCATATCTATCCATCAATAGAACTATCTATATATCTATATATCTAACCAAGTATGTTCATAACTCATCAATATTTCTATCTCAGTATTTCCATTATCTATCAATCTATCTATCTATCTCATCGTATCCATAATCCATTAATTAGCTATATATATATATATATATATATATATATATATATATATATATATATATATATATATATATATATATATATATGTATGTATGTATATATATATATGTATGTATGTATATATATATATATATATGTATGTATATATATATATATATATATGTATATATATGTATATATATATATATATGTATATATATATATATATATATATATATATATATATATGTATGTATATATATATATATATATATATATATATGTATATATATATATATATATATATATATATATATATATATATGTATGTATATATATATATATATATATATATATATATATCACCAAGTCCCACCATCCATGAGCTGGAAATAGAATCAATGCAATTCGGGCCTTTTTTGTTGAATCCAGCCGCTTTTAGCCGTTTACAATGTGGCTGATCGTATTTGAAATATATGAGTGGGTGGTACGGGCATTCGACCCACCCAAACGTCTCAAAAGTGAGCACTAGGCATAAAAAAAGTTGGTGACCTCCCCCTAATAGTATGTGTCTCTCCAGGGCCAAATTTTACGTTAATAGGATCCAGCACATGACATTCCTCAGGGATTTTTCTGTTTTGTATCTGGCTTTTATGATCAGAATCAACTTCGTCTATTCAATCCAGATTTTTTCATTTTATTTATGAAAATCACTCTTTTTCTGCTTCTTCCCTTCTGGGTGTAGTACGTTCAATGTCATTCCAAAAATATTCTGAATCCTTCTCTTTAAATGGAACCTTGTCTTTGCCAATAATTGCTCTTTGATCCTGATCATAAATTTATCTATCCATCTATCTATCACTGTTCCTATCTATCTATCTATCTATCTATCTATCTATATATATATATATATATATATATATATATATATATATATATATGTCGGGTCATATCTGTCTATCTATCTATCTATCTATCTATCTATCTATCTATCTATCTATCTATGTTCCTATCTATCTATCTATCTATCTATCTATCTATCTATCTATCTATCTATCTATCTATCTATCTATCACTGTTCCTGTCTGTTTGTCTATCTATCTATCTATCTATTTTGGTTCATATCTATCTATCTATCTATCTATCTATCTATCTGTCCGTCTGTCTGTTGGTATATATCGATCTATCTGTCTATCTATCAATCTATCTATCTCAGTCTGCTTAGATCTATTTCTCATCTCTCCCCCTATCTATCAATCTATCTATCTATCTATCTATCTCTTGGTGTCACTCTCTTTATCTCTATCTATCTATTCATCTCCATCTTTCCTTCTATCTATCCATGTATCTATCCATGTCTGTAAGTATTTATCTATCTATCTATCTATATATCTATCTATCTATCTATCTATCTATCTCAGTCTGCTTACATCTTTCTCCCTCGATCCAGTCCTAGTGACTGTCCAGTTCTGTGTAAGGCATGGCTAAAATGCCAGCCTCTGGGTCTAAATTGAAAGTTTCGATCCCCTTTCGTATTACTGCGAGGGATATTGTATAGTCTACAACGACACTGAATAGTGGTAATACAACGAAACAGTTGACTGCGGATGACACAATTATGAATCATATATATATATATATATATATATATATATATATAATCTAAACTTTTTTTGTCCTTCTTCCATAAATTGCTTGTTTCTTTTATTCGCTCGCCGTTTTTATCATCGAGTGAGCGAGGCAATTAAACTTTTGCATTTTACCATTGGGATCACCTTCCTTACATTGTACCAAATACGCTTTTACTCTCTGTTGCTTTCTCTTTCAATAATATTTTTAGTTTCTGCACATCCGTAACATGGATACAACCTAGGAACATAAGCACCAGACGCCCCTGACACGTGCGCACACACATACATACACACACACACACACATATATATATATATATATATATATATATATATATATATATATATATATATATATATACGCACACACACGTGCATACATAGGATGTCATTTCCAAAATATTCCAAATTCTTCTTTATAAGTAATAAATATATTATTATAACCTTTACTAATCGTTAATCTCTGATCCTGATCACAAGCTCTTTGCCTTTTCTGTCGGAATATATTGATCTGGATAATCCCCGGAATCCTTCCCTCTGTCCTTGGACAGGTATATTAAATAAGAAAGCAGAGATGAAGGTAAGAAGATTTAGTAAATCCGACATTTGCAAGTATCAAAGAAACTTGAATGGACTTGATAATCTTGGATCCTGCACATTCCGATTCAAACTAAAAATTCGAGGAAACAGGAATTGGAGAGAAAAAAAATCTGAACTTGAGATTATTTAAACAGAAAGAACATTTGGGAATCGGGGTCTCTCTTTCATCTGTTGAACGTTTTGAATTATGAAAATTTGGAAACCTTAAACAGACGTTTAATGCTTTCAGCATGGGTCTCACTGGGTTAAAGGGTCTGCTGAGACAGTGTAACGGTTAATATGTCCACCTCTCAAACAAAAGGTCTTAGCTTTGATTCCCAGGATAAGCTCAGTCTTTTGACGTCCGTTGTTGGACATAGACTTTCCAAAGGATCTGCCAAACTTCTCTATCGTGGGCGTGGCAGAGCCAGTATTTTCTAAATTTTTCCAGTTCATCTCTCTATTGTCGGCTTCGGTTTCGCATGTGATATCTGGGGATCCATGTTGTAAGTAGTGATGTTCACTGATTGTCTGCCGTTCTTGCAACAAGGCCTGCCCATTGCCATTTAAGTTTTCTTCTTAAGTATCCTTCCGTTGAACTTGCATCCGGCCAAGGAGTTGGTCATAAAAGCTCAACCGAGGATTACTTAACTGATGCATGGAAAGGGAACCAGGACTTGGTCACCGGTCCAGATATGTTACGATTAGAATTATCTTTTGAGAGACGGAACCCACTTCCTTGATTTATGACGATTTCTTCCGTCAATGGGGTAAAAAGTTCACAATTCTCAACTACTATATAAGGTATGTCAAGAAAGTATCGAGATATCGAATACAAACAGCCTACTTATGGCGATAGCACCTTCATCATTAGTCGTGAATGTCCGTTGATGGACATAGACCTTCCCCCAGATTCGCCACATTTCTCTATCGTGGGCGTTGCAGAGCCAGTATTTTCGAAATTTGTCTAGTTCATCTCTCCATGTTGTATTTTGTCGGCCTCAGTTTCGCATGTGATCTCTGGGGATCCATGCTTTGAGTCGTGATGTCCGTCGGTTGTCTGTCATTCTCGCAACATAACCAGCCCATTGCCAGTTTAAGATTCTATGATTTCTCTGACCCTCGTTTTTCTTCCTTATGTACTGAGCTGTCTTGTGATCTCTCCATGTAAAGTTGAGCATGATTCTTTCATGTGCACGCTGCATAATTCTCAGTTTGCCGGTCTGTCTCTTGGTTAGGTTCCATGTTACAGCTCCATAAGTGACTATCAGGAGGATGCATTGGTTGTATACCCTTCTTTTTTGGATTATCGGATTTGTCTTGTTTTTGAAGGTTGAGCTTGCTTTGCCGAAGGTGTGCCAATCTAGGGTAATTCTTTGCTTGATGTCTTCTTTTGTGGGTTTCATGAGAAATTGCACCTTAGTTCCCACAAAATGACTCCTCTGAGGATAAAACAAAATTTTTGAAGCACCCCCTCCAGTTTTCAAAGCTGTCTGCAAAGTTCTCTTGCTATACTGCAATCAGCTATGTAATTGCATTCTCCCTAATCTCGTTCACAGTGAGAAATCTCTTTTGGAAGTGCCAGAAACTGCAGGGAGTCAAATTGGAACAGGTCAGGAGCTTAAAGACCTAAGTGATACTATGTTTTGGCATAGACTGCATGAAATGTGAAGAATGAACTGTGCGAATATAATGTTCACACAGTTTATGAGTTCACTGAGTAACCTCATTGGAGATTTTCTGTTCATGCAGTAGAGTCGGTTGTTGCATGACTGTGGGCTTGTTCGAATAGCAGTTTCTCTTTAGTATGAATACGGATACATTAAAGCATTCATGCTTATGTATATGTTTCACTATATATATATATATATATATGTATATATATATGTGTGTGTGTGTGTGTGTTTGTGTGTGTGTGTGTGTGTGTGTGTGTGTGAGCAATTGGGCTAATTGGACTGAGGTTCCCAGAATCAACGAAGAGAGTAAAAGCCGAAACATACTTGCCCCCTGTGGCCTATTAAAGGTTTTATAGACTTTATATCAAGTAAAACCAGATAACTTTCTTAATCGTTCTCCCTCTTCAAAAGAAGTTAGTATGATATTAACACTCTTTATGAGTAGAAAATATCAATTTAGGGGGTTCCAGACTAAGACCCTTTGTTTTTGAGTGGCTAACCAGCGTCTTTACGGTTGGGATTAATCCAAGCAGAGATGGAAGAATTAGCGTGAAGGACAGATGGAGTTTTTTGTTCGGTCAGAGCTGGGGTACTTCTGCACATTCTTCCTAAACAGAGATGTTCTGGCTGTAATAGATCTGTATCTAAGCAGGAGAAGTGGATCACTATCAGAAAAAGAAAAGAAAAGGGGGACACAGGGGAGAGTTAATTTGGAAGGTTTTCCGTCCAAAATTTTGTTATTTTAAAAGACTAAAAGACATCAACAAATACTACAAAAAATACAGAATTCGAATAAAGAGAATTTTTCGTACAAACAAGCACCAATTGATTTGTTTGGAGAACGGCAAATTCAGACTTTTTGATGATCAGTTCCCCATAAAAGGCGAGAAGACGATCACCCCCACCTCCCTCTGATTTAAATGATCTCACTGCCAAGACTTCGATAACATAATGACTTCTATTCAGTGAATAGCCAGACCTGCTTTTGATTCGTTTTGTGGTAGCTCTTACCTTTCAGACAGTTCAGTATGTTGAGCATTATATAGATATGAACAATATATAAATATGCATATATATATATATATATATATATATATATATATATATATATATATATATATATATATATATATATATATATATATATATATATATATATATATATATATATATATAGTGAATAATTTATGCCATGCTATTAATATTGGATGTATTCTAATGCTGAAACCAGCTGGTTACCTCTTATTACCTGTTTCAAATGACTGAGTAACCTTTCTGTATGAACTAAATGGATATAGGTCTGGTTAGTCATTCAACACAAACTGTCACATGAGGGGTGATGAAGTAAAAAATTGGAGAAGGGGTTTATCAATGAACAAGCCATTTCTCTCACCTTTTGTTTGACATTAATTACTAAAAAAGTCAGAATTTTCAAAACGCTGGCACAAAATAAGGGATCAATTTAGCACTAACACAGATTGCAAACTGAACCCCCAACATAAATCTTTTTAAGAGGGTTATTTTCAAAAAACAAAAAAAAACCTGAAAGATTATTTTTTAGTCAATTTTTGATAATATTTTAGATAATTAGCTCTAGTACATGATTTGGCTATGGTGATTCATTTATGCTAGATACAGATGCTTTACTTTAAACTGAACATTATACAGGTCTGTAGTGTTGTAACGACTTATCGTGCATCAAGTAGAGTTGGTACCATGAGTTCAAGTTTCAGTCGAGGGTAATTCCATTCAATCAGCACTCATGTCCTTGGGAAAAGCATAAATCCCCTTCCTCCCAACCCTATCTATCTAATATATGAGCATATGGAACCATTCAATCCTGTAAGGCAGTTCATTTTTGGCGTTGGGTAAGCAACTCCATTTTGTAAAAATCTCTTGCTACTGAAACTACAATAGAGCCCTATGCTCCTCAAGGAATTAACAGGAATCTATCCATACAAAAGTCAAAAATGAAAATTAGCATATTCAATCGTATCACTGTATTGTTTGTATATCTGTTTTGTCTGATTCCTGTTATGAGCTGTAAGTTATAATCGATTGGTCCATGTGGAATAGATTAACTCAGCTAATGAAAAACAATAATAGGCTTGTATTAATATGAGATTGTTGTGACATAACAATGAATAATATGTCACAGACTGGAGGTTTAAGAGATTGGAAGTAATGTGTAATTTTGAGTTGAGACATAAAAAATGCTTTAATTAAGATAATTGAATTATAATAAATAAATCACTAATTAAATTAGCTTCAGGCTCCTTCGTGCCGATCCATACGTAAATAACCTCTTTGTTCTTTATGGGTAAACGCTAGAAAACAATAACCAAACATTATTGTCAAAAGGTTTCTAATTATTTAAAAGTCCTAAGGCACATTACGCATAAAAGTGGCAATGCTCTATCTAACTGCATCGCCTAGGGGAATGTTTTTTAGATTATTTTTCAGATTATTTTACGTTATTATATAGTTGTTTTTTCACATTATCTTTCAAAATTTTTAGGGTCCCTCAGATATATATTTTGCCCTACAGTTCCCCCCTGCTCTTACGAGGTCTCCGTATCCTATGCACCAACTCTGCACACATCCAACACTCCGATAAACGTTATGACAGAATTATCAATAAGTTACCCAATTGGGCTTTAGTTTTGCTTTTTAGAGACTTTAATGGAAGTTTTGCTGTTATCTCACTCTGCTAAAGCTACAGACATGATGTTGAGGTGTCATAAAACTGTCTGTTGGAAAATAGTTGAGAATCTATTTTTGTTCTTTGTACGTGGTTTGTTTGGACTTATTTCCAAGTCTTTTGGGGTTTCTTTCTCAATGTTTCACTGACCATCTTCAGTTGTCTGTGTGTTCTACAATACATTTTTCCATTTCAAAAAATCTTTGTATCTGATGAAGAATTTTCTGACTACTTTCTAACTTCATTCCAATTATATTACTTACTTTTCGCTCAGGCTGATAATTCTCCAGTAGTAAATAAATAGTGTTGATTCAAAATAAAGAATAAGCATATGACCATTTGAAGCCAAATCCGTTTAGTCAGGGTAAGCACCTTTTAGCCCGGCCTGCATTACCTATCCAGCCACCAAGACCTGAACTGGATGAAGAAGTTCAATTTCAAAAGTTTCAAGATCAAAATTTGCCATAAGAGGCAACAAATAAAACAGGAATATCGATCGAACGTTGCACTGGAATTTAGAAGTTATAGTGTTCTTGAATAGAACAACCCTCTTCAACCGATTCCACCTTATCCAAAATTTTCAGCATCATTCCTACCCCCTGTCCACGAGGGAAAATTCAAACTAGCAAGATAGTATGAAGAAAACTGTATAAAAATCACTGATCTATATGGCAACAGGAATATCACATTTATTACCCCCCTCATTTCCTTTCCAACTGTAATCAATTCGGTTGATTTCATTATGAAAATAGGTCTGTCAGAGATGTTGAAATTTAAAAAAACACCCACCGCTCAATCACACACACTTTTGAATGGAATGAAATTTCCCCTTAAGATAATGAAATTCTATCCCCGGAGGGATTCCATCCTATTTTTTAAGCACCACTTTAGGATATTGTAGAATCTCGTTCTGAGAATGTGTGCGCATCACTTTTTGCATACCTGTGCCTTTGGGATTGTCTCCTTTTGACCTTTGCATAAGCACCCTCAATGCAAGATTCAACGGCATTGTTGACCACAGCAATTACATTTGGAAGGTCAAAGTACACGACCGGATAATTCTGAGAAACGGAGATAAAGGAGTTGATCGGACGAAAAACCCACATATATTGATTGAACCACTCTGCCTAACGAAATCAGACAAGAACTGTCTATTTTTGGTTTCTTGTTGTTCCAACACCTCTTGTGACTGACCAACATCCGGAAGATAGGTACCATCCTAGTTCCTTTGCATAAAGCCCCATTAGTCTTGAAACGAACCAAGGCTTACAAGATTAACTCTCTCAGAATTTTCAGTTTAGCTTCAGTGACGCCGAATTCATTTTTTTTTCTCTTTCGAGTTTTGAGTTACGGTCAAGTGAGTTTTTCATGCTTGAAGCGTTTTGAAATAACATCATTCGCTTCAAAACCTCATACACAAATTTAGACATGATCAATATTAGTCATTTCAAAAACCTACGCCCCATAACATCGAGCCTGAAAAAAGGAGGAAAAATTATTTGGCTTTACCGAACACTGACCAAAGGTAAAAGAAGAAGGAAGCCCAAACGTTTGACAACGTTCAATCGTGGACACATCTTACTTTTTTTTTTGAAGTTCACCTTGTAAAAGATTGTATTATGTGGAGGAGCAAGTGTCGTAGGGTTACCTATTCAGCAACATAATGGGGGAAGGTATGATTTAATGGGAACCATTACCCCAACCCCAAAGGAAGATTTTGAGGGTGATCAATTGGAAAAAAGTCCACAAAAGAAAAAGAAATCAAGCGGGGAGGGGGGGGGGCACTCTCGGATGGCAAAACCTTCGGCAGAGCAAGCTAAACATGCAAAAACAAGACGATCCTAAGAATCCTAAAAAGAAAGGTATACAACAAATGCATCCTCCCAATAGTCACCTCTGGAGCTGAGACATGAATCCTAAACAAGAAACTGACATGCGTACTGAGAACCATGCAACGTGCACATGAAAGAATAATGCTCAATATCACATGAAAAGATCACAAGACGGCACAGTATATCAGCGAGGAAACTGGAGTAAAAGACATCATAGAAACTAATTGAAAAGTTATATGGAAATGGGCTGGCCATATTGCAAGAATGTCCAACGACAGACAATGAAAGACTAATGACAATTTGAAAAATTGGGGGAAGGGGGATCAATGAATAAGTAACTTCTCACACCTTTTGGGGACTGTGGTTTTAAGAGTGTTTTCGTTTGAAAAAATCAGGTAGGCACAAATGAAGCAAAATTTAGCAAAAAACCTACATTGCAAAAAAAACCTCCCACTGAAATCTTTTTTTAGGGGGGGGGTTTAAAAAGCAAGAAGTTTTTTCCCTTCTTAGGAGTGAATATTAAAATTTTTGGTTCCCTACATACATTGATAAGGCCCTGTACATGTGATACCTACACAAAAACATATACACAGCCTGCCAGACGAGTTTAAAGACTGAGAAACCTTTGTTTTGGTTGGGCGTTTTCAATTACTTGACCATAACTCATCATCCAAGAACGTTGAAAAAAAAGTCTAACTTAGAAAAAGGAGAGTGGGAGGGAGGGAGATAATCCTATAAGCCTTTGTTCATTTTGAGGCTGATTGGAGCAATCTCTGTTTTACGGAGGGAAACTAGGAATTTACCCAGAAAATATAACGAGCATGTCTCCATATCAGAAATGATCATATCGGCTGTTTATTCAGTAGGGTTGTGAGAAAAACCCAGAAAAATTGCTGCAGATTCAAAAACATGATAAGAAAACTTCAATCTCTGTAATCTCTTTTGAAAATATTGATGACTTCACATGTTTCGTTAAACAAAGAGAAAAGAAAAACGCTTCGGCTGATACAAAGAGCTAAAATAGCGTTCAGAATATTTAATACAAACGAGCAAACAGCCAATTATTGGAAAATGCATGGCATATCAGCACTAATCCCTTTTAACTCTTAAATTCATAGCAGGATTTAAATGTTAGGTCAAGGATACTTCCTATGCAACATTGGATGATTTTTTTGATGTTTTTTCAGTTCAAGTCACAAAAAGTTTCATTTTTTAAAAATTGTTTCAAATTGTTTTAAATTTTATTCATTGGAAAGTTCCACCGGGTTCACGAACGGTTGCAAGTAATTAATAAAATAGAGGGGTACACAAGAGGAATTACATTGGTGCACATGGTTTGTTAAACACTGGAAACATTAGAAGTATTACAACCAACCAAGCACAATGTGAAGAAGATTTTTTGGCAAAAAATACAACACAGAATAAATTTCCTGGTTAAAAGTAATATGCCGATATGTCTTTCAGAAACTGCCTAGAATTAGATTACTTCTAAGAAAGAGCCGGGATCATCTATCTCAATAACATGTAACACTGAATCAAATGAAATTACTTACAATCACTTGATGTCTATTGTTTGTTCTAGGATATCTAAACATTTTTCACATTACATTTTTCACAACGGGTATGCAACCACTGCTGGACAAAGACAAAACGTATGCTGGGAAAGAAAAAGAATATAAGAACCCCTGGTTTAGGTACCGAGGGAATCAAGAAAGCCACAAAATCCAATCTTTGTTGGAAAACAAAGCCAAACTTAACTCTTAAATCCGTATCAGAAAATTCACATCGTTATCCAAAAAGGGATAATTTCTTATCAATGTTACTCCATTAACACTTATAAGTAAAATCTTTCAATTTTCTGAAAAAAATCGATCAAAAAGTGAATTCTTTTCTTCAAAATTCTATTCATTGAAGTGTTCTACTGTTTTTAGGAGTAGTTACAAGCAGTACATGAATTTAAGAGTTATGAGACATTCCTCAAGGGGGAATGAAGATATGCTGATGAGTAGAGTTGTAATAGCCGGGGAGATGATGAACAGACGAATTCGAATTATGTTAAAATCAAATTTAAAGGAGCAGTTGTCTATTGAGCAATAATAGGAAGTAAAGTAAATACAACAAACTGTAGCCGAGAGAAACGTTAAATGATTTATGCAAAGCTATAAAACAGCCAGTGTCTGGGAATAATGTGGATTATTGACAGCCAGCTCCTGTAGAAATATTCCCCAGGTAAAAATACATATGTAGATTGAGATTGAAAGTTGACCAAATCAATTGTGGTGTCGGGATATAACATACAAATAGACAGTTATACTGATTGATATATACATATATATATATATATATATATATATATATATATATATATATATATATATATATATATAAAAATATATATATATATATATTTATATATATATATATATATATATAAATATATATATATATATTATATATATATATATATATATATATATATATATATATATATATATATATATATATATATATCAGTATAACTGCCTATTATATATATATAACGTATCTAAAAAGTAATTGTACAATTACTTTTTTTTCAAAACAAACAGTCGAAAACTTCGGGAAATCGCAAATTTTAGATCAATTCAAATTTTGTCTTGCTCAAGAATGAATTACCTTCCTTGTGAACTTATACACGTGGGATATCTTCTTCATAGCATTTCAGGCGAGTCAGCAGTTGACACAGACATTTGCAACATCAGCAACCATTTTGAGAAGTATGTCCGCACATCGATCTCTGATTCTATCCTCCTCGATTTCGTTAAGGTTTCTCGATCTTATCATATAAACTTTTGCTCTTGTTTGTTATTTTACACTACATACTTGATTTTTGAAACAGGGTTTACTTACAAAGGTTACCCCCAAAAGCTATATATGTATATATATGTGTGTATGTGTGGATTTGAAAGCCGACATATAAGGTTCCTAGGTTGCCAATTTTTAAATCGTGGAAATCATTCCCAAATCGGAAAAAGAAAAAATAAACATTCAAATTGGCAACACTGGGTTCCAAAATTTGAATAATTAAAAAACAAAAAACAAAACGAAAACAAGAACCATAAGTTCAACAAAGCATCCACCGTCCAAGATAGTAGTAGTAGCAGTAAGAGAAAGAAAAAGAGCAAGTAGTCTTTTTTTGAGTCAATTGATTCTTATACTTGTAAAAGTATCAGTTTCAATCAAATTCGCGAAAGGCCATTTTTGTCTTTTTTCTGCCCCGTTCGAGATATAAAAATGACTATTTCGGTTGTTTCATGCAACAGACCGACCTACCGACGGACAGAAAAGTGTCTTATCGAGATGTTTGGACACATCTAGAAAAAAAAATCCAAGTAGACAACACTGGGCCCAAAATTTTGAAAAATGAGAATAAATAAATTTCTAAATTGACAGACTGAAATAATCAGACTGGGCTTATGTAATATAAATACAGTGTACCTTCATAAACGACACGGTAAACATTGACCAATGAGAAAGCATGAACGGTTTCGCCAAAATTTTAACGATTGATATATGTTGCCCAACTTTCGAACTGACCATTTTCATGTTACATCAGAGATAAAACGTCTCCTTCGGACGATACAAAAAACAAAACAAAACAAAACAAAACAAAAAACAAATTGAATACACGAGCAGATTGAAACCTGAAGGGGTTGTTCATGCCTGCACATTGGTGATCGTAAAACTCACTGTTTGCGCATGTGCACAACGGTTAAACTCACATAAGCCAAGTCTCATTATTCAGCCACACCTCATACATGGCTGCTAACCTGTCATTGTTCTCAAGAGTTGTGTGTCTATCTCCCAAAATCAGGAAAGTCCTGTCAGAGATTCACATCATCATCATCATCATCATCATCATCATCATCAGTCTTTTATTGTCCATCATTAGACATATACCAGCCCCAGGATTCACCACACTTCTCTATCATGGGCGTTGCAGAGCCAGTACTTTCTGGATTTTTGTAGCCCCTCTCTCCATCATGTATTCTGTTGGCCCCAGTTGTGCATTTGATCTCTAGGGATCCATGTCGTGTGTCATGATGTCCATCGGTTTGTCTAGCATTCTTGCAACATAACCAGCCCATTGCTATTTGATTTTTTTGATGGATTCTATGATGTCTCTGACTCCTGTTCTGTACTGTGCTGTCTTGTGATCTCTCTATGCACGTGCACGTTGTATTCTTCTCAGTTCAGATGAACGAAATTTCATTACGATATTTATTAATTCTTTTCAGAATATTATTCGAGATTTTTTTTTCCGATTTCATTTCTCACGATTTATATAAATAAGCTTTTCGGATTTTAAATCTATTGGGCTTTCTGCAGCAAACCTTGATTTATAGACATTGGGATATTTATCGATGACTTTATTTATCTCTCGGATTACTATGGCTTCCAGTTATTTATCACCTTTCTGTCTCCATTCCCAGCTCGTAGATAAGACATTTCCTGGCTTCTTTTAGTCAATGAGCGGATTATCTGCACAATTTATTTATGGATTATCTATCCAATTTATTTGTGGATCAGCTTAGAGTACATTCAATCATATTTATATCTTGGCCTAATTTTACAAATTTGATTTACTCATCTAAATAAAGAGGTCATCGCTTGGGTGTAGTGTAAATCAGGTTATCAAATTTTATGAATAAATCACTTATATTTGAATTATTTGTTTTAGATGTGTTACGGCGCTCCCGGCTATTATGTTTTGTCTAAAAATTGGCATCAGTACTCCACTAGACTACTTTTGATTTTCATTTATTTTTTGGAATGAAAAAAACTTTTGATTTTTTAGGGTCTTAGATGGGTTTATTAGTATTGATAATGTCTAGATTCACCAGAATCTAGATGTTTCTGAATGTTTTTCCAGCTCTATTTCAAATGTCTTCAAGCGGAATAGTATTTAGATTTTCCAGGATATAGATTTTTCTAGATGTTTTTCTACTCTATTTTAAATGTTTTCCCAGTGGAAAAAACATCTAGATTCTCCAGGATTAACATATTTCAAGATGTTTTTCCACTCTATTTTAGATATTTTCCAGCAAAAATAGCATCGATATTCTGTAGGATCTAGATGTTTCTAGATGTTTTTCCTTCTCTATTTTAATTTTTTTCCAATTGAAATAATCTATTATAGCTGTTTTCTTGTGGAAATAATATCGATATTCTCTAGATTTTAGAATGTTTCTATTGTCTATTTCAGATATTTTCTAACGGAAAACAACAGTGACGTCATAACTAAAATTGTTTCTGACCATATTTATTCTTCTATGGGGTTTTTTACGTGACTCCAAATTTCGATTCATGTTCATTTGTCTATTAGATAAAAACGTCTCTATGGGCATCACCATGAATTTACTTGAAAAATTACGTAAAAACATTGGAATTCAAGTTGAAAGAATGCGTGAAAAAATTACAAAAATCTCTTTCAATCTTACCAGTACAGAAAAAAACATTCAATAGGTACATTTTATTTATTTATTTATTTCTACTTAACTCCCCAAATTGTCTGATCATTTCATTCTCTTTCCCATAGGATCTACATTTATCTAAGTTTTTCTTGGAATTATTCATACTTATGCTATATCTCACATAAGTTGGTAAACTATTTCAGTATTTCAACATTGTTTAGAAGAAAAAAATCGATTTTTTGTGACTTTGTTTCTATACTTACATATATATATATTTATGTTTTCTGTTATATATATATATATATATGGAAAACAAATTTTTTGATGGAAATTGAAGTACTTCATGTTTCAAAGAATCAAAATTAGAATTGAATTATTTTATTTGGAAATATGTTCTTCACTGCATTTGAAGGAACTTTGAATAGTTTAAATACACAATATGTTTGATTTGTGAAGACACAAGGATAACTATAATTGAGTTGCTTAGAAAACAGCGATATCAGAAGAAGGGGAAATTGACTAAAGCAGAAACGTAATTGATGTAAATGAATCAGCGTAGCACAAGCATGTACTAGAACTAATTATCTAAAACATAATCCAAAATTATAGATCTTATATCAAGTAACTTCTTTAAAACGTCGATAATTTACCCTTTGAAAAAGTAAAGTCTTTATCTAAAATTATCCATGAAGAAAGATTTTATCGTCTAAAATTATCTTAAAAAATACTAACACAAGACTTGGGCATTGATGGTTCAAAATGTCGACAGAGATCAAAAAAGCACTTTTGGGGAAAGAAGCAATACACACGTTTTTAGATGGTACCTATTTGTGTACTCGTGCAAATTTTCAAGGTTGTAACCCCTAAAATGTGATCAGGACTGCCCGGAGAGACACAGACTGACATAGCTATACACACTCACACATGCACATAGTTACATGCTAGGTAATATCTAAGAAATATCAGCTCAAAATGATCATAGGGACCCCTCAAAAACACGATTTTTGGAGGAAAAGAAACCAAGAAATGCTTTTGCATGGTTCCTAGAGGTGTATTCATGCGAATTTTCAAGGTCGTAACCCCCAAAATGAGACCACAAGCATCCAGAGACACACACAAAACAATACCCAGACAAGCAAAGGGAAAAGAATTTTGTGGCCAGATTGATTGGTTGGTCGGGCGAGACATTTGTCAGGCTACAGTGATTCGATAGCAGCCAAAGTTAATGATAATTCTTGAATATATCTTAACCCAGGCAGTGCCAGTTAATCTGGGCAACACATATTTGTGTGTGTGTGTATGTGTGTGTGTAAGTGTGTTTAGTTTTGTGCATGTATGTGCGTGTATGTGTATGTTGTTTTCAGAGTTGCTTAAAATTCCTCAAATCAAGTTCGGATGGTAATTGCCAGTCTCTGAATTAATAACCCTTGATTCTCCGCCAACCTGACGTCTTGAAATTCAATGAATTGACTTAATTATCATTCCGCCCTTCTCCAAGAGCAGATTGAGGGGCAGAATCATTGGCAGCCAACGAAAAACCTAAACAATACACACTTCCATGCCAAGCATACACGAAGGCCCATCGATTCAACGGAACAACGAAAAATGGTTGTGATTCTCGCTATCTTGATATACACTGGCATAATGGTTGATTCTCTGAGCCCCTTTTTTTACCTATGATTAGGGGTTAAGCATTCCATTGGGTATGCTTTTCAAAGCCTAGACCCCTAATTTTTACTGTTTCAAAATCATCCCTCGTGTCACGATCGATTCCCTAATTATAGGTTAAACAAGAACCATAAGTCCAACGGTACGTCCACCAACCGTGGTAGTAGTAGCAGTAGTTAGAGAAGAAGCGGGGAGCAAGAAGGCTCTATTCGGGTTGATTGATCCTCATACTTGTGAAATAAGAATCATAAATAACCGTTTTTTTTAAATACAGTGTAGATCTACTCAAATTGACATAACCAAAGTGCTAGAGAAACACGAAGATATGCGGATCAACAAACTCAAAACCCTATATCCTAATTGATTAAACACTAAACTTGACAACCCTCATCACACAGAACCCTAATGCACAAAACTCCTACCAATAATATCCTCACATCCACATCAAAGATACATTCAATAATGGAAGCTTCAAAGTCACTCAGACCCATAGGAAAAATTCAACTTACCCAGTTATACCTCCTGTCCAAATTATATATATATATATATATATATATATATATATATATAGAGAGAGAGAGAGAGAGAGAGAGAAAGAGAGAGAGAAAGAGAGAGAAAGAAAGAGAGAGAGTCTCGAAAACTTTACAGCTTAAAACACTAAACGCATTAGAAACAATTTTCAAAGATTTAAATGGTACTCTGAGTAAATTCTCTCTCGTTAGTCACAACACACACACACACACACACACATATATGCATATATATATATATATATATATATATATATATATATATATATATATATATATATATATATATATATTGAAGGTAAAAAGCAAGAGGAAGCCATACCAGATGGAGATTATTAATTATTTGAAAACTCAGATATCTTGTATAAGAAGAAAAGATTTATCCGACCTATTTCAATTAAATCATTAAGAAAAAAAAATAATTTCATTAAATCCTGTGAAATCTTCTCTGTGAACTGAGGTATACAACTATAGATACGAACCCTATTTTTTTAAAAAAAGGAGTTATTAAATGTCAAATAATCTCCACATAGCGCGGCTTACCCTAACTTTTCATTCATCTCTTACATCCATTGAACTCTTCTTCAGGAATACAAGTTCTCATCTTTACATATAAATATATATATATATATATATATATATATATATATATATATATATATATATATATATTATATATATATATATATATTAAGAAATTACAGATATGATTATGAAATATGTTGTATCATTTCGACACTCTACTTAAAATGATCTTTTGCAATTACACGGTGAATATATCAATAATACTACTTCATTTAATTATAATTCAACCAAAGTTTTGATTAAAAAAATTATACTTCGATCAAAGTTCACTTGAAAGAAAAAATAATACACCCACCTTAAATAAATGGATGAACTAAAAAACAGGTGCTGGGTTCTTCTCTCCTGAATCTCGAGTATATATATATATATATATATATATATATATATATATATATATATATATATATATATATATAGCATTTATATATACCAGTGTCACAAAATTTGTCGGTATATTTGTCTATTCATGTCCAAAAGTCGCGGTGAAACCTGTAGACATCACTTTAAAAAGAGGAAGGGAGTAAATTTGAATCATTGACTGCTGAAGGTGACTGTCTGTGTGTAAGCCTAGCAGTTAAAGATCCTATACAGGCTTAACTGAATAACGAGAAACAAGCCAAAAATTGAGAGATTTCTAAGTCATGGATATTTCCTGTAACTATATTTTCTACATCTATATTTGAAGGTCATATAGAGATAACGGACATTGAATGACAAAAAGGCATTTATGTAAACACTAATTTGTATTGAAAAATGAAAATAAATCTTTTAAGTATCGCCACCACACGCAGATCACGAATTGATTGACATTTTTTTTTTAATTCTCACTTCTGTATAAACGATCAGAGCGATGTTTCGGTACACATACTTATTTATATACTAGCATAATCATCTATGAAACTGAAACATGAAACCTAACCCAGAGACTGATCCTATAAACTGAGATCTATGCAACGTGCACATTAGACAATCATTCTCAACATCACATAGAGAGATCACAAGATAGCACGAAATATCAGGAAGAAAACAGGAGTCCATCATAGAATCCACTAGAAAACTCAAATGGCAATGGACCAGTCATGTTGCAAGAAAGGCTGACCACTGATGGATATCACAACTCATAAAATGGATCCCAAGAGATCACATGCAAAACCGAGGCTGACTAAATACAAGATGAGGGGACGAACTGGACAAATTCAAAAAGTTCTTGCTCTGCAACGCTCATGATAGATAGATGTGGCTAATCCTGGGGAAGTTCTACGTCCTTCAACGGATCATAAAAGACTGATGATGATGATGATGATGATGATAGTGCCCGTTAGAAATGACAAGATTTTGCTGTTTTTGTGGATAGATTAAGATTTCAGAATATTCTTATTTCTGAAACAATGTTTCAATAATGGCAACCCTTCAGCTGGAACTTCATCATTGAGAAGAGGAAGAAGGGATGTTAATCTGGTGAGTAAGGTAGGTATGGAGCGGCAATCATTCAGGTGTGGCACAAAAACAATGCACTGTGAGCGGGTGCATTGTCATGTTGGAACACTCAACGATCTATAGTTCACGTGGTTTGCGCCAAATCGATCCAAATTACGCGAATCTCCATGAAATCCCCAAAAGAAGAAGGAATCAAGCAAAGAATCACTCTAGGATGACGAAGCCTTCGGCAGAGCCAGCCAAGCCTTCGAAAACAAGGAGTTCCCATTAGTCCTAAAAAGAAATATAGAACGTAACCAGGAAGCTGACTCGCAAACTGAGAACCGTGCAACGTGCACATGAAAGAATCAAGCTCAAAATCACAAGACAGCACGGTATATTAGAAAGAAAATAGGAGTTGGAGATATCATGGATCCTCAGAGATCACACGCACAACCGAAGCTGACAGAATACAAAACGGAGGTCATGGAGGTTCTTTGCAAAAAGGACAATGTCGTCTGCAAATCAGAGGTTGCTTAGGTGCTCGTTGTGAATTCTGATTCCTTTGTTGTCGCAGTCTAGGCCTCTAAAGATACGGCAATGTTTAGTGCATAGACCCACGTATCTAGTGGGCATCAACTTCGTACAATGGGTGGTCGTGGAGTTATCTCAGTGCATTGACACACATACACACAAACAAAGATTTTTCTATTGTTATATCAAGGGAAGCAAACAAGAATTGTATTTGATTTTGGTATTTGAGGAATTATTTGCATTATCTCCAAGGGATTATTAGTTCATGTTTGTGTCATTTATGATTGATCATAATAATTACGTTTTCATATCATTTAAATGTAGGTATGAACAATATGGACGCACTTTTACCAGAAAATCGATGCCTGAGAAGTCCTGGCAAAAATCAGCATATTATTTGATTTTAATAAAATTTCGAATTCTTATTTATCAAAGGACAATTCTTTCAAAATTCCCCATTCCAAATATCCGACAATTTTTTTCGTGTGATTCTTTCCATTTTGATGATGTATTTTATCTATATATTGCTTTTTTTCATTGAATTTTACACATTTAAAAGACAAATCCCTCAAGATATCAATTATATTACATTGTTTTGAAAAATGGCCCATGAATTGCTCTAACGGGGAATCTTACCTTTGGAAAAAAAAAAGAAAAAAAAAAAAAGGAAAACGAAGTAAAACATATTTCTTTTCGCCAAATTCTTTCAGTTTCATTCTACTAATTATATTTTAGGATTTCGATCAGGGGAAAAAATTGTTTTACTGAATATCTATAAAAAAAAAAAGCATTATTCATCATTTGTATCGATTACACGCAGTTTGAGCAGTTTTAGAGCGCTTTTTCGAAAAAAAAAGTATACATTAATATCTCGAGGGATTTATCTTTTAGATGTGTAAAAATCAATAGAAACATGAATGTATAAATTAAATAAATTATCAAAATATGAAAAGTTGAGATAAGAATCATATGAAAGAAAACTCTTCTTCCCCGATATTTGGAATGGAATTTTTTTTGTTTAAATTCATCCTTTCATAAATAAGTATTGGAAATTTTATTGAAATCGAATAGTATGCTTATTTTTGCGAGATTTTTTAATTTCTCAGGCATCGATTTTCAGGTGAACATTGCTTTCACGTTGTTCATACTTAAATATATGTTAAAAATTTCATTGATGCTTTAAGAATGATGAAACAAAAATGATGCAGTGCAACTGTCTAAATAGCTCTGTATGCACAGCTAAATTTTCATTTTTTTGGTTAATTTCAGGCTTGGCATGCTAAAGTGAGTAAAACCCGAGAAAAGTATATAAGCATTCAACAACCTCTGTTCAGTACCAACACCTACACATCCGAACAGGTAAGAGGCCTTTTCTTTGTAACAATTAAGTAACACTGTCCCTTAATCTAAGGTTCATACTACGTACACATGAGAGAACCATGTTCAGCATCATTTGAAATGATCATGAGACGGCAAGATATTTTAGAGAAAAGACAGGAGGCGGACAAACCATTAGAAAACTAAAATAGGAATGGGCTGGACATGTCACAAAATTTCATAGTTACATGTTCAAAGTTACATGTTATAACTCCTATATCTAGCTCTCACCCTTTGACATGTAACTTACAACCACCAACAAAAACATTATACAACTAAAAACAATAAAACAAAATGAATAACTCCTCCCACTCACAGCAACATCACACCCACAAGATTCTCACCTAATTCCCCAAATTACAATCTTAAAACACAGACAATCATTCGCCTCATGAGGCCTAGAAAGGGCAAAAACATAAGCTTGTTTGTGTAGCGAATCCATATCCCTCATATATTTCCAGCTCTACTTAAAGTATAAAGTTGAATATATCGAATACTCTATGAAATAAATCCAGCAAACATTAGACATTTCTTTATATTATGTTATATTGCTAACCTGACCCGTACCACACATATATATATATATATATATATATATATATATATATATATATATATATATATATATGTATGTATATGTGTGTGTGTGTGTGTGTGTATGTGCGTGTGTATAAATACTGGATTTCGGCCTTGTTTACTGAATTATCCGAATGAGTATAAACCCCATAAGATGATACACCTTCGAATGTAAGGACACTTTAATGAAGGGAAATAGGTATACAGAAGACGACTGACAGATCAGCATCGGAGTCTCGTGAATAAACAAGATGTTTTCGATTGAAAAGGAAAAATGTCATCATTTTTTTTCTCATATGAAACGTACGTTAAAAAAATAAAATTAAGGCATCAAAAAACGCCGAAGGAATCGCACATGTAATGAAAAATTATTAGATACATTTCAAAACTGTCTCTTTGTTTCACAGAACCCCTGAAAAGGTTGCCCGGAACCCTGGGTTCTGGGGGGACAAAATTGAATACTCCTGCTGTAAACAATGATTTGGTCTCCACGGTTCATTTAACAAAATCATTGCCTCGTGTGTTGTGTGACATGGGGACAACTGAACTGATCTGAAAGCATTCCCCGTGCTCCGTTGCCCGAGGTAATAAAATAATCGCTCTATTCATACGGATACTCTCAGGTCAGAGATAAAAACAGACATGGATTTCGGGATAGACAGCAGTTTTAAAAATTCGATTGAGACTTCTGCAAGCCAACAAAGCTCTTGTAGCTGAGTAGATACAGTAGTAGGAGCATTAAACCAAGCTTACTAATGTAGACGGGCAGTCTGAGTAAAGAAATGACGAAAAAAAAAAACTGGAAGAATATTAACATGAATAGTCAGGATCAACTCGAGTGTTAATTGGGCCCTTAAACATAATTTGATTCATTTGGGGTCTCTCTGGTGGTCATGGGGCCCTGAGTAACCGCTTAGTTCGTTTCTGTCTCAGGGCAGTACCGTAGATAGTAATGATGATCATTTCACATTTCATATTTGATGTTTCAAACACAATATTTCAGATGGTAAGCTCTATTTATCATTGAGTGGTATTTTTGAAGGAACCACTTTATTTCGCTTTCAGGGCTTTACTCTACAAAGGGTTATGCAAATCCCTGGGAGCAGGGTGGACAAGAAAATATGTTTATGTCTTGCAGGCCAATGCCAATGAAGAAATGATCATACAAGGCTGGAAACAGCTTATTTTTTTAATCACTTTTACGCTTTTCATTTCAGGAATATATATCTACATTAATGACCATGTAGTATCAATCAATGAGAACTATAAAAATTCTTGGGGGGGGGCATTAAATATTGTCAAAGTGACGATTAGATTCAGCCGAGTATATTAATAGATTGGTGGGAATGTGTAGTGCTGGAATATTCTTAGCTATGAAACATTGATTCGTTCGTGGCAACAGCAAAGATTTGGAGATTTTCTTCTATTTTTCAATACTGAGTGTTATTGTTTGTTAATAAAAAATATGTTGGAAAATTTCATGCAACATCACATATTCTATGAATTCGTGATCCGACGGAATGTTGATGAAAGTGACGATTGAAAAGAGAAGAGAAAAACTCGAGAGATAGGTGTCACACCTTGAATTTGTTTTCTGTTCTGTTGGCGTTTTTCAATGCATTTCGACGCGTGCCAGCCATCTTTTTCTGAGGAAATATTTGCAGAGGTTCATAGGAAATTATGTGGTTTAAATGTTTGAGGTTGAGGAAAGAAATGGGGATGATTCTGTGTTGTTTGGTTGTATAGTAGGAGCGGGGGGAGTGTTTGTATCTTTGTAGATGAGAGTAAAATTTGGTATGAAATGAGAAGGTTCTGTGAGAGTTAGAGTCAGAAGATGTTTATTCCCTGTCCCTGGGGGTGTTGGGCTTGTCTTTGATAAGAAGGGGCAATAACAGGGTTGGACTTGAACCGATAGTTCTCACGATAGTTTTTTTCTTTTATAATAGATTTGAGAGGTGGCGTCTAGTATTTAATGGATAAGTGTTGGTTTATGTGGCGTACGTTGAACGTGGGGTGGTGTTTTCCATTCAATCTTTTTGCTTGTTAGTGGATGATACTTCTTTTTTTTTCTTGGAGGTTTGGTAAATGCATGCTTGTGCCATTTTTTAGACGGACTATTGGCTCTTAGCCAATTCCTTGTATGTTAGTGTTGTAATGTATTGTATCTACGTAATTCTGTTTCAAAATCAGTGTATTTAGAGGGTTTACAAACTGAACCTTCGTACTATTGTATTGCATAGGGATATAAAGGCTGCTTCGATGCATCTGTGTGTCATAGAGCCGTGGAAAATCTTGAGATATTCTATATCCTCTCTTTCTCTATCCATCACTTTCTCTCCCTCTTTCTCTCCATATATATATTGGCCAGAATTACAGGCTTTGATGGAGTGGTCATTTAGTAAGAGTGAGTGATGATAGAATTCCAAAGCAGTTTTTGCATAGAAAGCTTGCTAAAAGAAAACGTTCTCCCAATAAAACAAAGATGAAGTACAAAGATTGAGTGAAAGTCTCACTTGCAGCAGCAAATACTCCAGTTGCTGACTGGGAGACTTAAGCAAGTGACCATGACTCTTAGTGGAAACTACTTTGGGGGGGGGGGGTTGTATTCGAAGATCCTCTCATTGAAAATGGAAACCTTGAAGAGAAATGCCTGGAAAAAATATGACTTTGTTCTCCCTGCTCACAAAGGTGACCTCCACAAACTAATTTGTCATATCTCTGGGAATGTCTGCCTCAACTAAACTGGAAAGAAAAGCTAGCTATGCAACCATTAAAAGAGACAACAGGTGAACCGTCATCTAGCTACAGATCACAACACCTGTCACCAGTAGCGTTCCTAGGGTTGCCATCACCTGGTGTGGTAACTCAGGGTATCACCTCCGAAGTTGTCAGTTCAATCGCTAAATCGACCTAAAGAAGAGGCTAAGCTTGCCAAAATATGCTCGCCTCTTTATGAAAATTTCTAATGGTTGGAAATGGCTAAATCCTTCTGAAATGGCTAAAAATTGCTGAATAATAGCATAGATTCCTAAAAAAAATAGTGCTAAAAGTTGTGATAAAATTTTTAAAAATTATGGTATCACCCCTCAGATGGAGTCACCTGGGGCAGAACGCCCCCATTGGTACATAACTGCCTGTCTTGTGAGTGAATAAGAATGCAGTATACAATGAATTCTCTTGCGTACAAAATTTAAACCTGACATTTTGAATCTCTGGCCGGGTTAAAAAGCCACACCCGACCTTAGCATAGTCAAGTGATTCTTTGGAGTGACATCATACGATGGTCATATTTCGAAATTGATGAGGGAGACATCATATGAGTGTATGCATGTATGAGTGTGTGTGTGTGTGTGTGTGTGTGTGTGTGTGTGTGTGTGTGTGTGAATATAAATAATCCTAGCACCTAATATATAGATAGATTTGTATGTGTAAATAGATACGAATTATTTGAGTATATGAAAGAGTAATCTTGGCTTTTTTAGCCCTCGGCCCCCTTTAATCAAAGACATCCTATATACTTACGTATAGAGATACACACACACACACACACGCACACACACACACACATATATATATATATATATATATATATATATATATATATATATATATATAAATATATATAAATATACACACACACATATATATATATATATATATATATATATATATATATATATATATATATATATAAAAATATATATAAATATATATATATATGTGTGTGTGTGTGTGGGTGTGTGTGTATATTTATATATGTGAGTTAAGTGTTTAAGGAACATCAATATGTTTATCAGATGATAACGCTGGGGTGAGACTTATTTTCAGGGCTAAAATGTCACGGCCAATTCCCAAAGGGACTGCATCATCATCATCATCATCATCATCATCATTTTACAAATACTGCCGTATATTGTCGGTAGGCTGTTGGTGTAACTGAATGTGAATGACACGTAAAAAGCAGCTGTTTCAGCAAGATTTGGCATGATTCTACCATGTTTCCTTTTTTATCCGTCTTTCACTTGCTTAAATCTCTCTTGATATTTTTATCACAAAAAACAGCTGCTAATGCCCCAAATATTCGGACACAAGGAAGATCATGCAGCAATATTCTTTGACATTCATTTTTTCTTGTTTTCAGTCGTTTGTAGAATAAAATATATCAACATGTTTGCCCGTTTCTATTATGTATGTGAGTGTGTCCATAGGTATGCATGATTGTGTGTTTATGTGCATTTCGACGCGACGTTCAGAGAATGAGTAAAAGGTTTAGAATGCGTGAAAACTATTCACTTATTATTTTGAGTTGATCGATGAACAAAATACAATCACTATACTGTGTTGATTATTTAGATGTAAGGTACTCTGACAAAATGGTGGTAGTAATCTGACAGTGCAGATGTAGATGATTTGAGAGCAAGTGTTAATCCGTTTTTATTCTGGGAGTTTCTCGTGACCCCATGATTCTTCACTTTTAGTTTTCGTAACTACTAAGTACTAATACACGTCCTACTTATGTGGTAACTCAGTGTCGGGTTCACAGTTATGAAACTTGTGCCTTTAGAATGGAGAGCCTTTGGTAGCATAAACTCAACTTTCAAGAACAAGAAAATCCCGTTAACGTAAAGAGATCAGTATACAACCATGCATCCTCCTGATAGTCACTTATGGAGCTGGAACCTTGAACCTAAACTAGAGACTGACTCACAAACTGAGAACTGTGCAAAGTGCTCATGAGAGAATCATGCTCAGCATCACATGGAGGGATCAGAAGACACCACAGTATATTTGAGAGAAAACAAGTGTCTGTGACATCATGGTAACTATTGAAAACTCAAATGGCAATGGGCTAGTCATGTTGCAAGGAAGACATCATAACTCACGAGACGATCCCCAGAGATCGAATTCAGCTTTTGAAAATATTAGCTCAGCGACGCCTATGATAAAGAGGTGTGGCGAATCTTAGGGATAGTCTATGTCCAACAACAGACGATAAAAGACTGATGAGGATGGTGTTATATCCCCCCAAATGCAGCCAATCCATCGTGAGAATTTCTCTCACCCCTCAATACTTTCGGATATCTCAAGAACAAATCGTCTTTTATGATGTAGTTTGAATATCGATCAGAGGGGACCTTAATGTGCATATGCGAACACACACTCTCCTAAAAGATTACTCAGTCAGACGTCATTGAGTGAGTACGTATACTGTGTGACTGTCACAATCATTTTTTACGTCTCGAGTTGGTTAAATAATTCAAGTCACTCCCCACTGTCCAGATTTAGTTCAATGTAACATCTGTTAATTTCCAAAAGAGATTTTAGACCATAGGTAGAATTTGATGAGGTAACTGATGACAATCCTAAAAGAGGACTTTACAGACTGTTCTGATAAGGGTAACGATGCTAGGATAGGTGTATGAGATCTTGAAGGGGGTAATTTGAAGTGGACTAAGGTGCCATCACCCTAGGTAGGCTATTTTTCATTAATGAATTGATTCCAGACAGACCTTGTACAATCAAAACTGCAAACAAAATCATCGAAGCTGCCTGTTATGCCTACAAAGATGTATTCAGTATATGGATATATATGTGATTTAGCATGAAAGCATTCTGAACTTGGAATATTTTTTTCTCGGAATCATTTGAATATAAAGATATTTCGCGAGCAAATTTCTGCTTTCTTGAACTGCTTGGTTAATGGGATCAAAGACATAATCCAGAACCCAAATTTGATTCAAGTCAAAATTTTCAATTCATACTGTGATCAAAATTAAATTCAATTAGTAATTGCGATTGCACTAATCTATGTCATGTCTTATCAACAAATCTTCCTATCTCATCCCTCCGACTTGTGTCTAGTCTTTTCCAACTGCGTTTGCTGTTCCTTGGAAACCAATCAGTTAGACTTTTGCTTCATTTGAAGTCATCTCTTCTTGCTAGGTACTTAGCATATATCCATTTTTGTTGCTTAGTTATTTATATAATCTCCGTCTCACTAGTCTTCTCTCTTATCCATGTCGATCTTTTTCTACCTCACAGAGTTATTCCTGCTTTATTCATAGCTCTTTGATGATGATATACATACATATATATATATATATAAATATATATGTATATATATATATATATACATACATGCATACATATATATATATATATACATATATATATACATATACATATATATATATATATATATACATACATGCATACATATATATATATATACATATATATATACATATATATATATATATATATAAATATATATATATATTCATATATATATATATATATATATTTATATATATATATTTATATATATATATTTATATATATATATATGTAATACATTGCGCCATATTATATTGAAACACTTATTTGAAATGATCCCCTATTATTACAGATGAATTATCATTTGGCCCAGACAACGTAAATATAATACACAACTAGAGAATTAGGTGCTGCGACAACCGGCAGGGCAACTGCGTCAACGTAGCGTTTCCCTTTGCATTGAGCTAAACAATCAATGATTATGCCAAAGGCCAAAATAACTGTCTTAACTCCGAATTCCTTGTTTATTCACGTCTCTATCTGCTCTATTTGTCTCTTCCAATGCAGAAAATTGTATTATTGAGAAATGGATATACAATCCAAGAGAATGATTGTAAATTGCAATATATTATATAGAAACTCTTATCGATATTGACTTACTATAAATTGGAACTCCATTTGAGATGAACTCTCGTTACCGCATTGAACGGGACGGAATCAAAGACCCATAAGCTAAAATTGATCAAATTTTCAAGTCACACCATGATCAAAATTAGATTTGATTCTGATAAGCATTTTTTTTTTTTAAATTTCGGGAATCTATCAGTCCACAAAATTCCTTTATACAGTTGAAGGGGCCTGAATTTTTACATTTTATCTTAGCTTTGATTAGGTTGGATGAAATTTGGATAATGTTTTTGACTTTTGAATCAATTGGAACCGGATGGTGCATTCGATCTGTTTGGATGCTAATATGTTGAATGGTTCCGGGTAACCTTGCTAGTGGTTTTCATACGTGAATGAGCGCCGAAGTTGTCGAGTATTGTTGAATAATTCCGCTACTGGTCATGCAGAAACATCAAGACTCTGATGAACACATGACAAATCGTATGAAAATCCAGAGACTGCGTAAATATCTCATCATATACATAAACATGTGCACATTATTTACGTGAGTACGAAAGATCCTTTTCTCAAGTGAGATTTTACCAAGTGTATAAGCATATATCCTTGTAGCTGGGAATGTATATACTTATATGTAGGCATATACAAATAAATATTTACATGTACGTACATATGTATATATATTTAAGTATATATACACATATATGGATATATGTATATACATATGAATATACATATATGTATATGTAAATATATATATATATATGTATATATTTATAAATATGTATATATATGTATATGCATATACATTTATATGCATACATATATATATATATATATATATACAAATATATACGCATGCATATGTAGATATGTATATATAAACGTAAGTATATATATGTATATATATAAGTATATATATATGTACAGACATATATATATATATGTGTGTGTATACATTTATTAGTAAATATATACATGTATGTTTATATGTACATATACATATGAGTATACATACGTATATGATACTACATAAATATGCATATATGTGTACATATAAGTTTATATATATATACATATATATGTGTATACGTGCATACGTATATATACTTATATATATACATTTATACACACTTATGTTTATATATATATATATACATATGTATGTATCTACATAAGTATATATATATATATATCTACATAAGTATATATATATATATATATATATATATATATATATATATATAAATATATATATATATATATATATATATATATATATATATATATATATATATATATATATATATATATTTATATATATATACACACACATACCCCTGGCCATCTCAGCCAATGCTTTACTATCGATCAACATAACACCTTGCCAATATAGGACTGGACAGTGCACCCGGCCCTTTCTCACGCTTACGCTGCTTCATAGAGGAGACAGGACGATGTCCTCTCCTAGGAGCTGTCAAACTCGTGTCGAGTGTCAGCAATCATATATATATATATATATATATATATATATATATATATATATATATATATATATATATAATAATCAAATACATTCACATGCATATCCATACACTTACACATGCATATAAAGTCAAGAAAGTTTCACCAGTTTAAACACTAAACACATGAGAAAAACCTTTCCGGACAATGTTTCTCTCTTTTTTTCCATCTATATATATTTCTTTATATATATATATTTCTTTATATATATATATATATATATATATATATATATATATATATATATATATATATATATATATATATATATATATACACACACACACATATATATATATATATAAATATATATAAATATATATATATTTATATATATGTATATGTATATGTATGTATACACACATATATATATATATATATATATATATATATATATATATATTGAAATAGACATTTTCCCAACGTCCCTCAATATATGCAGTTATGTATATATATGTGCATATCTACATATATTTCGGATATATATATACAACTCTATCCTAATTTTCCCGATGTTTCCTCACATCTCATCAATTCTTTGTTCAAAATCCGATATAACTTCAACGCAGAAACCTCGGTTGAACAAGTGGCAGATCGTAAACTCTGGCATCAAACCTTTCAACTGCTGTAAAACAATCTCGCTGAAGATATGAGGATCCACCCAGCGATACCCTCCCCCCACACACACCAAAAAAAAACAAAAACAAAAAAAAACTAAAAGAACTCAGAGAGCTAATAGCTCTGTCAACATCATCGTGTTGGGAGGTAATTGTGCCTACATCCTCTCCAAAATATCCAAAGCTGTTTTTACCTCCTTGTACTGTTCGGTTCAGTGTGATCGAATGTTGGATTCTGACCCCCGAGGAAAAGGGATCCATGGAACGAATTCCCAAATCCATCCCAGAATTCAATCACTTCTTCTGTAACTTACTACCAAACCTTCCAAGAAAAATTGATGATCCGTTCATTGTAATTCATAAATAATATATATTAGCAGGTTTGCCTGGTCACTCAACAGAAACTGTCACGCACCAATGTTAGCATGCAATGTTTGGGGTGATCAACTAATGAATCATTTCACCCACTTTCTCCGGGCAGTGATCACTGAAATATCTTGATTTTTCAATTTAAAAAAAGCATGAATGCTGCCAGACGTGTAGTAAGAGACATAATTAGAATGGAATTTCATTGCAAATCGAACCTTTAACTAGAAACCTATTCAGGGAGATGTGTGAGAAAGAAAAGAAAAAAAAAAGAAGCTTTTTTAGCCATGATTATGATATTTCCCAATCATCACTGTTGTCTAACACTCCATCGTAAATATTCCAGTTCGAGCAAAATGTAGTTCTTGAAACTGTCGTCCCTTATATCACATATTAAAGAGTAAAAGTTCAAATTGTCAGCCCTGTAGCTTAAATGGGGTGGCCTCTATGCATGATACATACGTAGCCAATTAGCCAGACTGACTTAAAAACTGGAGAAACCGATGTTGAAATTTTTGGTTGACAGTTCCCAATTAATATTCTTAAATGTACTTATAGAAATAGAATTCAGCAACACCGATTAATGTTGTAGATTCTTACAATTACAGCTGAATTGGTTAACTGTCATCAAATCCTTTTGAATATAGAACTTCTGAAATTGGAATATTTTCTTGATAAGTACCTTGCCCATCTCCATTTTTGTTGTTTAGATATGTGCATAATGTTCATCACTGTAGTCCACTCTATGATCAATGTTGATCTCTTTCTGCACTATCCAGACTTATACCTTGCATTGTTCTTTCCATGGCTCTTTTGTGATATGTATATTTATGATTATAAATTGCGTTGTACTATATTGCATCTTTACTTGAAATGATCCTGTTATCACATGGTGAATGTATCATTTGGTGTAGACAGCGTAAATAGAATAAACAACAAAAGAAAATAGTGCTGCTGTAGGGATTGAACCAGTGACCGATAGAGTAGCTGCTACAATGTAATGTTGCTCTTATCATTGAGCTGGTAGTACAGAACCCCAAATCACTATTTCAACTCCTAATTCCAATCTTGTTTATTCACGATGTATATCTGCTCTATCTTTTTCTTTTAATGTAGTCAATCATACTATTAGGGAATCTATGTATGATCCAACAGAATGATTATGAATTGTTATACCGTATTGAATCTTTGTTTGAAATGATCCCCCGTTATTACACGGTAAATAGGCCATGTAAATAGAATAAACAACTAGAGAAAATTACAGGATTAGGGTCCTGGCAAGCAAATGGGAGACGGCATCACCTGACCAGAGCCCTCCGTTTTTTTTTCCTGTGGGAAGTTGTAAAAACAATGTGGGGAGTTATAAAAACAAGCCATCCTACAATATATAGAATTGATAACCAGTGAGCGAGTATAAGTTGGTAGAAGAGATATTGATTCTGTTGTGGGTATTCGTTGATTCATATGGAAATGAAAACGTTCTAAACATGTACTGAACATTTTCTATTTTCTGCAGTTCTTGACAAAACGTCACAATATTAAAATATACAGGTCCGATCAGTCACTCTGTTGAAACCGTCACGTGACCAATATCTTTTGACAACATGTTGCATCGAGGGTGATGAATCAAAACATTAGAAAAATGCATTACCAATGAATAAAATTTCTTTTCTCGCCTTCTGTAATCACTAAAAAGTCAGGAATTTAAAAGAAAAAGAAGAATGGACTCTTCCACACATAAGAGTTCAATTTAGCAATTAATACATATCGTAAACAATAATGAGGGGTGTTATTTGAAAGAACAACAACGCCAGAATGAATAATCATAGCTTGCGCATGTAATAGAACTGATTATCTAGAAAAAAAAACCTATCAAAAATTATCCTTAAAAATTGATCTTTTAACCGAAATCATTTTTTTCTCAAATTGAACTTTTATTCTAAATTATCTGAAAAAAATACCAACACGAAATTCGGGCATTGCAGGGTCAAATGTCTGTTAAGTTTCTGTTTTCGGATGATGCCATTGGTGTATGCTCATGCGTATTTTCAAGGTTGTAACCCCAAAACTATGGCCAGGAGTGCCAGCAAACGCAAAGATAGATAAACTTATAGGTGGACATTGACATTCAAAGAGACAAAAATCTGTAGCTCACTTGGCAGGTTGGTCGATGTCAATTTTCCAGACTATAATGATACAAATGTTTTAGACTAACAAGCTGCTATAGGATCAAACTGAACACGTTAACCTATTCCAACTGAAATGATTACTGCAAGGTTTTTACTACATGATAAAAAAAACCTGTCAACTGTGACACTTTTGTCGGCTAGGATGTAGTCAATGTCGTTCTTGGTTTCATGATAAGGGCTCCACCAAGTCCACTTTCTATTGGCTTTCTTTCTAAAGGTGTTTCTGATTTACAAGATCTTCGCCCCTCTCGTTCAGAATTTCGTATCCGTTTTTGCCGACGCATTGTTCAGTACCCTGCTTTACTTGGGCATTGAAGTTCCCATAATTAACTTTATCCAGAAATGACATTAGTTTGAAAAAGAAATGTCTACAACAAGTACATCCTGATAGACAACATGGAACTTAACCAAGAGACTGAGGACCAAGCACATGAAAGAATCATGCTCATCCTTACAATGAGAAATCACGATACAGCAAAGTATATTAAAGACAAACAGCAGTCAGAAGTATCATAGAATCCAATAGAAACTCAAATGGCAATGGCCTGGTCATGTTGCAAGAATGGCAGACAGCCAATGGACATCACAGTTCACAACGTGGATCCCCACAAAACTGTCGCCGGCAAAATAAGAGATGATGTGACGAACTAGACTCGTTAAGAAAATATTGGCTCTGCGACGCCCAAGACAGAGAGATCTGGCGGATCGTTGGGAAGGTCAAAGTCCGATGACAGACGCTAAAAAGCTGATGATGAGGATGATGATCAAAGATAGATGAAACTTGATTTTATTTTTATTTAAATCTTTTTGTAATTATCATTTATAATTAATTCAAATTATCAAATCTGGCTGCTGCTGCTGATCTCAAGTAAAAAAAAAGTGTAAGGTTTCCAATTGTAGTTATGACGTCGTCCATCGGAGACAATTTTTTGAGTCCAAAGTCAGCCATAAGTTGGGCTATCGCTTGGAATAACGTATTTCCGATAAACCAACCAACAAAGGCAAGACTGAATGGTACAAAACGACGTCTGGATTTAATTCATCATCCCTTTTATCCGACAGTGTGCAGTTTATAGTTCATAGTAGAGTTCAACCTTATAAAGGATTTAAAAAAAAACTCTCACTAGCACTGATATATTGTGCTGTCTTGTAATCCCTCCGTGTGAAGTTTAGCATGATTCTCTCATGCACACGCTGCATGCTCCTCAATTGGCTGATATGTCTCTTGGTTAGGTTCCATGTTTCAGCTCCATAAGTGACTATCGGGAGGATGCATCGGTTGAATTCTCTCCTTTTAGGATTATTGGGATCATCTTGTATTCGAATCTGTGATTACTTTCCGAACACGAAAATATAAGGTCGAAAGATGAAGTTTCCAGTAAAAACAAGCAATTATGATCTGTCTGGAAGCATCCAGCCATTCTATAATAACAGAAAAAATGTCTGTTGGCAGCTGTGTTGGGCAAAATCAATTTTTAAAAAAGAAGGGGGCGGTAATAAGACAGAGAAGGCGATGGTAAAGATAGGAAAATACGCGGTAGAGAGTGGGCAAAGAAAGAGGGTTATTTCATCTCTATTTTGCCTCACACTTTGTCAAATAATTCTATCTTTAAAGAGTAATTCACGAAAAGAAAAGTGCAAGAAAGAAAGGAAGGAAAAAAAAGAGAGAAAGAAAGCTGAAAATAAATTATTCAAATTTCATATATATATATATATATATATATATATATATAGAGAGAGAGAGAGAGAGAGAGAGAGAAAGAGAGAGAGAGTCTAGAAAGCTTTGCAGCTTCAAATATTAAACATTACAAATTTTTTCTATAGATGTTTTGCGTCACTACAGTCATCCATTTCCCAATGTCTGTCAATGCAATTTATATAATCTTCCAAAGTGTTTGCTCCTCTGTATCCCATATATATATATATATATATATATATATATATATATATATATATATATATAGTCTAGAAAGCTTTACAGCTTTAAACACTAAACATCACCAAACTTTTCCAATATATTTTTCGCATCACTTCAGTCACCCATTTCCCAATATCTTTCAATGCAATTTATGTTATCTTCTAATTTTTTTGTTATTTTTATACAATGTATAAATTATTTCTCGTTGAGATCATCAGTTGCTTACCACGGAACCGTTTCGGGGATTTTGAATTATTGAATTACGTTACGTTTCAGACAATAGTTTTTGTCCTTGTTTGATTGCAACGATTATTTATCTTAAATCAAAAAAATAACTAGTGAACTCGATTGGAAGAAAATACTTTTCTCCCAAAGACAAATTTCGACAAATCTTGTCAACTGTGGACAGACATTGCTTTAAGTACGTCGCAGTTTTTGATCAGAGTCTTTCTTTCTGTGGTTTGATGAAGAACTCTGTCCAAAAATTGAATGAATTGTACTTTGAACAATTGATCTGTTCTAGTAAAAATCCTTCGTGTAAAAATATTGACAATTTGTTTCCTTTTATAGTTTTTTGATCAATTTTCCACTGGATACAATTGGATGGTCAACAACATTGAATATTTTATCAACAAATTTGATCAGAGAAAATTACAGGTCTGGTTAGTCGCTCAATAGAAACTATCAAGTGACTGACATATTTTGGCTGCTTGTCACGTTGGGGGTGATTAATTAAAAAAAATAAGGAAAAAGGGGTGATCAACGAATAAGTTATTTCTTTTGCCTTTTGGGGGACAGGGATCACCAAAAAGTTGATATCTCCCCCCCCCAAAAAAAAAGAAGCATGAATACTGCCAGAGATGAAGTAATGGACTAATTTAGCATAAACTTATATTTCAAATTGAACGCCGATCTAAAAACCTATTTGTGGTGGATTTTAAAAAAAAACAACGTATTTTTTAAACAAAAATAGGAGCGAGTGTTCAAATTTTTAGACGTTTAGCTCAATCAGTGCCCCATATGTACCCATGGTACATATATTCATAACCAACAAGCAAGAACAACTTAAAAACTGGAGAAACCTATGCTGACTGTTTTTGTGACAGTTAGGACGGTTTCTAATATAATTTTAGGTTTGACAATGTGTTGCATTCCAAATTAGTTTTCTCATTGTTTATCTCCCCCTTTTTGGCATCTATTTAGTTGAGCTGAATTCTAACACTGGTAAAACTTATATGGTTCCATCGAATGGAGAGACTGAAGAGAGAGGGAGAGAGAAAGAGGGGAGTGAGCATAGTCAGCAAGTCATATTCACACTAGGGTGGGGATTGAACCGTGCAGTTTACAATTCCCAATCAAGTGTTCGGTCGCTTGAGGGAAGTTTTTTTTTGGTTTTTTTTTTTTGATAAAAAAAAGGTGCTGGTCTTCATTTGCATGATGGGCAGATTTGAATTTGCATAAATTTAAAAAAGATATCAAGATATCTGGAATTTGCATGAAATGAATTTTTAATTTCTAGCACAAAAGAAAATCAGGCGAAATTCTCATCACCCCAGATGTGTGTGGTATTATACGCGGACATACACACACACACACACACACACACACACACACACACACACACACACATATATATATATATATATATATATATATATATATATATATATATATATGTGTATATATATATATGTATATATATATATATGTATATATATATGTATATATATATATATACATACAGATTTATATATGTGTGTGTGTATATGTGTGTGTGTTTTTATGCACATGCACGCACATACACACACACACACACACATATATATATATCTATATATGTTTCAATACAATTAAGACATTGAGAACATTGTCCAAATAACATGTTTGATTTACATATTAATTCAATCAGCCATACATGTGCGTGTGTGTGTATGTGCACGTATGTGTATATGTGTGTGTGTTTCACAGCATGTTTTTGTCACATAAATTAATGTAGTAAATAATAATCTCATTAGGTTGTTCGGGAAATAATGGCCGATTTTATTATACTACATTTTACTTACGTTGTAATATAATATAGACCTATTCTCTATTTCTCTTGTGTTCATGTATATGCTGTCAGATTAATAGACGTAAGCCTTTCTTTTCAAATTTCACGTTGTTTGGAAAGTAATTACGTATTTTGTTTTCGGAAGGCAACAACGTATTTCATCGTTATGTAGTAGAAGCCAGTCAACAATGGCAAAACAGGGATAATGTTATTTTTGTAGAGCACATGACCATTCAAGATACAAATTTGGTGCTATGGCCGATTGCGCTTCTGTCCAAAGAGGCTGGGTGCTGGTCCGTGTTTGGAGTTCAAAGACCAAAATTCTCATACCCTGCGGCAGTAGTTCCAAGGACTGATGAGATTTTTCTAGAAGGTCCTTCTCACATATTCACTTGTGCGGTATCCCCTCATTGAACCGATCTTATGTCACATCCCGTTCTCGTGGGGGTTTGGGTAAATAGGACCAGAATTAAATGGTACTGAACGATGTCTAGATCCAGTTCATCATCTATCCTATCTGGTAGTGTTTCATTTATAGCGTGCAGTAAATTTTTGAAGAAAGCAATTTGAAAGGTAAAAGAAAAAGCGAACAAAAAAGAATTATTTTTTAGATGCAGAATTTTTCGACAATTTTTTTCCGAATATTTGCCTTCCCGTTGACTTGCTGTCATTGATAATGATGGTGATCATTTTATTGGTTTACATTGTTTAATCAAACTTCTACAGCATTTGTTTCACGTGATTATTTTTCGAACACAAAAATACGCAATTACTTTCCGAACAATCCACCATTTTCCAAACCCACTTAGACTTTTGATGAAAACAAAAGAATTGAACCACCATATCCTCGAAAGGGGATCAAGGGTTCTCCCTTTTGTTCATATGTGCACGTGATTGTTCGTGTTTTTGCGTTTTCTAGCATTGCTGGCCATACCATTTTGTCTACTGACTTGAAAATTGGCATCAGTCCCTCACTAGACCACACCTAAAAAGTTTGCTATATGACTTTCAGAAAAGAAAAAGCTTTTGGGGTCTTATTTTGATGGGTTTAATAATAACATATGGTATCTCCAGATTTATTTACATAGGTTTCTTTGGTTTTTAAGATGATCAGTTCAACTGGCTATATATGTATGTGGCATATGTACAGGATGTACCAACAAAGCCAAAGGGCTGAAAATTTCAACATTTGTTCCTTATCATATGAACAAAAACTTTTTTGCTTTGTTTTTTTCAAAAACTTTCCCCTAAAAATGTTTTAAGTTAGGGGGCTCAATTTGCTACAAGCAATGCTAAATTTGCAAACTTATGCTAAATTGGTCTTTTAGTTTGTGTCTGGCTGCATTTATGCTTTTTTCGAACTTTTTTTAGTGATCACCGCTCAACAAAAGGCAAGAGAATTTTCTTATTCGTTGATCACCCTTTTCCTGATTCTGCTATTTTATCACGCCCCTCTTGGCATGCCACCAAAATGATATTGAAACGTCTTCCATAAGCACAATTCTAAATGTTCTACTTTTTTTTTTCTCCAAGTCAAGTGTTACTCAACTCTCATTGTACTGACAGGTGTATTACCCCTTGAGAACATTCTATCACTTCTACTTCCTTTGGCATAAAAATTACCCCATCAAGCAGTCAAGGTTTTGTTCTAACATGGCAGTTTTTAACAAAGAATATGCCTTTCTTCTCCCCCCCAAAACTCTATCTCACAATTCTTGCAGAAGTCATTCTGTCTGCACAGCCATTATATACTTCCAGCTGTTGATTTGTATCACAAAGGGAATATGATTGTGTTGCTTCTGAATCCATGTACAATCCCAGAGGAAAGAGAAAAAAAATTCTTAAGAAATCAGGGAAAGCCAACTTTCTTGCTGAAAAGAAAATCGGATTAAAAAAACCCCAAAAAACTGACAACACTGACCTTCTAAAAGTCATAAACAGGAAGGTATCCAAGAACTTCAGAGATACTGAATATTTTCTGGCCTAGGAAGTCACCCAAATAGACACTGTCATGTGACAAGCGTCTTTTGCTTGGGATGATTAATGAAAAAAAATTGAGGAAAGGAGTGATTAATAGATAAGTCACTTCTTCTGCCTTTTGTTGTGCTGTTATCACTAAAAAAGACTGAATTTGAAAAAACAGAAACAAACTGACAACAGACAATTCAGCAGAAACATACATTGTAAATTCGAAATTCAAAAAAAAAATATTTAAAGTAAAAAAAAAAAGATATATGTTTTGAACGTGATAAAAAACAAATTTTAAATTCTCAACCTTCCAGTTCATTTGTTGTAGCTTGTACTCGTAGCACATAGTCAGTGAACCACCTAGAACCACTTGAAAACTGAAGAAACTTATGTGTCATATCAGTTTAAGGAATATAATAAAGAATCAGAAACTCCTTGGTCAAATCCCAGATATTCAAGAATGGCTCAGCTTTTAAAACAAACGTGTTGAGCACAAAGACACAACCATCAAAATCGAAAATGCAGAGTCCAAGATAATAGACTACTACATCTACCAAGGACAATCCTTAAAATAAGGAGAAACCTAGCAAAGAATTACCATAGGTTGACAAACTTTTAGTAGAGCCAGCGCAACCTCCAAGAACAAGAAAATCCCATTAGTCCTAAAAAAAAAAAGATTGGTCTATAACTATTGTATCTGAAAGTCACCTATGGAGCAGAAATATGAAACATAACCAAAAAGTCACCTATGGAGCTAGAACCTGGAACCTAACCAAAAGATTGGCCTCCAAACTAAGAAACCTGCAGTATGCACCAGAGAGAACATTACATCATGAGCGATAACAAGACAGTGCAGTATATTTGAGGAGAGATAGGAGTCAAAGCTATCATAGAATCTATTTGAAAACTCAAATAGCAATGGGCTGGTTATCTTGCAAGGATATGACTTTGTTTTTTTTTTTTCAATTTAGGAATACTTTTGTATTTTTGCGAGTCACCTTCATATCAAATAGAATAATTGTTGTGTTGAAAAAATAACTCGAATCAAAGATAATAATTGACTGAAATCGCAAACCTTCAACCATCAAGTCATTCATTGAGGTTGAGGACAGGAGAGCACTCTAGAATAAGAGCAGGTGCAGAATCATTGAATTTGAAATAATAGCTTTTTCAAGTATTTAGCGCGGAGCCCTTGAAAATGCAGGTCCCTAAGTATATGCTACTTTTCCTACCTACCAAATCTGGCACAACTCACTCCAGCAGGGAATATCAAGGAATAAAACCTTAAAAGTATAAAGGTCGCTGACTTAGAATAACGGGACCAAAAGTATGAATCAGTTGTTCATTGGAACCAAGGATATTCAATTCCACGAAAAACCTCACCAGACTGAGTTGATAGCTGTCGTTTGTGCTCAATAGTAACTGCGGAAACAAACAGTGCTGTCTGTGGTTTATTGGAACCGTTAACTCTCAGACACTCTGTTTTTGCTTATAAAATGTGAACTAACAATCAAATCAGTCATAACTCACCATGATCCTGGTAGAAAATCTCCACTAACCAATATTCCATCGAAATATATCAAAGGATAACGAAATTAACTAATTTAGAGAAAGGGGACAACGACGAGAAGGACGACCATGGGAACACATAGCAAATGGTGGACATCGATGGCTTTTTTCCCAATGATGAAAATGCTAGGTTCCTCTCATTTATCACCAAATTTTTTAAACTCTCCCTCAAGTCCTGACCAATAAGGGACTGGACAACGAAGTTTATGTTCACATTTTGAACCATCTTTCGAATAGGTTCCTCTATAAATCCCTTGTATAACAACATATATAGGGACCCTGATTGATGATCCATCATATCACATATAGCAGTCAATAATTGAACAACTATAGCATCCAGATTGAAGTCACGTGAAGAAAAGTTCCACCCAAGAATAAATATCGTCGAAATAAATTCTTTTTATAACATCAGTGGTGTTTTCTACTAGAAAACATCTGAAATAGAGTTTTTAAAAAGAATTAGAAATAGATTCTGCAAATTCTAGATATTGTCATCAAATCCGTTGAATGACGGCCACCAAAAGGTATTCCCCTCCCCCCAAAAAGAACTGTCAAAGTGTGTCTAGATGAGTTCTGGTGCCAATTTTCAAGATTGTAGACAAAACAGGATGGCCAGAAATCATGGAACACGCAAGCACTTTAACAAACACGCAAATACATGTACATAAAAAAATCAAAACCTTACGTTATCTCGGATAGCTACGGTGTTTCAATGTTCTTGCAGACTTATAGTTGGTGTCACCTGGGATGGTATTCTAGAACTTGCTCTCTTTCCCAGGATATCTAGAATGTTGGTGATCTTTTAGTACTAATACTATTCACTATTCTTCATGATTCTCTCTTATTATTGAATGTGATGACACAGGCCTACATTTACCAACACTTCTTCTCATCTTAAGTTTTCAATTCTTTTCTGTTTTGACTTTGTGAAATGATATGAGGGAAAATGTGTAGGTACCACGAATATATTTCTACTTGGTATCTTTTTTCGAAATACATACAACTAGAAGGTACACGCATACCTCTGCCAACGTCTTTGTCGGGGGAAGAAATAACTCGTGGATCCGCCCCAAAATTGAACCACTTGTTTTGTAGCCAATTAAACACCCTTTCACAAAATCTGACCGAAATCCTTTGAGAACTTTTGGAGTTATCGTGATGAAATACATAATTTATGTGATATGGACGTATGACTACGACAGAAAAGAAAGTGATTTTGCATAAATCCCTCACACAATTAGGTTACTTCTTTTTTAGCCCATTTCCCATGTTTCAACAAATTTACATTGTAATTAATGGAGAACTATCGGAGATATCGTGTGAGCAGACATTCAAGTTTGGAGATATGGAGTGTGGACATATAACTATGACATGAAGGAGGTAACTGTGCATGGATCAAACCCAAAATCCAATCACTTATTTTATGGCCTTTTGCTCACCCCCCACCACGAAATTTTATTGAAATTCATTGGAAACTTTCGGAAATATCATGTGGAGCTTCATGAGCGAATTGATAAATGTATCAAAGAAGGAATGGAAAAAATATCTTTCAATCAGAAAAGAATCCAGAAAACACCCAAAAATAAAACCTACCCTCCCTCACACGCGCTGCCTATGATTCCAAAAACTTTGATTGAAATTCTTTGAGCAGCTTTGGGGTTATTATGTGAATAGACAGATGCCTCATAGGAATAAAGAATTACCAAGAAACTGTATGATTTTTTGTAGGCAACCATCTTGGTGTCACGCCCTCTGATCGAGTCACGTAGGGCGAGCCACGACCTCCACCCAAAGCTTGGCCCGCCACTGCTTGCTACATTACTAAGATAATACTTATAATCATCACAGATTCTGTATATTTTGTTGTCCGTGTCTTCAAGAGTTGAGTTTTGGGTATAATTCTCGGACACGTTCAACAATTTTGTCTCGGTCTGTGGTTATGTCTCCGTTTTCTTCCAGGACGCTGGTTATTTGTTTCTGTCCTATACAGACAGCTTTGTTTATTGCTTTAAAGCCCCGACATTTTTCGAGAGTGGCTTCGATGATTACTGTCGTTGTATATTCCCTTTTGTCTTCTCTTACTTTATTTTTGATTGCTTAGTTCAGTCTCCTATCCCCCCTGTTGCTGTTGGGGGGTTGAGGTTTCTGCACTTTTCAATAAGTTTCCTGGTTTCGTCTGGGATTTTACTAATTGTCTGTATGTTTCTTGATTTATACATAGTGGCGACTTCCATTAGAGAGGTTGTTATTTTGCTATGGAGTTTGTTGATGTTGATGTCGTTCTCTTCTGTAAGTATTTTATATCTGTTTTTCAATTCTAGCTTGAAGGGTTGGGTGAGTTCGTATGGTACGCTCAGTGGTTGCGGTTTGGTGTGAAACATTTTTCAACGTTCTTTATTGGTGTTTACTTGCATTTTACATCTTACCATTCTATAGTCGCTTCCTATGTTTACTTGGTTTAGAATTTAGAATTTAGAATTTGTTGTGGATATCAAATTCATTTGGTTCCTTCTATGAATGGTACAAAGGCAGTTCGGGTAAGGGTTGCAAAGAAATTGTTAGTCACATTCCAAGGACGTAATAGTGACTTGTGATTTACAATCAATGGTGCTATTATGTTTCTGTTTTTGAAACATAAGACATATTTAGAAGAAAATGCTTCCTTTGTATTCGAGTGAAGAAAAGAAAAAAGATCTTTTAACCATTTTGCAGTTGTGGTCGTCAGGTTGAAAGTTGATCTACTGTATCGTGACATTATATCGGCGTGCATTCTATTTTTGTTAGAATTTGTGAATTTGTTACATCGAATCACTGTAGCCCCACAAATGGCTTGCCAGATCAGCCAGCCTACTGATCTACGGATTCTTCTCTCTCTGCCCGTCTGCGTGTGTGTGTGTGTGTGTGTGTGTGTGTGTGTGCGAGTGTGTGTGGTCTCCAGGAGTTCCTGATTATATTTTTGGATTTACAGCATTTTGTATGAGAGCACCATTAGACACCCTCTAAGAACAGTGCAATGGTAAAAGGATGAACATAATAATAAAAAAAATAGAATTACAAATACAAAATAAAATAAATTCATATAACAAGCAGCAAAAAACTCAATAGTTGCAAGACAACAAATTGAAATAGTTCTAATCAGATTGAAAATGATTTGCATGTTACACGATCGTGGATACTTTGGGATTCTATATAAGAAAATAACTAACAAAAGTCGTTCTTTTCCAGAGTTACAATGTGAAAAGTTTACAAGACTATATATCTAAATATCAAATCACTGTAATAGCCCGCCTGCCTAACCAGCCACGTGGCCACAGATCTTCCTCTCTTTGTTTGTCTGTGTGTACGTCTCTGTCTCTGAGGACTCCCGGTCAAATTAAGGGCCACAACCTTGAAAAGTACACCACGAAGTAAAATTCAATTTTTTTCTAAAAAATGTGTTTTTTTGGGTCCTCTATGGTCATTTTGAATCAATAATACTTAAATCTTGTCCGGAAAATATTTAGATAATATTGGTTGAAACATCTATTTTTAAAAATAATTTCAAATGATTTTTAATATAATTAATTCCGGTACACGCACAGTCTACGGTGATTCATTTACATGAGGCATGGATATGTTTCTCAACATTGAGGATGGAAGAAAATAGACAGCATTTCTGGTATACAATGCGTTTTTTTAAAAGAAATATGAAAACGCAACTCAAATCGTTTGCACCAACTTGATAATGTTAGTTGTATCGATATGTAGCTTCCATATGTTATTATACGTTCCCTAAAAAAAAACAAAAATAGATTATGATAGGCAATAAAGAGTAGATTTGCAGCAAGTGAAATTAACCGGCTCTAACTACACAAAGGATAATACTAATCATATAAATGAGGAGAATAATGAGAATTCTCTAGTTATCTCCCAAAATAAATCTAATCTGATAACTGACTTGAATGGTTAGACGTAAACTTATAATTGATATCCACTGTAGACCAGTGATTCCCAAGAAGGTTCCGCAGAATGGAGCTTCTTTCAATGGAATTTCACACTCGTCTTCTCCAGATAATTTTTTTTTCAACCATTACAAATTGAAAACAATTAAAAACAAAGTTGGTATTTATCTTAATGTCTCATCTATTACGTTTTGTTTTTTTCATACATGAACAAATTCTCTCCCTGGAACAATCATCGTTCTATTCAATGGCTTACTGAGAAAATGGAAAAATCTGATGAGGGTTCAACGATAAGATAAGTCCAGACAATAAAAATTGCATTCGACCCCTAAAGTAAGACGCTCTACCGATGCACTATAATTCTGTCTTCTGCGGGGTCAGTTTGATTTCAATTATATGAAATATGCCGTCTGATCACAGGGAGATTTTCGATGCTCCAAGACGATTTGGTTAATGTAGCTGAAGACAATAGAGTTGTGATTTGGAAGCGAATTAGGCTGATTCACTTGATCGAATCATCTTCACAAAATATGAGATGCAAACGTCTGTGAAATACTACTTTATTTTCAGCTCTAAACGTTTAGAGTAATTTCATTTTCCCGACTCACAAACGCCTTGAGTAATTGTATATGCATATGTACTCAAACTATGAAAATAGCAGTTGACTCGACGTAAATTGAACACGCACACTTCTGATCTGGAATCGGACGCAGAACTTATACAACACAAGGGCGATTTCAAAGAATTCAGTGCAATTTATATTATACACATACAAATAATTCTGCCAATTGCCACGAAAGTTTTTGACGAACTGAATCAATGTCGTTAATGTATAGAATAGCGAAATTGATTGCTAATATGATTATTCGGAATTTCATATTCAAATAATCACTGATTTCTTCTTCTTTTGAGGATTTCATAGAGATCCGTTGTCTCACACGAATGTAATGGTCTACTGTCAACAGCTCAACGTTGAAACATGTTCAAACATCAGCGAAATACTGTGTTTCCTCCTTAAGTCAAAACGCTTGAAATAATTTCATTTTTCTAAAACTTTAGATGCTGGGAATAATTCGAATGATTAGCATAAGAGATAGACCCACAAACTGAGAAGCATGCAACATGCACATGAGAGAATCATGCTCAACTTTACATGGAGAGATCACAAGACAGCACAGTATATAAAGAAGAAAACAGAAGTCCGAGACATCATAGAATCTATTAGAAAACTCAACTGGCAATGGGCAGGTCATGTTGCAATAATGGCAAACAACCGATGGACATCACGACTCTCAACATGGATCCCAAGATATCAAGTGCAGAACCAAGGCTGGTAGAGTATGAGATGGTGAGATGAATTTGACAGGTCCAGAAAATAATGGCTCCACAAAGTCCACAATAGAGAGATGGGGCGAATCCTGGGGAAGGTCTTTGTCCAATGACAGACGTTAAAAGACTGATGATGATGATGATAATGATGATGCATAGTTGATCCCGAAGTGAATTAAACATGTAACTTTCTGGCCTCGAGTCGGGTGAATTAACGTTGCGACACAGGGTCGAAAAGCCGAATCAAATTTAGATTATGTATTATTTACATTCATCTCATATACCCGTAAAAAATGGCTGCGTTGTTCATTTGTGGATCAGCAATCAGGAGCTTAAAGCTGTTTTATTTGGTAATCTATTTCTTAAAATCCATGTATAATAATTTCAAGTTTTTCAAAATATGAACTCAACTCAGGCTATTCTATTACTTAGGCAATCCATCATAAAGTCTAAAGTGTTTCTAAGACGTAATCTTCATGGTCATGCCACAGCAGACAATCTCATATTTTACAACTCTTCAATTGTTTCATCAGTTGGGTCATTCTGTTTCACGGGGACCAACCCATCATAAGTTTTAGGATGTCTCAGGAATAGAACGGTACAACCATTCAACCAATTATACGATTAATCATAGTAATTTCTATCCATGCCTTTTATGTGGATATATTCTTTTGATCGTTTAGGAGATCGTCCATGTACTGAGACGATGTGGTTACTTTAGCTTAGAACAACATAGTGTTGCTTGTTAGTTAAAAACTATACGGATTTTCCTGGTCAAATAGTTTTTTTACAGAAAACAAAACAGGAAAACGTCTGCCAGTTTATTTCCATCTCCAAACGCTTGGAGCAACTTTATTTTTCTAACTCACAAACGCTTTGAATAATTGAATACTAAGCATAGAAGATGAAAATAACATCTGATCCCGACAAACAAGCACTGTTCTGAACTGGAGTCAGACGTGCTACCGTTGTGCCACAGGGCCGTTAACGCAAGAGATAAATTCGATTTAGATTATATCCTATTCTTCGTCACTTGTCAACGCACTTAGACAATGTTGTCGATGAAGTCAAGGATAATATAGTGACAGTGTGGGCAACAGAGTTTTTGCGCCAGCCTGAGCGCAGTTCAGCCTGACAATTATGACGACAGGCTAACTTTTTATATAAATAACCTTATGAGCTGAGATCAAATTTTGGGAGCTTGGGAAAGGCTGCTGGGAGCCCTTGTATGTCTCCACCACTGTACAGAGGCGATTGAATACCTAATAACATGCATGTTTTCCTATTCAAATCATCTTTACAAAAGTCACAAAATATATGAATAAATCGTTATGACCTACGATTAAATTTTGAGAGCCTGGGAAAGTCTGCTGGGACACCTCGCTTGTCCCCGTCACAGTGGAGATATGGTACTAAATAACTATGTGGATTTTCCAGCTCAAATAATCTTCACAAACGATAAGACACAGACACTCCTGTGAAATATAGGTTATTCCCAACTTTTAATGTGAGATCAAACGTTGACAATCCCTTGCAACATCCTGATTATGTTAGTCAGTTTGATGTGTTGCTTCCATATGAAGAAATCACTACCTTTTCGAAACAAATTATTACAGGCGATAAAAAAAGTATACTATACAACAATGCAGAACTCAACTAAAAGTAACCACCGCTAACGGAGATGTAATGCAAATGGGAGGGATAATGAAGATACGTCAGTTATCCACGGGGATGAATTGAATCTAGTACCCAAATAGAATGATTAAGCACAAATTATATTCAAATTCATTGCAGTCTATACTATAGAAAGAACATTTGACCCCGACATGATTTGAACGTGCAACGCTCTGATCTGGAGTCAGACGCGCTACCGTTGCGCCACAGGGCGGTAAAAACGCTCGATTGATTCCCTTTAGATTTTATACCTTATTTCGTCAATTGTCACGGTACTGAGAGAATATTGTTTATACAGCCGAGGGCAATAAAGTGACGATTAGGTAACTGATATCTAGATGTCCCTATTCATATCCTTTCTTCAACAGATGAAACACGCAAACGTCTGTGAAATATATTTTGGGTCTCTTTCACAACTACGACGATAATGGACAGTTCTTAAAACGGGGAAAATTTAATGTAAGAATCGGTTTTCAAATTGGTTAACAGTGTTTGTATAGAATTGGAAGACGCAGCGAGAAAGTGGTTAAAGAGAGATAGACTGCGTTCTTCTCAATCGATAGATAGCGTAGGTAAAGATAGAGAGATACAATATAGAGAGTGGGCAAAGATAGACGAATGTTTTTCACCCTGTTTTTCGTCACTCTACGTCATATCATTCCCTCTGGAGATTAATTTTCAAAGTAAAAAACTGAAAGTACGAGAAAGGAAGAAAGAAAGACAAGAGAAAATAAAAAGCTGACTATACAGTGTTTATAATTAATTTATCTTATCCATACGTAAATTTTTTGCCAATGAATTATATTGCATTTCGGGCGATATTTTCCAGCTTTTTTTTTTAAACAATCTTCATTTTTGTCTTGGACGTTTTAACGGTGATTAGCCTGAACACTCAATTGGAAACAAATAGTTTTATCACGGAAACAAACGTAGACAAATGCTTTCAAAAGTGTATGTACACCATTGCAGTTTTTTGAACAGAATTTCTTTGTTTTCTTACTTCAACTCTTGACATTTGGGGTAATCAAATATTGAACTCTTCGTCAATCGGCTAACTTTCTTTAATGCTGTATTGCCGCTTTCAATCGTTCAAAGGAAAAGGGACCAAAGGTATACTGAGAGAGAGAGAGAGAGAGAGAGAGGGGGGGGGAGGGAGGGAGAAAGACATTTTGGCAGCGTGCTGTGTTGGGGTGATCAATTAAAAAATGGAAAAAGTGGTGATCAATGGATAGGTTATTCCTCTCGCCCCTTGTTAGGTAGTGATCATTAACAAAATCCGAACGAGATTACTGCAGGACATAAAGTAAGGGATCGATTCTGCATGAAAATTCATTGCAAATTGATAAAAATGTATTATTACTTTTTGTTAGAATTACAGTGACGTACTTCTTTCCTTCTTCAACTCTATTTAAATAATTTGATCAAAATTTTGTTTTTTTTTCAATTTGATTTACTAGATGTTTGCTCTTTTATACATGAAAAAATTCTCTTCCTAAAACAATCTTTGTGCCATAGAATGCCTTACTTAGAAAATGTAAAATAGTATAAGGGTTCCGACGGAATAAGTTTCGGTACCGCTAATCAAAACTATGAAAATAGAAGCAATTGACCCCGACGTGATTTGAACACGCAACCTTCTGATCTGGAGTCAGACGCGCTACCGTTGCACCACAGGGCCACTTCAATTTGGACAATCTTATTTGGATTATGTTCTCTTAACAGTTGTCACAGAAATCTCCAATGGTTAAGGAAAATGTGGTTAATGTAGCTAAAGAGAGTTAATGTAGCTGTAGAGAGTTGTGAAACGAAAGCCAAATATTGGTCAGATTTACTTGTTGACGAAACAGAAAAATATAAATAGCTCTGAAATATTGCTTTATCTATAGTTCAAAATGCTTAGAGTAATTTTGATTTTCCGTCCAGCAAACTCAAGTAAATGAATATTAAACTTAGACTATAAAAATTGCAATCAACCCCAACGAGATTTGAACTGGACTCTGACGCACTACCTTTACGCCAAGGGGCAAATTTCCGTTTAGTTCATATTACACACCTTATTACGTTCATTGCCAAGAAGATTTCCAACCAACTGAAACAATGTCGTTAATGTAGATAAGGACAATAGGGTAGCGATTCGGTGGCTAATATAATTATGCATATCTTTCTGTTCAAATAATCATTGATTTTCTCTTGTTTTTGAGGATTTCATAAAGATTTATTGTCTCAACTGAAAGGTCAACTTTCTACAGATTTGCCTTAAAACCTGTTGGAACATCAACGAAATAATGTTTCCCCCTTCAAGTCCTTACGCTTGGAATACTTTCATTTTTTTTTTTCAAATTTGAATACTTAGATCAATTGAATACTAAGCAAAGACAATAAAATATGTAGTTAACCGTGTGGTGAATTATACACATATCTTTCTGATCTCAATACAGGTGTATTAACATTGTGGCTCAGGGACAAATAGCTGAATTGGATTTGTATTATCCAGTATATACCTAACTGGCATATACTTGTATCAAAAGACGGTGTTACATCAGCACTAGGGAGCTTAAAGTTATTTAATTATGTTATCTCAAATTGAGATGTATGCAACATGCACATGAGAGAATCATACTCGACCTTACATGGAGAGATCACAAGACAGTACAATATATAAAAAAGAAAACGGAGGTCAGAGACATCAGAGAAACTATTAAAAACTCAAATAGCAATGGGCAGGCCAAGTTGCAAGAACGAAAGACAACCGATGGTAATCACGACTCACAACATGGATCCCCAGACATCACACGAGAAACCGAGGCCGACAGAATACAAAATAGAGAGATGAGCTATACAAATTCAGAAAATACTGGTTCCACGACGCCCATGATAGAGAATTGTGGGGAATCCTGAGGAAGGTCTATGTCCAATGACGGACATTAAAAGAATAATGATGATGATGATGATGACTAATTCAAAACATTTTAAAGTGTCAACTCAAGCGATTTTTATGTGTGATAAGACATAAAGTCTTGAGAGTTTCTATGATGTGAACTTCATTGTTATATCACAACATATCATATTTCACTAAACTTTGGTTGTTTTATAAATTGTTATCATATTTCACATGGACCACTCGATTATAAAATTGGACAGGACAACCAAGATAAAACAGGGAACGCCTAGACGTTTATCTCCAGCTACCAATGCTGGGAATAATTGAATACCAAGCATACAAGATTAAACAGCAGACACCCACATGATTTGAACACACAACCTTTTGCTAGGGAGTCTGATGAGCTACAGTTGCGTCACAGGTGCGTTGATGCAGGTGACCAATTTCAGTTTAGATTATATACCTTATTTCGTCAATTGTCAACGCACTAAGACCATGCCGTTGATTTAGAAAAAGGATATTATAGTGACGGTGGCAGCAACAGCGTTTTACACCAGCCCGGGCAAGGTTCTGCCAGAAAACACTGAGGACGGGCAAATCTTTTATACAAGTGATATTACGAACTAAGATTCAATTTTGAAAGCCTGGGAGAGGCTGCTGGAAGCCTTTGCATGCCCCCACCTCTGTATAGAACGGATTGGGTACCTAATAACATGTATATTTTCCTGTTCAAATCATCTTCACAAAATTCACAAAACATATGAACGAATTATTATGAACTAAGATAAAAATTTGAGAGCCTGGGAAAGGTTATTGGGAGTCCTCACTTTTCCCCGCCACTGAACATGCCGGATTTTTCAGCTCAAATAATCTTCACGAAAGATAAAACACAAAAACGTCTATGAATTACACATTATTTCCAGATTTTAATACAGCAAGTTTTCATTTGGGGTAAAGAAAAAAAGTGCTAGAGAAAGAGAGAGAAAGAGAGAGAGAAATAGAAGAAGGGTAGATTTTAACGCTATCAGTACCGTATGAACTTTATGGCTAGCACCTTATTTCTCTAGACACAGTATTGTTGTTTTCCAGTAGTATGGGAATAGAGAAGAGAAAAGATAGCGGGAGAGAGCGAGAGAGTGAGAGAGAGAGAGGGGGGGGGTACAGAAGATAGTTGGAGGGTAAGAGATTTCAAACTTTTATACTCTTTAGGCTATTTCAACGCTCATTATAGTAAAAAGAGATCCCAAGGAAATGCAGCATGGTAGCCACTTATTTTGGACTCAATGTAGGAAAAAATATCCCATAGTTCTGTCTATTTTTTCAGTATCTCCCACGACACAAATATCGACTGAAAAAGCAATTCCCGTGGCAAAAAAAAGAAGAATTTGTGGTCAGTTTAAAAGATATAATTCATATGAGCGGATCGAAATTAGATTTGTGCAGAGCCTGTTACACGTGGGCCCTCAATGGAAAAAAATACACAAATATTGAAACATAATTTTCACTTGCAAAGTAATTGAATCTCTTCATTAATAATCTAAAAAAGGTCAGGTGAACAAGTTGGAGATAACCATGATTGGATCGCGACAATACTTGACAATGATCAACAGTATAGGATGTGGGAGGCACTCAAAATAAAGCGTTGACAATAAGTTTAATGTGTACTTTCCATATAAACAAAGTTCCGTTTTTGAAACAAATTATTACGAAAGACAAATAAAAATATTTACTTTACAACAATATGGAAGTCAAAAGATTGAGTCACAAGTGAATCAACGAGCTTCAAATGCACCAAAGATGGAGATACTAGTCAGCAAAATAAATGGAATACTAAAGGAACCTAGTTATTTATTAGGATGAATCGAATTTTATACTCGTCTCGAATAGTTACATACCTCTAAGATTCAAGCTCACTTTAGTCTAAACTATACATTGCATTTGACCCAGACGTGATTTTAACATGTAACCTTTTGATCTGGAGCCAGACGAACCACACTTGCGCCTCGAGCAGATTACAAAAAATGGATTTAGATTACATTCCAACATTTTGTTAATTGTCACGGAAATTTTCAAAGCACTCAGACAAAGTAGCAACGGATAATTTTCCTGTTTAACATCGTCATCAGAAAAACCTGTGCACATCTTCAAAATGTTATTTTTTCAGCTCTTGAAGTGGAAAGTAATTTTATTTTTCTGAAAATCTCAAATGCTCGGAGGAATTGAATACTGAACCCAGACTTTGAAATTGGCTTTCCACGCCGACGTGATTTGAGCACGCAACCTCCTGATCTTGTGCTAGAAGCACTACCAACGAACCATAGGGCCACTTTCACAATCGATGCATTTGGTTTAGATTGTATTCGTTATTTCGTTGATTGTCAATACACTGAAATAATGCTGTAGATGTAGTTAAGGACAATACAGTGACGGTTAGGTGGATACTGATTATGTAGATGCCCCTGTTGAAATCTTTTTCATAAAAGATGAAGCATATATCCGCACCATGCATAAATGAATCATCGTAGCTCATGCATCCAACTGGTAATTTCAAAAATTATCTAAAATTATCTGCTAAAATATATCTTTTATCTAGAATTATCTAAAAAAATCACAGGCACAATCTGGTTCAGAATGATAATAGACAACCCAAAAACGTTTTTTGTAGAAATAAGAGAACTGTTTTAAGATGATGCCTAGTGATATAACTATGCTAATAAGGTTGTAGCCCTCAAAATGAGATCGGGGGGGGGGGCAAGAGACCCACATAATACACAGACGAGCGAAGAGAGTAGAATAAGTGGCCCACTTCGCTGGTTAGTGGGCTGGGTAATTCGTGAGGTTACTGTGATTCGATGGATGTCAGTGAGATATAATTTTGTTTTCAAACCATTAACGCTTGGGGTAATTGAGTTGTGAACTCCGAGGAAATTGTTTCACTGTGTTAGATGTTGTAATGCCGCTTTCAATCTTTCGGTGGAAGGAGAAAATAAGGGACGGAGTTGAACAGAGAGACAGAGACAGACAGGCAGAGAGAGAGAGATAGACAGACAGACAGACAGACAGAGACAGAGAGTTTGGCAGAATGCTGTGTTGGGTTGATCTATCAAAAAAATGGAAAAAGAAGTGATCAATGGATAAGTTACTTATTTCGCCTTTTGTTGGGTAGTGATCATTAAATAACCCAAATAATCACCTATGGAGCTGAAACATGGAACCAAACTAAAAGATTGACCCACACACAGAAAATCATGCAACGTGCTTATGAGAGAATCAGGAACAACATCAGCTGGAGAGACCACAAGATACAGTTTATTAAAGGAAAGACAGGCGTCCACAGCATCACGGAAACCATTAAGAAACTAAGATAGCAAAGGGCTGGTCATGTTGCTAGAAAAGCAAACAACTGTTTGACATCACGACTAGCAAAATTGATGCCCAGTAATCAAATGCGGAATCGAAGCTGGCAGGATTTGATATGGCGAGAAGAACTCGATAGGTTCAGAAAATATAGGCTCCACGACGCCCATGAAAGAGAGATTTGACAAATTTTTGGGTACGTCTATGGCCAAAGACGGACAAAAGACTAATGATGAATTGTACAATAGATGGAGATAGTCTTCCAACGATCGTCATCTATACAGATAAATCAAGTATTTCTTGAATGGTTTGACTCCACTGCAATTCACGGAGGTCAAGACTGCATTTGAGTCAATGGGATTCAATATGCAAACTTTGAATCTTTATTCATTTGCGCTACCGTTGCGCTATTGGACTGTTAACAAAATAAACATAATTGTATTCAGATTATATACCTTATTCTGTTGATTGTCACCTCGAAAGCCATGTGGTTAATGTCAATTTAGAAGTTAATGATCAGGCTAAATAACTAATTGAAATTTTCTTCACGATATCTTAAACGGATTTTGCCATTTCTTTTCGACTTCTAACGTTGAGAAGTCTTGTTCTAGCATAAAATAGCTGACCCCGACGTGATTTGAACGTGTAACCTATGGACCTACCGTTGCTCCACAGAGCTAATTATGCAAGTGCCAAATTAATGTGGCCAATGATCATATATAACTTATATAAGTAATATTATGAGCAAAGTGTTGATTGGGTACGTAAATACTATGCTGTGCCAATTTACTACTTCTCCAGTACCAATCAAAACTGTAAAAAATGCGATTGACCCCGACGTGATTTGAACACGCAGCCTTCTGATCTGGAGTCAGACGCGCTACCGTTGCGCCACAGGGCCTTACTATTGTCTAACAAATTATATACATTATATCTCAATGATTTAAACTCGTAACCGTCTGACCCTGAGTCAGGTGAACTACCGTGGCGGCACTGGGCCGAAAAGTCAAATCAAATCTAGATTATGTATGATTTACATTAATGCTACGTACCCGTAAAAATGACGGGGTTATTTGTGTGTAGATCTGCAATCAGGAACCTAAAGCTATTCTATTAGAGAATCTAGTTCTTATAGTCCATGTATACTAATTCGAAGTTTTTTCAAAATATCAACTCCATGTGGATAATGTCAATTTAGTATTTAATAATTTGGCTGCATTACTAATTGAAATTTTTTTCACGATATATAAAACATCTTTTGCAAAATGCTATTTCTTTCCGACTCCTAGCGTTGAGAAATCTTGTTTCCATATCAGAAATACTTGGAGTAATTGCATTTTCAATTTAAGCTCTGAAATGACACTGCGGTGATACGAACATGCAACCCTTGAACCAGGAGTCTGACGCTCTACCGTTGCACCATAGAAGATCCTATGTCAAATTGATTTGGATTATATACACTACATCAACAGTTGACATGGGAATCTTCCATACAATAAAACAACTTGGTCAATTCAGCTAATGACAACAAATTTAGAAGCCAATAAATAACATGTTCAAATCTTCTCCACAAAATGCAAAACATCGTCTATGGAAAACGATTCTCATTCCAGCTCCAAACGCTCATAGTAATCATATTTTTCTCAGCCTGAAACACTCCAATATTAAACTTGGACTATAAGATTTACAATTGACCCCAAGGTGATTTGAACTCAGGAAATTCTGATCTGGTGAGCTACTGATGCGTCAGAGGGCCAATTAAAGAAAATCAATCCTAGGCACCCTATTCTGTTAATAGCTGCAGATATTTCCAACGCGCTGAAACAATGTTGATAATGTAGATAAGGACAGCAGAGTGGAGATTGAGTAGCTGATATAATTATGCCGTATTATTTTCCCATTCAAATGATCATTAATTTCTTATTTTTTTCTGATGATTTCGTAGTAATTAGTCGTCTCATTATGTGTGATTAGACATAGAGTCCCAAGTGTTTCTATAACGTTATCTTCGTGGTTACGTCAAAACAGACGATCTCATATTCTACAACTCTTTACTTGTTTTATTAATTGCGTTATTCTATTTCACATGGACCATTTAATTATAGGTTTTAGGTTATGACAGGAATTACCCAGGACAGCCATATAACCAATTACATGATTAAACATAGTTATTTGAATGAATGGCTTTTATATAGATATATTTAGTCGATCATTTGGAAAAAGGTCCGTTTACTGAGACGATATGGTTAATGTAGCTAAGAGAAATAAAGTGGTGATTCAGTTGTTGATAATTATCCAGATCACTCTGGTCAAAAGTTTTTCACAAAGGATAGATCAGCAAAATGTTTGCAAGATTAATTCCTGCTCCCAACGCTTGGAATAATAGAAAATCAAAATAGCAGTTGACCCCGACGTGATTTGAACACGCAACCGTCTGATCTGGAGTCAGACGCGCTACCGTTGCGCCACAGAGCCGATTACGTAATACAAACATTTGATTTAGATTATATTCCCTATTTCATCATTTTTCAATGCTGTCAGAAAATGCAAATGATAGTATATAACTTATATATATAAGTAATATCATGAGGTAAAATTGAATTCTGAGAGCCCAGTAAAAGCTACTAGAAGCCATTGCTCCCCATTCCCGCAACAGCGGAAGAGTGGTGATTGGGTACCTGATTATTATCTAGATTTTCCTTTTTAAAATCGAAACTATAAAATATGCAATTGACCCCGACGTGATTTGAACACGCAACCTTCTGATCTGGAGTCAGACGCGCTACCGTTGCGCCACAGGGCCGATTACGCAAGAGACCAATTTGATTTGGATCATATTACTCATTCCGTTATTTGTCAACGCACTGAAACAATGCCGATGATGTAGCCAATGATATTATAGTGACAGTGGTGGCAACAATGTTTCACACAAGCCTAGGCACAATTTGGTCAGAAAACTATGAAGATATGCAATTTTTTTATATGAATGATATAAGCTAAGATTAGATTTTGAGAGACCGGAAAAGGCTGCTGGGAGCAGTTGCTTGCTCTTGCCACTGTACAGTGGCGTTTGGGTACCTAATAACTATGAGGATTTTCCTGTTCAAATCATCTACCGGAAAAAAAACAGAACAAATTAACGCATGTGAAATACAAGTTTTTTTTCCAACTCTTGACGCTAGGAATAATCGAATACTGAACTTCATGGGAAACATCTTATTTCCTTCGATACTGCATTGCCGCTTTCAATCGTGAAGAAAGAGGAAAAAAAAACAAGAAAAAGAGAGAAAATAGATTAAAGAAAGGTATGGATAGGAGATTCCGAGCCATTGTATTCGTTGTGTTCATTGTAGTAAAAAGAGAACTACGAAAAATGTTGTAGTGTAGCTTTTTATTTTTCCTAAAAAACGAACTCACTTTCAGTTCTGTGTATCTTTTCCAATATCCCACGCGACACAAGCAATCCCTGAGGAAAATGAGAATAAATTTGTGGTTAATTTAACAGTGAATAATGAATTTCAAATTCATATAAGCGCAGACAATTTAAATTTGTACAGGGCCAGTAGCACGTGGGCCTTAGATAAAGGAAATACAAACAAATATCAAAACACTTTATTATTCGCAAAGTAATTAGATCTTTTCATTAGAAATACAGAAAAGGTCATGGGGACAAGATGAAGTTGTCAGTGATCGAATGATAACATTACAAGAGAATAATCAACATTATGCGACGTGGCGAACACTCAAAATCAAGCGTTGACAATCATTTGCAAAGATTTGATTATATTAGTCAGTTTGATGTGTAGCTTCCATACAATGGAATTGCTCTGTTTTTTAAAGAAATTATTACAGAAGATAAGAAAGTTGATACTTTACTATAACACACAAGTGTATTACCACCAACTGCACCAACAATGGAGAAACTAATCAGCTAAAAGATACTTCAGTTGTCTACAGGGATGAATCGAATCTGGTATTCACGTCAAATAATCAGGAACCAATTAGAATCAAATTCACTGCAGTCTATACTATAATAATTGCTTTTGACCACGACATGATTTAAACTAACAACCTGCTGTCAGCTGCGCTACCGTTATGCCACAGGCCCGTTAACGCGTTTCAGATTTTATACCTTATTTTGTCAGCTGTCGATGTACTGAGACAATGTTGTCCACGCAGCTGTCGATTAGGTTGGTACAATCTAGACGTCTCTGTCCGTATTTTCTCCTCGAAAGATAGAACAAGCAAACGTCTGTGAAATATATTTTGGGTTCTTTTTTTTTTCAACTGCAACGATAGTAGGCAGTTTGTAGAATTGAGAGAATTTAATGTTAAAATCTATTTTCAAATCGGTTAACAGTGTTTGTAAGGAGTCAAGTGATGTGAAGAGAGAGTGGTTAGAGAGAGATAGACTGCGTTCTTTTATAATTTGGTCATAGCGTTGGTGGAGAGAGAGAGAGGGAGAGAGAGAGAGAGAGATACGATACGATATAGAGAGTGGGCAAAGAAATATTTGTTTCTCTGTTTTCCGTCACTCTACGTCGTGTTCTCCCCTTTTTGGTTCAATTCTCGAAAAGAAATTGAGAGAAGTAGAAAATGCAAGAAAGAAATAGAACATATATGGATAGACAAGGGTAAGAGAGAGAAAGCAGACTATACAGTGTTTATAACTAATGTATACAAACCATGCATGTATTAATTTGTTTTTCATTTTCCAATAAATTACATTGCACACATTATTAGATGCTGTATTGCTGCTTTCAGTCGTTCCGAGGAAAAGTAAAATAAGGAACGAAATGGAACAGAGAGAGAGAGAGAGAGAGATTTTGGAGGTATAGCGTGATGGGGTGATCAATAAAAAATTTGGCAGAAGGGTTGATCAATGGATAAATTACATCTCTCACCTTTTGTTAGGTAGTGATCATTAAGAAAGATCAATTTTCGTAAATCGAACGCAAAAGCTGTAAGGCATAAACTCAGGGATCAATTAGGCATAAACTTATACTACAAATAGATGAAAAAATGTCATTACTTTTTGTTGGAATTACAGTGACGTCATCCCTCCCTTTTAAAAAGTTGGAGCAATTTTTTCATTTCAATATTCATATGTTTGTTTTTTTAATTATATATATATATATATATATATATATATATATATATATATATATATATACATATATATATATATATATATATATATATATATATACATATATATATATGCGTATTTTTGCATTCTTTGATCATTAATTTTTGGGGGGATTTCGCCAGAATTCATTGTCTCAGGCTGATGTATGCTATTTTGAATTTCTCTCCATATCTTATCAAGCTTCTTCAATGTGTGAACAGACATGTTTCTACGACATAATCCTCACTGTTATGTCTCTCTAATTGTTATTTTATTTCACATGGACCTATCCATCCTAAGGGCTTAGTTATCACAAGAATCGGACAGGACAACCACACAACCAGTCATACGATTAAACATACGAATTTGCTTTAATGGCTTTTATATGGATATATTCTAATGGTCATGTGGAAAATGTACTTAGACAATGTAGTTAGTGTAGCTCAGAACAATAGATTGGTGATTTGGTCGTAAATAACCACACCAATTTGCTTGGTCAAATATTTTTCACAAAGCATCAAGCAGGGAAACGTCTACATGGTTAATTCCTGGTCTGAAAGCTTTGAATAATAGATTAATTAAAACGACAGCTGACCCCGATGTAATTTGAAAGTGTAACCTTTTGACCTCTCGTTACACCACGGAGCCGATTCCACAAGAGACAAATTCGATTTAGATTATATTCCATATTTCTTCATTTGTCAACGAGCATTGCTTTTAATGTAGCCAATGATCATATATAACTTATGTAAGTAATATTATGAGTTAAGATTAAATTCTGAGAAGCCGGTTAAAGCTGGGAGCCGTTGCTAGCCCCCACCACAGCAAAGTGCTGATGGGGAATCTAATTACTATGCTGGCCATGTTGCAAGAATGGCAGACAACCGATGGACATCACGACTTACGACATGGATCCCCTGAGATCACATGCGCAACTGAGGCCGACAGAATATTAGATGGAGAGACGCACTAGACAAGTTTAGGAAGTACTGGCTCCGCAACGCCTATGATAGAGAAGTGTGGCAAATCCTGGGGAAGGTCTATGTGCAACGACGGACGTTAAAACACCAATAATGATGATGATCTATTTACCACATTTGTACAAATCAAAACAATAAAATATGTAATTGACCCCGACGTGATTTGAACATGCAACCTTCTGATCTGGAGTCAGACGCGCTACCGTTGCGCCACAGGGCCTTACTTTGGTTCAGCAAATTATATACATTATACTGCAATGATTTAAACACGTAACCGTCTTTGCCTGAGTCAGGTGAACTACAGGGCCGAAAAATCAAATCAAATCTAGATTATGTACGATTTACATAAATGCCACGTACCCGTAAAAAACAACGGGTTTTTTTGTGTGTGGACATGCAGTCAGGAACCTAAAGCTATTCTATTAGAGATTCTTATTCTTATAATCCATGTATACTAATTCCAAGATTTTCGAAATATCAACTCGATTCAGGCTATCCTAATATGTGATCCAATATAAAGTCTCTTCATGGTCATGTCACAACAGACGCTCTCGTGTTTTATAAATCTTCAATTGTTTTTTTAGATGTGTTAATCTATTCAACATTGACCAATCAATTACAGGTACAAGTTATGACAAAAATTGGACTGGACAACCATATAACCAATTATACGATTAAAACAGTAATTTGAATGTATGAGTTTTGTATAGGATATATTCATTTGATCGTTTGAAAGATTGTCCGTGTACTGAGTCAATGTGATTAGTGTGGCTGAGAACAATGAAGTGGTGATTTGATAATTAATGAATATCCATATTTCCTGGTCAATCATTCTTTCCAAAATATGAAATGCAAAAACGTCTGCAAGTTTATTTCCAGCTTCCAAACTCTCTGGGCGATATTAAAATAACTGCTGACCCGTTGTGATTTGAACGTGCAACCTCCTGATCTAGAGTCAGAGAAACCAATGGGCGGTTTACCCTAGAATTTAATTCGATTTAGATTACGTACATTATTTCGTCATATGTCATTGCACTGAGACGAAGCCATTGATGTTGCCAAGCCTGATATAATGACGGTAGGAGCGACAGCGTTTTACACCAGCTCGGACACGATTCGACCAGAAAAATGTGAGGATAGTCAAAGTTTTTGTACAAGTGATATCATGAGCTAGGATTGAATTTTGGAAGGTTGCTGGAGGCCCTTGCTTGTCCCCACCACTGTTCAGTGACGATTAGATACCTGATAACTATGCAGATTTTCCTGTTCAAATCATCTTTTCCATCGTCATCATCAGTCTGTTAGCGTCTATTGTTGGACAAAGACCTTCCCCCTAGATTTGCTTGACCAATACAATTTGCATCGCAGTATTATCTGAATTTATCTAGCTCGTCACGCCATCTCACTTTTCGTTGGCCACAGCCTCGCACTTGATCTCTGGGGGTCTGCGTTATGAGTCGTGATGTCTAGCAGTTATCTGCCATTCTTGCAATATGTCCAATCCATTGCCATTTGAATTTTTTAACGGTTTCTAAGGTTTCCCGGACTCCTGTCTTTTTTCTAATATACTTTGCTGTCTTATGACCTCCAAATGTGCAGCCAAGAATGATTCAGTTCCATACGTGACCATCAGTTGGATATATTGGTTGCATACACTTCTTTTTAGGACTAAAGGGATTTTCTTGTTCTTTGGGGTTTACGTTGCTCTACCAAAAGCTTGCGAACTCAGTACATCATCATCATCATCAGTCTTTTGACTTCCGTCGTTGGACATGAACCTTGCCCAGGATTCGCCACAATTCTCTATCATGGACGTTGCAGAGCCAGAATTTCCTGAATCCGTCCACTTCATCTCTCCATCTTGTGCTCTGTTGGCCTCGGTTTCTTATGTGATCCCTGGGGATCCATGTTGTGAGACATGATGTCTATCAGTCGTCTTTCATTCTTGCAACATAGCCTGCCTATTGCCATTTGAGTTTTTTAATAGTTTCTAAGATGTCACGGACACCCGTTTTCTTCCTTATGTACTGTGCTGTCTTGTGAGCTCTCTATGTAAGTTTGAGCATGATTCTTTCATGTGCACGTTGCGCACTTCTCAGTTTGCAGACCTGTCTCTTGGTTCAGAACAATTCTCGACGAACGATAAAACATAAATGCACATGAAATACAAGTACTTTGTAGCTGTTGACGTGATGTATGATTGAATGCGGAACTCGGTGGCAAACACCTTATTTTCTTAGATACTGAATTGCCGTTTTCATTCGTGATGAAAGAGAAAATAAGATATAAAGTAGAGAAAGTGCCAGAGAGAGAAAGAGTTAGTGAGGAAAAGATGGATAGAGATAAGGTTGGAGAAAGAGATTTCAAGCCCTCATACTCATTATACTCTCTCAATGCTCGTTACGGTAGAAATCGAATTTCAGGAAATGTTACATGGTAGCTTTTTATTTTGGACTCAGTGTAGGAACAAAAATTTTGTCAGTACTGTCTATTCTTCCAATATCTTCCGTGATAAAAATCTCGATTGAAAAAACAATTCCCGGGGGAAAAAGAAGAAATTAGTGGTTAATTTAACAGAGAATGATGAATATCAAATTCATTTGATTGGAAACGAATCAAACTAATGCAGGGACTGTAGCATATTGAGAAAATACACATAGATATTGAAACACATTTTCACTTGCTAAGTAGTTAGATATTTTTCATTAACAATACAGAAATGGTCAGTTTGACAAGTTGACGTTGAAAAGATCAAATGATGACATCACTTGAGGATAATCAACCTTATGCGATATTGCAAACACACGGAATAAAAAGTTAAAAATCATTTGAAGCAACTTCATTATGTTAGTCGGTTTGATGTGTAGTTTCCATATTAAGAAATCATTCCTTTGTTAAACAAAAGTCAATAAATAATAGAGTAGATACTTCACAAAAGTGTAGAAATTATTCACCCCCAACGGCACCAACAGTAGATATACTACACAGCCAAAAGATACCTCGCTTATCTACCCAGATGAATCAAATCTGGTACCTGTCTAGAATCGTCAGGAATTATTTATAATCAAATCTGGTCAAAAGTTCTTCACAAAGGATAGATCAGCAAAATGTTTGCAAGATTAATTCCTGCTCCCGACGCTTGGAATAATAGAAAATCAAAATAGAAGTTGACCCCGACGTGATTTGAACACGCAACCTTCTGATCTGGAGTCAGACGCGCTACCGTTGCGCCACAGAGCCGACACTTTTGCCTTATTTGCTTTAGATTATTTGCTCTGTTAAAAACGTACTGACGCCATGTCATGAATGTAGCTAAGGACAATAGAGTGACGATTTGCTGGCTAATATGTAGATGTCTATGTCTTGACCTTCATCTCGAAAGATCAAATACGCAATCGCCTATAAACCATATATGTTTTTTTCACATCTGCGACAATCGTCGACAGTTCTTAAAACGGGGAAAATTAATGTCGAAATCGATTTTCAAATTGGTTCACAGCGTTTGTACGGAATTAATAGACACATACAGAGAGTGATTAGAAAGAGATAGACTTTCCTCAGTTCATAACGTTGGTAAAGATAGAGAGAAACGATAGCAGACTATACAGTATTTATAACTAATGTGAACAAGTCATGCATATATTCGTAAGTTTTTCATTTTCTGACAAATAGTATTACATACATTATGATATAATATAAATGCTATGATGCCGCATTCAGTGGTTCCAAGGAAATTGAAAAGAAGGGAGAGAGAGAGAGAGAGAGAGGAAGTGATTTTGGCAGCATGCTGAGATGCAGCGATCAATTAAAAATTTTGAAAAAGGGTTGGTCAATGGATGAGTTACTTCTCTAACGTTTTGTTGGGTAGTGATCATTAAAAAGCCCAAAGTCTGAATTTTGAAAATCGAACGCGAATGCTGCAGGACATAAACTCAGGGATCAACTTGTAATGAACGTGGTTTGAGCACGCAGCATTCTGATATAGAAATCAAATATGTTACCGTTGCACCAATTTATCGTATACACCTCATTCTATTAATTTCCACGGAAATTTTCAATGCACTGAAACAATGTTGTTAATCTAGATAAGGACAAATGAGTGGTGATTTGATAGCTAATATAATTATTCGGATTTTCATATTCGAATAATAATTGATTCCTTCTTTTTTTTCGGATTTCATAGAGATTCGTTGTCTCAGGCGAATGTAATGGTCAACTTTCTACAGTTCTACGTTAAAATATGTTCAAACATCAGCGAAATACTGCCCCCCTTCTTAAGTTCGGAATAATTTCTTTTTTTCCAAACCTTAAACACTTATATTAATTGAATAGTAAGCATAGACTACAAAAAGCTTAGTTGACCTCAACGTTATTTAAAAATGTTACCATCAGATCTCAAGTCTACCGCTGAGGCACAGGACTCGAGAGTCAAATCAGATCTGAATTATGTATCATTTACATTTCTGACAGATACAGATGAAAAATGACAGCATTATTTATGTGTGGATCAGTTTAGAGCTATTTTATCTGGTAATTTATTTTTAATGATTCAAGTTTTTCTTTAGATCTCAGCCCAACCCAAGCATTTTCTATGTGTGATTGTGATCAAACATGTATCTCTGACCTATTCTTCATTGTTATGTCACAACAGACAATCTCATATTTCACAACATTTTTATTATTTTATCAATTGTGTGATTGTATTTCACATGAACCAATCCATTATAAGTCGTAATAATGAGGTTATAATAGGAACTGGACGAGACAACCATACAACCAATAATACGATTAAACTTACAAATATTTACGCATGGCTTTTATATGGATATTCCGTGGAGCATCTTTGAAATTACCGATTTAATAGTAAATAACTAGGCTAAATTATTAATTTTTCATGATATATAACACATATTCTGCAAAATACTATTTTTCTCCATCTCCTTAATCTTTTTTTTTCTATTGAATTCTAAATATATGCTGATAAATCTTAGTTGACTCCGACGTGATTTGAACATGCTACCTCCTGTTCTAGAGTCAGACTCGCTACCGCTGAGCCACAGGACCAGAATTGTAACGAACATATTCCTATTAAGATTATATACCTTATTCTATTGATTATAAGCTCTGAAGGAACGTGGTTAATGTAGCCATTGATGATATAGTGTCAGTTTGATTGTTAGACTGAATAGATAATAAAAACTTTCTTCATGATATCTAAGATATCTCCTGCGAAATACACTTTTTCAAACACCTAATATAAAGAAATCTTTTCTCTTTTCTTTTGAATTTTAAATTTAGGTTGTAAAATCTCAGTTGATCCCGGCTTGATTCGAACTCGCAAGCTTTCGATCCGGAGACGATTGCGCTATATAAATCTGTGAAAAACGAGTCTTTTCCAAATCTTAATACTATCAGTTCTGTTTAAAGGGTGGAATAATGGAGATACATAAGTTATCGACTAAGATTAATCAAGTCTGATAACCGGTTAGAATAGAAAGGAACCACTAAGAATCACATTCTCTATAGTTGATACTATAAAAATTGCATGTGACCCCGACGTGATTTGAACACGCAACCTTCTGATCTGGAGTCAGACGCGCTACCGTTGCGCCACAGGGCCATTTACGTATTCACCGACTTCAATTCTGATTATATTCCTTATTTTGTCGGTTGGCAACTCACTGAGACATTGTTGTTGAAGTAACCATGCATAGTATAGTGACAGTGGTGGCAACAGCATTTTACTCCAGCCTGGGCTCACTTCGGCCAGAAAAATATGAGGACGGGTAAAGTTTTTATATGAATGATATTATGAGCTAAGATTAAATTTTGAGAGCTCAGGAAAGTCCACTGTACAATCGTGATTCAGTATTAAATTACTGTGCAGATTTTCCTGTTCAAATAATCCTCACAAAGGATATAACATAAAAATGCCTGTAAAATACAAGTTCTTCTTAGCCGTTGAGCAAGCGAATACAGAACTTTTTTGCAAGCACTTTATTTTCTCAGGTACTGTATTGCCGTTTTCAGTACTGAGGAAAGAAAAAGAAGAAAAAGATTGAAAGAAAAAGGGAAAGGTAAAGACAGGATAGGTTTATGAGATTTCAAGCTTTATACTCGTTGAGCTATCTCAATGCTTGTTATAGTAAAAAGAGAACTTCGATAAATCTTCCATGGTTACCTTTCATGTTAGACTCAACAAAGGAATGAAAATTCTGCCCGTTATGTCTCCTTCCTCAATATTTAACACGGCAGAACATAATTAAATCTTTTCATCAACAATACGGGAAAATTCAGAGAGGCAAGTTGTAAGTGATTGGACCGTGATATTATTTCAGAATAATCAACATCATTCGATGTGGGGAACACTCAAAATCAAGTGTTGACAATCACTGGCAACAACTTGATTATGTTAGTCAGTTCAATGTGTAGCTCCCACATAGAGACATTGTTCCATTTTCAAGCAAATTATTACCGGTGATACTTTTCAATAATGCGGAACTCAAGTGAAATTATCCACCATTAAAATAAATCAAATCTGATACCCGTCTGGAATGGTTAGGCTCTAATTTGAATCAAATTCACTGTAGTGTGTGCTATAAAAGTAGCATTTGACCGCGACGTGATTTGAATACGCAAGTTTCTGATCTCGAGTCAGACGCATTACCGCTGCACCACAGGATCGTTAACACACAAGATTAATTCGCTTTGACTCTTTTTCCTTATTTCGTCAGTTGTCAACGTACTTATGCAATGTTGTAAATGTAGTTAGGGGTAATAAAGTGACGATTAAGTAGCTAATATCTAGATGTTCCTGTCTAGATCTTCTCTTCAAAAGATATTACTTGAAAACGTCAGTGAAATATATTTGGGTTACTTTTTTCAACCATGACGATAGTGGACAGTTCTTAGAACAGGGGAAATGTAATGTTAAAATCATTTTTCGAATTGGTCAACAGCGTTTATAAGGAATTAACAGAGAGTGATCAAGGAGGAATAGACTTCATTTTTTCTTCATTCATAGTGTTGGTAGAGATAGAGAAAAACGATGTAGTAAGAGGGAAAAGAAAGAGGAATATTCGCTGTTTTCTGTCACTCTATGTCGTATCATTCCTTCTCCTGATCGATTCTCGAAATAAAGAAATAGAAAGTGCAAGAAAGAAAGTGAGAAAGAAAGAGAGAAAGATAGAGAGAAAAAGAGAGAGAGAGAGAGAGTTTACTATACAGTGTTTATAACTAATGTATGTGCTCCATACATATATAAATAATTTTTTGCCAATGAATTATATTGCATTTTGGACGATATTTTTCGGCTTATCTTTTATGCTATCATTGTTTTGTTTTTTTTTGTCTTGAATGTTTTAACGTTTTCCTATAGATTCAGTCGGAAACAAATAAATTTATAACAGAAAAAATTGTGGACAATTATTTTCAAAAGTGCATATACGACATTGAAGATTTTTGAAGAGAATGTTTTTTCTTGTACCAAATATTAAAACTTGGACTAATCGAATATTGAACTCTTCGACAAGATGCTTCCTTAGATGCTATATTGCCGCTTTCAATCGTTCTGGGAAGAACGTGGAACAGTAAGAGGGAGAGATGGGGTAAGAGAGAGAGAGAGAGGGTTTGGCAGCATGATGCTTTAGGGTGATCAATTAAAAAATTGGAAAAAGTGGTGATCAATGAGGAAGTTACTTCTGTTGCCCCTTGTTGGGTAGCGATCTTTGACAAAATCCCAACGCAATTGCTGCTGGACATAAAGTAAGGGATCAATTCTGCGTGAAAATTCATGGCAAATAAGCGGAAATATATTGATATTTTTTTATTGAAATTACAGTGACGTACCTCTTTCCTTCTTCAACTCAATTTGAAAAATGTGAGCAGAGGTCGTTTTTTAATTCAATGTTTTATTAACTAAATATTTTTTATGAACACATTCACTACCTAAAACAATCTTTGTTCCGTTGAAATTCTAACAAACAGAATGAAAAATCGAATGAATGTTCCGCGACAAAATAAGTTTGGGAAGTGCCGGTCAAAACTAAAATAATTCACTTGACCCCGACGTGATTTGAACTCTTAATATTCAGTAGTCAGAAGTGCTATCATTGCACCACCGGACCGCTTTCTTATTCATCAGATTATGTACATTATACCAATGGGATTAAACACGTCACTTTTTGACTTTGAGTCGGGCGAACTACTGTTGCGGCACACGACCAAAGAGCCAAATCATATTTGGATTATGGATTATCACATCCATGTCATATACCTGTAAAAAAATTATCGTGTCATTCATGTGTGGATAAAAATTCAGGAGCTTAAAGCTTATTCATAAAGTAATCTTCTTTTATATTCAACGTATTCTAAATTCAAGTTTTTCAGTTTATCAAATCAACTCAGGTTATTCTAATGTACGATCAGACATGAAGCAAAATCATCAAGCTATAAAGACTACTAAGAATCAAGTTCAACGTAGTCTATACGATTAATATTGTATTTGATCCAGGTTGTGATTTGAAAACATGGCCATCTGATTCAGGGACAAATGCAATAGAGTTGTGTCACAGAGATGTTGACAAAAAAGATTTAGATTATTACCAAACGTTTTATTAGCCGTCACAAAAATTGTCAACGCACTGAGACAATGTCATTCAAATAACCAATGATAATTTTTCTTTTTGAAATGCCCATCATAAAATATGAACATTCCTTTGAAATACAAGTTTTCTTTCAGTTCGTTATGAAAATTTTTTTTTGTTTTCCTGGAAATCTCAATTGCTTGGGGTAATGATATATTGAGAACTTCAGAGAAGAAATTTAACACCAACATAATTTGAAAAAAAACCCCCTCTAATCTGGAATCAGACGCACTACCATTGCATCAATTAAATCAATATCCTATCTGATTGTAAATCCAATCGTCAACAAAGTAACTGAGGACATTTGAAATGCAATTTGGTTGTAAATTATTTAACAAGACTTTCATGCCAAAAATGACTGCAAAAAATTAAATGAACATTATAATCTGAAGGATATCAGAATTTTTTGAAAGCTGCATCAGTTGTGAAAAGTTTTCACATTCAAACTGTTGAACACATTTGATAATTCTGTGGAGAACTATTCATAGTTTTCAAGAGTGGATGTTGACCCCAACGTGATTTGAACACGCAATCTCCTGAGCTAGAGTCAGACGCGCTACCCTTACACCAAAGTGCTGATTACTTGGTATCCTATCTGCTTGTAAGGCCAACTGTCAACATGCCGTTGCATTGACAACAATATAACTGAGGACAATTGAAATTCAATTTGGTTATAAATTATCATGCAAGACTTCCATGCCAGGAACGACAACACAGAATTGAAAACTTAAAGATATTGCGATTTGCCGAAAATTCCATGAGTTTGAAAGACGTTACACATTTTAACTGTTGAATTTTTCGGATAATATTATGGAAAACTTTTCTAAGCTATATGTTGATTTCGACCTGATTTGAATACGCAACCTTCTGATCTGGAGTCAGACGCGCTACCGTTGCGCCACAGAGCCAATTACGCCAGTGACACATCTGTTTGTAAGGCCAACTGTCAACACACCGATGTATTGACAACAATGTAACTGAACACATTTAAAATGCAATTTGGTTGCAAATTATTAAGCAAACTTCCATGCCAAATATGACTGCACAAAATTAAAAAAATATTATAATCTGAAAGATATAAGCATTTTCTGAAAACTGCATCAGTTTGAAAGAAGATTCACCTTCCAACTGTGAATACTCCAGGTCATTTTGTGCAGAACTTTCTACAGTTTTCAAGAGTATATGTTGACCCCGACGTGATTTGAACACGCAACCTTCTGATCTGGAGTCAGACGCGCTACCGTTGCGCCACAGAGCCGATAACTTCAGTGTCCAATCTGTTTGTAAAACCAACCGTCAACACACTGATGCATTGACAACAATTTAACAGAGGGCGTTTAAAATGCAATTTGGTTGCAAATTAATAAGCAACACTTCCATGCTGAAAATGACTGCACAGAATTAAAAAAATATCATAATCTGGAAGATATTAGCGTTTTCTAAAAACTGCATCAGTTTGAAGGAAGTTTGTCCCTCCAATTGTGAATACTCCAGGTCATTTTGTTGAGAACTTTCCACAGTTTTCAATAGTATATGTTGACCCCGACGTGATTTGAACACGCAACCTTCTGATCTGGAGTCAGATGCGCTACCGTTGCGTCACAGAGCCGATAACTCCAGTGCCCCATCTGTTTGTAAGGCCAACCGTCAACACACTGATGCATTGACAACAATTTAACAGAGGGCGTTTAAAATGCAATTTGGTTGCAAATTAATTAACAACGCTTCGATGCTGAAAATGACTGCACAGAATTTAAAAAATATCATAATCTGGAAGATATTAGCGTTTTCTGAAAACTGCATCAGTTTGAAGGAAGTTTTTCCTTCCAACTGCAAATACTCCAGGTCATTTTGTGGAGAACTTTCAACAGTTTTCAAAAGTATACGTTGACCCCGACGTGATTTGAACACGAAACCTTCTGATCTGGAGTCAGACGCGCTACCGTTGCGCCACAGAGCCGATGACTTCTGTGTCCCATCTGTTTGTAAAACCAACCGTCAACACACTGATGTATTGACAACAATTTAATAGAGGGCGTTTAAAATGCAATTTGGTTGCAAATTAATTAACAACGCTTCCATGCTGAAAATGACTGCACAGAATTAAAAAAATATCATAATCTAGAAGATATTAGCGTTTTCTAAAAACTGCATCAGTTTGGAAGAAGTTTCTCCATCCAACTCTGAATACTCCAGGTCATTTTATGGAGAACTTTCCATAGTTTTTAAAAGTATATGTTGACCCCGACGTGATTTGAACACGCAACCTTCTGATCTGGAGTCAGACGCGCTACTGTTGTGCCACAGAGCCGATAACTCAAGTGCCCCATCTGTTTGTAAGGCCAACTGTCAACACACTGATGCATTGACAACAATTTAACAGAGGGCGTTTAAAATGCAATTTGGTTGCAAATTAATAAGCAACGCTTCCATGCTGAAAATGACTGCACAGAATTAAAAAAATATCATAATCTGGAAGATATTAGCGTTTTCTAAAAACTGCATCAGTTTGGAGGAAGTTTTTCCTTCTAACTGTGAATACTCCTGGTCATTTTATGGAGAACTTTCCATAGTTTTTAAAAGTATATGTTGACCCCGACGTGATTTGAACACGCAACCTTCTGATCTGGAGTCAGACGCGCTACTGTTGTGCCACAGAGCCGATAACTCAAGTGCCCCATCTGTTTGTAAGGCCAACTGTCAACACACTGATGCATTGACAACAATTTAACAGAGGGCGTTTAAAATGCAATTTGGTTGCAAATTAATAAGCAACGCTTCCATGCTGAAAATGACTGCACAGAATTAAAAAAATATCATAATCTGGAAGATATTAGCGTTTTCTAAAAACTGCATCAGTTTAAAGGAAGTTTCTCCTTCCAACTGTGAATACTCCAGGTCATTTTATGGAGAACTTTCCATAGTTTTCAAAAGTATATGTTGACCCCGTCGTGATTTGAACACGCAACCTTCTGATCCGGAGTCAGACGCACTTCCGTTGCGCCACAGAGTCAATAACACCAGTGCCCCATTTGTTTGTAAGGCAAAATGTCAACACACTGATGCATTGACAACAATTTAACAGAGGGCGTTTAAAATGCAATTTGGTTGCAAATTAATTAACAACGCTTCCATGCTGAAAATGACTGCACAGAATTAAAAAAATATCATAATCTGGAAGATATTAGCGTTTTCTAAAAACTGCATCAGTTTGAAGGAAGTTTGTCCCTCCAATTGTGAATACTCCAGGTCATTTTGTTGAGAACTTTCCACAGTTTTCAATAGTATATGTTGACCCCGACGTGATTTGAACACGCAACCTTCTGATCTGGAGTCAGACGCGCTACCGTTGCGTCACAGAGCCGATAACTCCAGTGCCCCATCTGTTTGTAAGGCCAAATGTCAACACACTGATGCATTGACAACAATTTAACAGAGGGCGTTTGAAATGCAATTTGGTTGCAAATTAATAAGCAACGCTTCCATGCTGAAAATGACTGCACAGAATTGAAAAAATATCATAATCTGGAAGATATTAGCGTTTTCTAAAAACTGCATCAGTTTGAAGGAAGTTTCTCCTTCCAACTGTGAATACTCCAGGTCATTTTATGGAGAACTTTCCATAGTTTTCAAAAGTATATGTTGACCCCGACGTGATTTGAACACGCAACCTTCTGATCTGGAGTCAGACGCGCTACTGTTGTGCCACAGAGCCGATAACACAAGAGTCCCATCTGTTTGTAAGGCCAACCGTCAACACACTGATGCATTGACAACAATTTAACAGAGGGCGTTTAAAATGCAATTTGGTTGCAAATTAATAAGCAACGCTTCCATGCTGAAAATGACTGCACAGAATTAAAAAAATATCATAATCTGGAAGATATTAGCGTTTTCTAAAAACTGCATCAGTTTGAAGGAAGTTTTTCCCTCCAACTGTGAATACTCCAGGTCATTTTGTTGAGAACTTTCCACAGTTTTCTAAAAGTATATGTTGACCCCGACGTGATTTGAACACGCAACCTTCTGATCTGGAGTCAGATGCGCTACCGTTGCGCCACAGAGCCAATAACACCAGTGCCCCATCTGTTTGTAAGGCCAAATCTCAACACACTGATGCATTGACAACAATTTAACAGAGGGCGTTTAAAATGCAATTTGGTTGCAAATTAATAAGCAACACTTCCATGCTGAAAATGACTGCACAGAATTAAAAAAATATCATAATCTTGAAGATATTAGCGTTTTCTAAAAACTGCATCAGTTTAAAGGAAGTTTCTCCTTCCAACTCTGAATACTCCAGGTCATTTTATGGAGAACTTTCCATAGTTTTTAAAAGCATATGTTGACCGCGACGTGATTTGATCACGCAACCTTCTGATCTGGAGTCAGACGCGCTACCGTTGCGCCACAGAGCCAATAACACCTGTGCCCCATCTGTTTGTAAGGCCAACCGTCAACACACTGATGCATTGACAACAATTTAACAGAGGGCGTTTAAAATACAATTTGGTTGCAAATTAATAAGCAACGCTTCCATGCTGAAAATGACTGCACAGAATTAAAAAAATATCATAATCTGGAAGATATTAGCGTTTTCTAAAAACTGCATCAGTTTAAAGGAAGTTTCTCCTTCCAACTCTGAATACTCCAGGTCATTTTATGGATAACTTTCCATAGTTTTTAAAAGTATATGTTGACCCCGACGTGATTTGAACACGCAACCTTCTGATCTGTAGTCAGACGCGCTACCGTTGCGCCACAGAGCCATTAACACCTGTGCCCCATCTGTTTGTAAGGCCAACCGTCAACACACTGATGCATTGACAACAATTTAACAGAGGGCGTTTAAAATACAATTTGGTTGCAAATTAATAAGCAACGCTTCCATGCTGAAAATGACTGCACAGAATTAAAAAAATATCATAATCTTGAAGATATTAGCGTTTTCTAAAAACTGCATCAGTTTAAAGGAAGTTTCTCCTTCCAACTGTGAATACTCCAGGTCATTTTATGGAAAACTTTCCACAGTTTTTAAAAGTATATGTTGACCCCGACGTGATTTGAACACGCAACCTTCTGATCTGGAGTCAGACGCGCAACCGTTGCGCCACAGAGCCGATAACACCAGAGTCCCATCTGTTTGTAAGGCCAACCGTCAACACACTGATGCATTGACAACAATTTAACAGAGGGCGTTTAAAATGCAATTTGGTTGCAAATTAATAAGCAACGCTTCCATGCTGAAAATGACTGCACAGAATTAAAAAAATATCATAATCTGGAAGATATTAGCGTTTTCTAAAAACTGCATCAGTTTGAAGGAAGTTTCTCCATCCAACTGTGAATACTCCAGGTCATTTTGTGGAGAACTTTCTACAGTTTTCAAAAGTATATGTTGACCCCGACGTGATTTGAACACGCAACCTTCTGATCTGGAGTCAGACGCGCTACCGTTGCGCCACAGAGCCGATAACACCAGAGTCCCATCTGTTTGTAAGGCCAACCGTCAACACACTGATGCATTGACAACAATTTACCTGAGGGCGTTTAAAATGCAATTTGGTTGCAAATTAATTAACAACGCTTCCATGCTGAAAATGACTGCACAGAATTGAAAAAATATCATAATATGGAAGATATTAGCGTTTTCTAAAAACTGCATCAGTTTAAAAGAAGTTTCTCCTTCCAACTCTGAATACTCCAGGTCATTTTATGGATAACTTTCCATAGTTTTTAAAAGTATATGTTGACCCCGACGTGATTTGAACACGCAACCTTCTGATCTGGAGTCAGACGCGCTACCGTTGCGCCAAGGGGGCGATAACACCAGAGTCCCATCTGTTTGTAAGGCCAACCGTCAACACACTGATGCATTGACAACAATTTAACAGAGGGCGTTTAAAATACAATTTGGTTGCAAATTAATAAGCAACGCTTCCATGCTGAAAATGAATGCACAGAATTAAAAAAATATCATAATCTGGAAGATATTAGCGTTTTCTAAAAACTGCATCAGTTTAAAGGAAGTTTCTCCTTCCAACTCTGAATATTCCAGGTCATTTTGTGGAGAACTTTCCACGGTTTTCAAAAGTATATGTTGACCCCGACGTGATTTGAACACGCAACCTTCTGATCTGAAGTCAGACGCGCTACCGTTGCGCCACAGAGCCGATAACACCAGAGTCCCATCTGTTTGTAAGGCCAACCGTCAACACACTGATGCATTGACAACAATTTAACAGAGGGCGTTTAAAATACAATTTGGTTGCAAATTAATAAGCAACGCTTCCATGCTGAAAATGACTGCACAGAATTAAAAAAATATCATAATCTGGAAGATATTAGCGTTTTCTAAAAACTGCATCAGTTTGAAGGAAGTTTCTCCATCCAACTGTGAATACTCCAGGTCATTTTGTGGAGAACTTTCCAGAGTTTTCAAAAGTACATGTTGACCCCGACGTGATTTGAACACGCAACCTTCTGATCTAGAGTCAGACGCGCTACCGTTGCGCCACAGAGACGATAACTCCAGTGCCCCATCTGTTTGTAAGGTTAACTGTCAACACACAGATGCATTGACAACAATGTAACTTAGGACATTTAAAATTCAATTTGGTTGATAATTATTAAGCAAGACTTCCATGCCGAAAACTACTGCACAGAATTAAAAGACTATCATAATCAGAAAGATATTAGCATTTTCTGCATCAGTTTGAAAGAAGATTCACCTTCCAACTGTTGAATACTCCAGATGATTTTCTTAAAGAACTCTCCACAGTTTTCAAAAGTTTATGTAATCGGCTCTGTGGCACAACAGTAGCACGACTGACTCCAGATCAGGAGGTTTCGTGTTCAAATCACGTCAAGGTCAACATATAATATTGAAAACTATTGAAAGGTCTTCACAGAATTATCTGGAGTATTCAGTAGTTGGAAGCTGAAACCTCCTTCAAACTGAAGCAGTTTTCAGAAAACGTTAAAATCTTTCAAATTGAAATATTCTTTTAATTTTGTGCAGTCGTTTTTGGCATGGAAGTTATGCTTAATTATTTGCAACCAAATTGCATTTTAAATGTCTTAAGTTACATTGTTGTCAATGCATCGGTGTGTTGACTGTTGGCCTTACAAACAGATGGGACTCTGGAGTAATCGGCCCTGTGGCACAACGGTAGTGTGTCTGACACAGATCAGAAGGTTTTCCACTAAATAATCTGAAATATTCGTCTGTTGGATGGTGAAACTTCCTTTAAACTGATGTAGTTTTCTGAAAAAGCTAATATATTTCTGATTATAATGATATTTTAATTCTGTGCAGTCATTGTCGGCATGGAAATCTTGCTTAATAATTTGCAACCAATTTGCACTTTAAACGTCCTCAGTTACATTGTTGTCAATGCCTCTGTGTGTTGACAGATGGCCTTACAAACAGATGGGACACTGGAGTAATTGGTTCTGTGGTGCAACGGTAGCGCGTCTGACTCCAGATCAGAAGGTTGTGTGTTCAAATCATGTGGCAATCAACGTATACTTTTGAAAATTATGGAAAGTTCTCAACAAGATTATCGAAAGTAGTCAACAGTTGGAAGATGAAACTTCCTTCAAACTGATGCAGTTTACAGAAAATGGAAAAATCTATAATTTTGAAAACTGTGGAAAGTTCTCCACAAAATTATCTTGAATATTCAAAAGTTGAATGGTGAAAATTTCTTCAAACTGATACAGTTTTCAGAAAACATTAATATTTTTCAGATTATGATATACTTTTAATTCTGTGCAGTCATTTTTGGCATGGAAATCTTGTGTCTATTTGTAAGGCCAACTGTCAACACACCGATGCATTGACAACAATATAACTGAGGACGTTTAATATGCTATTTGGTTGATAATTATTAAGCAAGACTTCCATGCCGAAAATGACTTCAACGAATTAAAAGAATATCATAATCTGTAAGATATTAGCATTTTCTAAAAACTGCATCAGTTGGAAAGAAGTTTTACCTTCCAACTGTTGAATACTCCAGATAATTTTGTAGAGAACTTCCCACAGTTTTCAAACGTATATATTGACCCAGACGTGATTTGAGCACGCAACCTTCTGATCTGGAGTCAGACGCGCTACCGTTGCGCCACAGCGATGTTAACTATAGTGTCTTAACTGTTTGTAAGGCCAACTGTCAACACATTGATGTATTGACAACAATTTAACAGAGGACGTTTAAAATGCAATTTGGTTGCAAATTATCATGCAAGACTTCCAAGCCGGAAACGATTGGACAGAATGAAAAGAATATTATAATCTGAAGGATATTAACATTTTCTTAAAACTGCATCAGTTGGGAAGAAGTTTCACATTCGAACTGTTGAATACTTTGGATAATCTTGTGGAGAACTTTTCTCAATTTCTATCGAGAAATGTTTTTTGGTAGTTTTCCATTTGGGATTCGATGAATAACGAAACACTGTCAGTTGTCTATCTTAATAATATCCCACACGACACCAGCAATCCCTGTGGGGGGGATAAGAATGAATTTGGGGTTAATTTAATAAAAAATAACAAATTTCAAGTTCATGTTAGCTCTGAAATAAAACGTGTGCGGGGCCTGTTGCAGTGTGCCCTAAATAAAGAAATACAAATATTTTGAAAAAAAATCTGTTTGAAGAGTAAATACATCTTTTCATTAGCAATACAGAAAATATCAGGTAGACAACTTATTAGAGATCAAATGATGACACCATTGTAGAATCATCGAGATTATTCAATGTGGCAAACACTCAAAACCAAGCGTTGACGATCAATTGCAACGACTTGATTATGTTAGTCGGTTTGATGTGTAGCTTCCATATAATGTTCCCCTTTTTGAATGAATTTTCACAAGCAATTCAACAATGCTGGATTGATCACCACCAACTGCACCAACAATTGGTGTACTAGTCAGTTAAAAGATACCCCAGTTATCGACTGAGATAAATCGAATCCACCGCTTTGGCAGAATAATTAAGTGCTATCAAGATTCAAATTATACAATACTATAAAAAAAAACATTTGACAGAGAGAGAGAGAGAGAGAGAGAGAGACAGAGAGAGAGAGAGAGACGGCATACTTTCATAGTTGGTTCATACCGTTGGTGAAGATAGAGAGATACGATATAGAGAGTGGACAAAGAAAGAGGAATATTTGTTTCCTCGTTTTCCGTCACTCTATGGCGTGTTCTCCCCTTTTTGGATCAATCTCGAAAAGAAATTCAGAAAAGTAGAAGATGCCAGAAGGAGGGAGAAGATAGATGGATAGATAGATATATAGAGGGGGAGAGAAAGAGAGAGAGAGAGAGAGAGAGAGCAGACTATACAGTGTTTATAACTAATGTATGCACATCATACATACATTCATAACCTTTTCATGTGGATTATATTGCTCACGTTAAGTGATGCTGTATTGTTGCTTCAAGTTGTTCTGAGGGAGAGGAAAAGTAGGAACCGAGTGGAATATATATATATATATATATATATATATATATACAGAAAGAAAGAGAGAGAGGAGAAAGAGAAAGCAGACTATACAGTGTTCATAACTAATGTATACACGCCATGCATATATTCGTTAGTTTTTCATTCTCCAATAAATTTATTTTGCATACATTATTTAATGCTGTATTGCTGCTTTCAGTCGTTCCAATGGAAAGAGAAAGAAGGAACAGAGAGAGAGAGAGAGAGAGAAAGACAGCGAGAAAGAGTAAGAGAGCGAGAGAGAGAACGACAGAGGGAGAGAGAGAAAGACAGAGAGAAAGAGTAAGAGAGAGAGAGAGAGAGAAACTTACATTGAAGATAAGGGAAAAAATTATGATGAGTTCTTGTTTGAATTTCAGTGACGTCATTTCTTCACTTTTCAACTCATTTTTTCCAAATAGGAGCAAAATTTGTTTTTTTATTTCAATATTTCATCAACTATGTGTTTTTTATATGAGCAAATACTCCCCCCTCCCTTGCGAAATCGTGGAACGGTTCCAGGACAAAATAAGCTTGGGAAGTATAGGTATTGGCTATACAGTATGCAGTTGACCTCAATTTCATTTGAACCAGCCAACTTCCTTTCTGGAGTCAGACGTACCACTGTTGTGCCACAGGGCCGTTATATTGCTCGGTCAATTTCAATTGAATATTATACATTATTCTGAAAATTGACAGAAGCATCCCCAATGCACCAAGACAATGTGGTTAATGTTGCTAAAGTCAATGAAGTAGTGATTTGGTAGCCAACAATTAGGCAGAATCATGTGATCAAATGTTCTTCACAAAATACAAAACATAAACATCCGTGAAATACGATTATCTTTCCTGCTCCAAACGCTCAGAGTAATTTTATTTGTCGACTCTTAAAAGCTTTGAGTAAATGTAAATTAGATTTTAAAAATTACATTTGACCCCGACGTGATTTGAACACGCAACCTTCTTATCTGGAGTCAGACGCGCTACCGTTGCGCCACAGGGCCTATTCCCACTTGGATCGCATTCATGTCATCCACGTCATTCTGTTACTTTCCCTGCACAGAAACAATGTCGTTAACAGAAGTGAGGACAATCGAGTGGTGATTTGATAGCTTATATAATTATTCGGATTTTCATATTCAAATAGTCATTGATTTTTTTTGTGGGATTGTATAGAGATTCGTTCATCAGGCGAATGTAGTGGTCAACTTTCTACAGTTCTGCGTTAAAACATGTTCAAACATCAGCGAACTACTGCCCTCACCAACGCATGGAACAATTTCATCTTCCAAACTTTGCGCACTAATATTAATCGAATACATAGACGATTAAATACTTAGTTGACCCTGTCGTCATTTAAAAACGTAACCTTCTGATCTTGAATCAACCATTGAGGCACAGGGCCAAAGAGACAAATCAGATGAAGATTATGTATCATTTACATTTCTGACATATACAGTAGGAAAATGACAGCGTTATTTATGTTTGGATAAAAGCCTAGAGCTATTTTATTTGGTAATCTATCTTTAATGTTTCAAGGATACTACTTTTAAAGTTATTAAAAATCTTGACTCAACTCAAGCTTTTTTAATGCGTGATCAGACATGTTTCTATGACGTAATCTTCATTGTTATGTCACAACAGACAATCTCATATTTTAAAACTCTTTATTTCTTTTATTGGTAGGGTTATTCTATATCACATGAACGGATCCATTATAAGTCTTATATAATGATGTTATAACAAGAATTGGATAAGTCAACCATACATTCAAATATACGATTAAACAAACTATTCGTACATGGCTTTTATATGAACATATTCTGATGATCGTCTTGGAAATAGTCAATGTACTGAGACAATGCTCTTAGTGTAGTCAAGAACGATAAGATAATGATTTAGTAGTTAGTAACAATACAGATTTTCTTGGTCAAATATTCTTAACAAAGAATAAAATAGGAAAATATCTGCAAGGTCATTTCTTTCTCCAAACGCTAGGCATAATAGAAGATTAAAACAGCATTTGACCCCGACGTGATTTGAACACGCAACCTTCTGATCTGGAGTCAGACGCGCTACCGTTGCGCCACAGGGCCGGTTACATAAACAGCCACTCCGATCTAGATCAAATCCCTTATTGCGTCATTTGTCAACGCACAGAGACAATTTTATTGATGTAGCCAAGGATAATACATTGACGGTGGTGGCGACAATGTTTTACTCCAGCCCGGGCACGGTTCGGCCCCCAAACTGTGAGGATGGTCAAAGTTTTAATGCAAATAATATTATGAGCCGAGATCAAATTTTGGAAGGCTGCTGGGAACCCTTGCTTGTCTACACCAATGTACAGTGACGATTGGGTACCTAATAACTATGTAGATGTTCCTGTTCAAATCATCATCAGAAAAGCGAAAGAATTTTTCCAGCCTTTATGCTATAAGTAACCGAATGCAGAACTTCATAGAAAGGACTTTAGATTCTATATTGCCGTTTTCATCCTTGGAGGAAGTAAAAAAAAAAAAAAGAAACAAAATAGAGAAGTTAGAGAGGGAGAGTGAGAAAGATAGAACAAAAGTAGGGATAAGAAATCTCAAGCCTTTATACTCTTTGCGCTATCTCAATGCTCATCATAGCAAAAAAAAGAGAGTTCCCTGCTAGATGCAAAGGGGTAGCCTTTCATTTTGGACTTAATATAGGAATGAATATTCTATCAGTACAGTCTGTTTTTTTTTTGTTTTTTTTTCAATATCTCTCATTTTAAACGAGAATAATAATTCATATGAGCGGAGGTAACCAAACTTCTGTGGTTCCAGTTACTTATGGTCCTTAAATTAAAAATGAAACACATATATTTTCTAACTTGCAGAGTAATCAATAATGATAGAATAATGAACATATCCCAGTTATCTAGTAAGATGAATCGAATCTGATTCCTGTCTAGAATAGTTAGGCCCTCTAAGAATCAAAATCACTGCAGTCTAGACAATAAAATTGTATTTGATTTCGACGTGATTTGAATACGTAACTTTCCAATCTGGAGACAGGCACGGTACCGTTGTGCCTAAGGGACGATTACCAAAAGAAGTATTGGATTTAGATTACATTCCAGCATTTTGTTAATTGTCACGTAAATTGTCAACGCACTGAGACAATGTCGTTAATGTAGCAACGAATAATTTTCCTGTTCAAAATTCTCACCACAAAACATGAGCACGTCTGAGGAATATTATTTTTTCTCTTAATGCAGATATTAGTTTTATTTTTCCAAAAATCTCATACGCTTGGAGTAATTGAATGATCAACCCAGATGATAAAAATTATGTCTTCAAATAAAGTTGAGGTTAAATTTTACAGTCCAAGTTCCAATCACTCTGAGCATTTGAGAGTTCAATTATTAAAATTTTACTATTACGAGCATGGTCAAAGCAAGAGATGTATGGGATCTTAAAACTTCCTCTCTTTGTCTTTCTTCGGTTTTCAAGTTGGTTTGGCTGACTGGCTATGTATGTATCACGCGTACAGGCTGCACCAACGAAGCTTGGGTGCCAATTTTTTCAACGTTTACTGTTTATTATGTCAAAAAAAGGAAGTTATTTCTTGTGGGTTTTTTTAACTTTTTTTTTTCTGTATTCTTCCCATAAAAAAGTTTTTAGTGGGGTCTAATTTACAATGTAATTTCACACCATATTGATCCTTAAGTTTATGTTCTGTAGCGCTCCCGTTTGATTTCGGACTTTTTTAATGATCACTTTCCAATAAAGCCGATAAAATATTTTTTTAATTGATCACCACTAACATGGAATACTGCCAAAATTTATTTCTCTCTTTCTCTGTCTCTGTCTCTGTCTCTGTCTGTCTGTCTGTCTGTCTGTCTCTCTCTCTCTCTCTCTCTCTTCTATTTCGTTCTTTCTTTTCCTAAGAGAGTAAGCTGGTTGCTGCTAAGTACAATATTCAATTCCTCGAAGAGTTAAAAGGTGAGACAAAAATTGCAACGTTTTAAGTTCCGTACATTTTAAACAACCTTTGTCTACATTTGTCTCGGCAATTAGACCATTCAATTCCAATTTAGTTCTCCAGTTTATCCCCGTTGAAACTTCCGAAACAAAAATATTGATTGCTTAAAAAGTTAAACCGAAAAATATCGCCTAAAATGAAAGATCAAACATTGGCAAATGAAGAGGTTATAAATATATGTATGGAGTGTATACATTAGTTATAAACACTGTATCGTCTGCTTTCTTCCTTTCTTTCTTTCTGTCTTTCTTTCTTTTTCTATCTCTCTATCTTGTTTGTCTTTCTTCCCCTCTTGTACTTTATATTTTTTCATCTCGAAAATTGATCTGAGGAGTGAATAATATGACGTCACCCACTCTCTATATCGTATCTCTTTATCTTTACCAACGCTATGAACTGATTAAGGAGAACGTAGTCTATCTCTCTTTAATCACCTTCTCTCGGCGTCTCCCAATTCTTTGCAAACGCTGTTAACCAATTTGAAAATTGATTTTGACATCAAATTTTCCTCAATCGTCGTAGTTGGAAGAGAACCCGAGCATATTTCACAGATGTTCGCGTGTTCCAACTATTGAAGATAAGATCTAAAAATGGACATATAGATATCAGCTCCCTAATCGTCACTTTATTACCCTTAGCTGCATTAACAACATTCTTTCAGTACGTTGACAATCGCCGAAATAAGGTAGAAAATCTAAAGAGAATTAATCGAGCGTGTTAACCGCCCAGTGGCGCAACAGTAGTAAGTCTGACTCCAGATCAGAAGTTTGCATGAACAAATCACTTTGGGGTCAAATGCTATTTTTATAATATAAACTACAGTGAATTAGAATCTAATTTCCCTTTAACCATTCTCTCTTTGCAATCTTAATTCCTTACAAATGCTGTTAGCCGATTTGAAAATAGATTTCAACATCAAATTTTCCCCGTTCTAAGAACTGTCTATTATTGTCACTGTCGAAAGAAAAAATATTTCATAGACGTTTGCATGTTACGTCTCCGGTGGAAGAAATCGAGACAGGGATATCTACATATTAGCTACCAAATCGTGGCTCTAATACCCTTGACTACATAAACGTGCGTTGACAATTGATGAAATAAGGTATAATCGATCAAATCTGCCTCATGCGTTAACGGTAGCGCGGCTGACTCCAGGTTCGAATCACGTAGGGGTCAATTGCAATTTTATCGTCTGAATTTAGAGTCCAATGATCCCAAACGTTTGAGAGGTGGAAGCCTTTTTCCTTCAATATAAGGAGTTGAAGAAAAAATAGTATTTTCAGATTATTATAAGTTTCATCGATCGTGAAGAAATAATTAGTAATTCAGCCTAATTATTAACTACCAAATAGCTACACTGTCGCCCGTAGGTACGTTAACCACATTGTCTCAGTGTTAACAACAAAATAAGGTATATTATCTAAAGGCAAATACAATTCGCGTAAGCAGCTCTGTGACGCAATCGTAGCGTGTTTGACTTCAGATCAGAAACTTTTGAGCGTTAAATCATGTTGAGTTCCCAAGCATATGCAATCGGCGAGAATAAAACGTTTCTTTTTTACTTCAGTGGCTAAAACCATTGAAGCTATGTACCAAATTCGAATCATCTTAGAAGATAACTAAAGCACCGTAGGGAGAGTCTTCATCGATTTACGCATCTGTCTGATTAGTATCCCCGTTTTCAGATCAGTTCGATTTCGCTTGCCACGCAATTTTTTGTGTTTCGCACTGTTGTAAAGTATCTACTTTTCATCACCTGCAATAATTTGTTTTAAGAATGGAACGTTTTCTTCATATGAAAGCTTCATATCAAACCAACTAACATAATCAAATGATTCCGTTCTTTTGATTTATAATTTCGACTACCTTCGACTTCGTATAATGTTGATTGCTCTCCGCTTAAACTTGTCTAAATGACTTTTCCCTTTCGCAAATGAAAAGATTTAATTACTTCGCAAGTAGAAATATGTTTTAATATTTGTTTGTCTTTTCCTGATTTAGGACCCTTGTGCTACTGACCCTTGATTTGGGGATCACATTCTACAGACCTTGCAATGACCGAATTTTCAAGTTTTTTTTTTCTGAAATTCATCACTTGCTAATAGTGGGAGTTCACTTTGCAAAGTAAGCTCATGATAAATTGGTTGCTCAGGTCATATCTTGCAGCATTTGCGTTTGACTTTTGGAAATTCGGTCTTTTTAATTGTAACTGCTCAACAAAATGCGACAAAAGTGACTTATCCATTGAAAACTCTTTTTTACAATTTTTTAATTGATCACTCAAACACAGCGTGCTGCAAGCCCCACTCACTCTCTCTCTCTCTCTCTCTCTTTCTATCTCTGTTTCACTCTGTTCCTTCTTTTCCTTCTCCTTCGAGCGATTGAAAGAGGCAATACAACTTCCAAAATAGTGATAAAATTGTAATAGAGTTCACAATTCAATTACATTAAGTGTTAAAAGTTTGAGAAAAAAAATTATATTCCACTGACGTCCATTGAATCACCGTAGCTTTGCAAAGAGACCAGCCCACCACCCAGCCGATTGGGCTACTGATTCTACTATCTATGTGTTATGTGTGTCTTTGCACACTCCTGTTCACATTTTAGTGATTTCAACCCTGGGCATTTCTATGGGTACACCACTAGTCATCATCTAAAAACGGTTTTCCTGTTCGTTTTTTTTTTTTTTTTTTCAAGTGAGCACCTTTAGGGGTTCTCTATGCTCTTTCTGATCCAGCGATGCACAAATCACGTGCTTGTATTTTATCGAGATTTTTTTTATTTTTATAAAAGACTTAGTTTTTTAAAGATAATTTTAAATAGAAGATCTATTTATACAGATAATTTTAGATAATTCTTTAGATAAATAATTTTGGTACACGCGTGAGCTATGATCATTTATCTCAGGGTACTGATATATGTTCTATCTTTTGTGTAGTAGATTTTAACCGGGGAATCTACGTAATCATTATCTACCACATCGTCTCTCCATTGTCTTCAGCTACATTAACGGTATTGTCTTAGTGCATTGACGATTAACGAAACAGCGAATACAATATAAATTGAATTTACCGCTCGTGTAAACGGCCATTAAGTGCAACGTTAGTGCGTCTGACTCCAAAAAGTTGTATTTTCAAACCACGTCGGGTTTTAATCCCATTTTTATAGTCTGAGTTCATCATTCAATTACTCCACTTTAACTTTTTGGGAAAAATAAAATTACGCTCCTCGTTAGGAGCTGGAGAAAAACTAGTATTTTGCAGACGTGTGCATGCCTCTTGATGAGGATTTTTAACAGGAAAAATTATCCGTGACTTCTGTAACAACATTGTCTCTACTTTGACAATTTGCGTGACAATTAAGAGAATATTGGAATGTAATCAAAATCCAACATTCTTCTTTATTATCCTAAGCTACACCAACGATTGTCCAAGTACGTTGAGAAATGACGAAATAACGGATACGATCTAAATTAAATGTGTTACCAGCGTAATCGGCCCTGTGGCGCAACGGTAGCGCGTCTGACTCCAGATCAGAAGGTTGCGTGTTCAAATCACGTCGGGGTCAACATTTATTTTCGTAGTATAGTTTACAGCGAATTTTATTTTAATTGTTGCCCAACCATTCTAGATTCGATTTCATCATTCCATACATCTGTCTGATCCGTATCTCCATTTTAGTGTTGGTTAATTTCGCTTGCAGAACCAACTCTCGAGTTCCATATTGTGCTAAAACATCTGCACTTTATCACCTGCGATAATTTGTGTCAAACAAGGAACCGTTCCGGTATATGGAAGCTATTCATCAAACCGACAAACATAATCAAGTTGTTGCAAATGATTATGACTGCTTCATTCTGAGTGTATCTCACATCGTATGATGTTGATTATTCTCAGCAAATTACCCCCCCCCTACACGGCATGCTGCCAAAAGACGTTGGACATGTGACTGTGGTTTTCTATAAAATGACTGACCAACCCTGTTTCAGTAATAATTTCACTCGGTTTTCATTTTGATCTTTGATTAGCAGATATGACCTCACTTTCAAATACCTTTGTACTTACGTATCGCACTCCCATTAATTGTCGTGTTGAAATATTCATTTCGATTAAGAGAGATCATTAACTTGAATCGATAACCAGAATTACACAGTTGTTTGATACGTTTATGTAAGTATATCACAGTAATAGAACAAATGCAAAATCACTGGATAGCAATTGATAACCTGCAAACATTTAGCGTGGGGACCTGGAATATCGGGGCCCCTAGCATATGCCACTTTTTCAACATAGTTAATACAGAACTGCATATCAAGTAAAAACCAATAGACTCTGTTCAAAACCTGCAATGTTGTTTACACAATTTTTAGCAGCATTCGGTCAAAATTGCCGTCTGTAATAGAAATGAAGACCGCGGATAGAGGGGCCATTGAAAAGGAAACCTCTGGTAAAGAAGGGGGCTCCTGAAAGGTAAACTACGGATGAGGAAGGATCACCGAAATGAAAACTGCAGAGAGGGGGCCCCCTCTAAAAAAAAAAGCGTGGATAAGGGGGGGTCTTTAAAAGATAAATTGCAAACAAAAGAGGGCCACGGAAAAGGAAACTGTGGATAAAGGGGGCTCTGAAAAGAAAACTGCAGATAAGGTAGGGGCTCTGAAATGTGAACTGTGAAAGGGAACCGCTGATAAGGGGAGAGAAAGGAACCTATAATTTGTAAAAATTATGTATTATTAAAAAAAGAATTTAATCTATAATCCCATGCTTGTGAACGTTTATGATGAAATTTTTATCTATCACGAGAATTGATTAAGAAAAAAAATAGATGAATACTCTTTGATGATAAAAATGAACGTACGACTGAAAGGGGAATCGCAGAAATTCCTTTTATCATGAGAATCGGTTAAGGAAAAAATAAATGACGTCGATTTACAGTGGACTCAAAAAGTAACTTATAGAGAAGTTGGCTACATAAAAAAAAATGTAAAGCTATTTAAATACTTCCAATATGAGGTTGGTCAAAAATGTCTTAGCTTCTTCAATTACAAAAAAGGTCCCTTTTTTCGTGCAGCCTCTTATCCCTTCCCGTTCAACCATTTCCAGTTAGGTCAGAAAGAAAGTGATTTTGGCTTTCTTAAACCTTGCAACGTTCGTCGTACGTAAAAAAAAAAGCAAAGCGTACTTCACACCAACGTTATCCTCTTTGATTTTTAAAACCTGGCAAAAATCTTGCGTCTTTCTGATTATTAAAAATCCATTACCCACCACCGACATGCAAGGAAATTTGAAATCAAATTTGTTTCCTTTGGAAATCAATGTATTTTTTTTTATTGGTGGTTCTTTTGATGAATTGCAATTTTCCTTTCCTAAATCAACCGACATTATAAAAACTATTGACGAATTATTGAAATCAGCGATTTCAAATTCCATTTATATTTATTTTTTATACGCGAATATGACTATTATTATCAATTTGGTTCGTTGAGTCGTTAGTAAAATCTGGTGATTTTTTAAAACTTCGTTTTACCGACTTTTAACTCGATCAAAATGAAGCAAAAAATTTGTCTTTAGCCCAATTTTAACTATATTGATTTTTAGACCCAAAAAGGTCAAAGTTCATAAAATACGCTTGCTTTTAAAAATGTGTGTTCCTTTCCTTCTATTTCTCTCTATCTCTTTCTTTCTTTCTGCCTTTCTTGTCTTTATTAATAACCGTCAACCAAGTATGGCATCAGCACTATCAACATAGATTTCTCTCATTTCTCAAATTGGTCCCTCTGGCTGGCTGGCTGGCTGGCGATGTAGCACGCATACAGGCTGCACCAACTGAGCTAGAGGGCTGATATTTAAAACATTCAAACCTTATTATGCAAAAAAAAAAAAAACATCTTAAAGAATCCACCCCATGGGTTTTTAGTGAGGGTTTAGTTTGCAAAGTAAGTTTTTGGCTGAATTAATCCCTGGTTTTTTCCACTAATTTTTTGAATTTTCAGACTTTTTAGTGATCACTGCCCAACAAACAGTGGAGGAAGTAACTTATCCATCAATCAGTCCCTCCCTCTAATGTTTTAATTGATCACTCCAAACACAGCATGCTGCCAAAAGACATTCATCACATGATGGTATCCAATGCATGACTATCCAGACCTATTTTACCCTCTTTCTTCTTCCCTTTCTCTATTTCTCGTTTCCAAATGGTCCAATCAAAACTTTATCAAAATTTTCTTTTTCCGGAAAAAAAGGTTCTGTGCATTTAGTTCTTATTTTCATTCTTTCATCTTTAAACTTTTAAAATCCATTAGAAATAGCAAGTTCTATATCTATGCGTATGTAAAACAGTAGTGTATGGTGCTTTGTATCTTGAGTGTTCTGTGAGCGTCAGAACGCAGCATAAAAGGCCAAAAATATTTCTGTGTCTACAAAAAGCAGCGGATAATGTTGAGAGGTAATCCTAATTGTAAATTTCATACCACTGCTCGTTCGATTTTAAAAACGACGAAGAAATTAAAAATAGAAGAATGAGTGGAAGAGAAACACAATTCGTCTATTCCAACTTCTGTTTTCCATTGATTCTATGAACGGCACCACCTTCCCTACATTATGCCAAACAGGCTTCAAATGCCGATTGCCTTTCAAAGTCACCAAAATATTTTTTACGTTTTTGATCATCCGTAGCACAACACCTCCAAGATACCAAGCCGTATAAGCTACTGTTTAAAACGCACGTACGTAAATAAGTCGGCAGTCTAGTGTATTAAGAAAGCTGTTGATTCACAAAATAATTTTTTTTGACGTGATCGCACTCCTTGCCAATTTGCTGGTATCATGAAAGGGTTGTCTACTGAAGCTCGATATGGACACTTATGAGCCCTTGAGGAGTTTCAGTGAGCAAAGGTTATGGGCAACCCCTGATGGAGGCAAAAGGGGCACTCTTGATCAGGCCCTCTCACCAAGGGTGATGTGGTTGGAAAGTTGGAATCTTAGAATCAGTAAATGATTATGGTGCGGTACGATTGTTTCATGTAACCCCAACTTGATGTTTCATCTAAAAAAAAGGCTGTATCATTATTAGCTGGTGCTCACTCTATAATGCCACCCCATGGTTAGTTCATACATCTCAGTCAACGGTTAAGTGTACTATCCGATCTATTAATACAGCTGGTAGTTCTCTTCCCCTGTCTCTCGTTTACTAATCCTTTCTTTTCTTCCTTTTATGATGTAGGAATAGAATCCGCCAACCCCTCTCTCTCCCTCCTTATCTTCCCCTATTCATCATTTTCATCTTTTCACTTCTTAGTCTGAAACGGAAGTCTACAGTTGTCATAGTTGTTGGGTTAGGAAAAGAAAGTCATTTCGGTAGAAGTTTAAAAATATACCCCTTCCCCCACACCCTTCACCCTCTTTCCCTTTTGTGTCATCTGAATGCTTTAAAACCATTTCAGTTCGAATTGGAAGGAAGTGATTTTGGCTTTCATAGGCCTGTCGACGTTCGTTGTAGATAAAAAATCTCTAATGAAGACAAACTGCTCAAAAGTTGAAACCAGATGTAACATTATTTGTCTTATTTGGTCCCTAAATTTGTATTCCATCGTGGAAAATCTAAGGTTCGAAATGATTTCCAAAGCAAAATAGATATCTGTACTTAGCATGAATGAAGAAACTGCGTGTCTACCAGATCAAATTATCTAATAGACTATCTAAAATCATCTAAAGAAAATTAGATCTTTTATCTAAGATTATCTAAAAAAAAAAATCAGCGCAAAATTTGGGCATTGCTGATTTAAAATGATTATAAAGACCTCTCACCACAAAAAGACTTTTGAATGGTTCCTATTGGTTCACTAATACGCAATTGTAGCCATAAAAACGTGACCAGCAGTTCCAGTAGACGCACACAGATGAAAAAAGAAAAAAGAAAATGTAGCCGACTTGGCTAGTTGGTCGGGCAGGTCATTTGTCGGGCTACGTGATTCGATTGATCCAACAGAGAATGGTATCAGTCATGGCAACCAAAACTACTTAGCCGATGAAAAAAAAATCCAGGTACGCTTTTCTTTGCTGCAGCAAATCAAACCAATTTAGCTCGACACTGGAATTTTATTTTCCCCATCTCTCTCTTTGTATGTAACTGACTGAATTGTTTATTTCGAAAGGTTACCCCAGTATTCATCGAGGTTATTTTTGGCACGGAACAACTATAAGTAAATTGTTCCTTAATACACATATTTTTTCTCTTGCTTTACATACACCTATAAGCCAAACCGTTACAACCAGCTAAATGTGGCAAAAATGACTGGCACTGGCTGGTAACAACTGTATATGTCAGGGTCAGAGGTGCATAAGCATATTGGCCAGCCTTGAGTTCTTTATTATCATGTGTTGAATTGGGCAGTTTTGGACAAGTGAAAATATGAGTGACTTTGATGAACGCCAAATAGTTTTGGCTGGAAAACCTGGTTAAAGCTTTCCCAAAGCGACACAACTTGTGGAATGTCCACATTCAGTTGTGGTCAGTACCAATCTTCTGTGATCTGAGGATCACCTACAAAGAATAGGACAGTGAAGACTTATTAATGTTAGAAGTGAACACAGCCTTTACTGCGAAGTACAAACTTCAGTCAAGATGAAGGAAAGAATGTGCCACAACAAACAGTACATCAATTGCTGTTGTATATGGGGCTTCAGAGCTGCAGACTTGTCAGAGTACCCATGTTGACCAACGTCTATTGCCAAAAGCATCTACTACATCCTACTGATACGCAAGTATTGGGACTGAATTTTGTATCGGTGAAAGAAGTTCATCTGATCCAATGTTTTTTTCTTTCCTAAATGAGGGTACGCAGCACAACGATGCATACGGAGGAAACAAGCTGATGGAGCCATTGTGGCTTTTTGTGCAATAGTCTGTTTGAAAACATTGGGATCTGTTATACACGAGGAGGTTATTTTTCCATGTGACATCTACCTCAATATCATTGGAGACCAAGTACATCCCTTGGCGACAATGGCTGTGAAATCTTCCAGAAGAAAAGTGCACCCTTGTACAATGCGATGAAATTGATCCTCACATGAACTTGAGTAAAACAAAGGTCATGTATAATAGACATATTGAGGAAAGAGACACAAAAATTAAAATTGAAAACGCAGACCTAAAATAAGTAGGTAATTACATCTACTTAGGACAACAAATCTCCATGAAAGCCGCAAGCAAATAATCACTCTAGGATGGCAAGCTTTCGGTAGAGCTAGCTCAACTTTTAAGAACAAGAAAATTCCATCATTTATAGAATGATGTGTCTAAAACCAATGCATGCTCCCGAAAGTCACCTTTGGAGCAGAAGCATCAGGCTTAACCAAAAGATCGACCCCCAAACAGAGAGCCGTCCAACCTGAACGTAAGAGAACCATGCTCAACATCACACGAAGAGACTACGAAACAGTGCAGTATATTAGAAGTAGAAAGTTCAGAACGTATTGGCTCCGTGGCACCCATGTTGAGAGGTCTGGTGAATCCTGGGGAAGGTTGACATCCAACAACGAATGCTAAAAGGATGATGATAATGATAATGATGATGAGTTTCAGGAACATGATGAAGATTTCACTGTTTTGGCTTGACCAATAAACTCCACAGGTCTCATCCCAGTTAACACTCATGGGATGTTTTGTACTGACAAGCACGCTCTGCGAAACATCCACGACGTAACTTGCAGCAATTGAAGAACCCGCTGTCGGGTACCAAATCACATAGAAAATATTCAGAAATCTTCAAGAGTCATTGCAAGATCGACTGGGAGCTTTTTTTGTCGCCATATGGAGAGCCTTGACTTTATTACGCAGGCAGTTATAATGTTTTGGCTTGTCAGTGTAGTTTCAAGGAATTGGTGCGTAAGAGAGAAATTGTTACAATCGAATGTGGCACAGTTTTTTTTATTACATCATTGTTGATTAATACGTATTATTTGTATTGCTCTTTTTTTGTCAAGATAACAAGTCCTTGAAATAATCGATAGTACTATTAATGACACTGTCTCAGTGGACATACAACTCCACTTGAGGAATACAACGCCTGTTGTTATCTCATGATATTTTGGAAAATAATCAAGCAACAGGAGTGGGTTTGAAAGAAAAAGTCGAGCTGTTGAACTCACGACCGAGACGCCCAAGGGAAAATACATTAAAACAATTACAAAGAATTTCTTGGAATATTTTTCTATTGAAGGAAGAAAAACTGCAATTTTTTTTTTCACCTCTTGGAAACAATACTTTTTATTAATTTATCTTTTCACAAATCTTTCCAAATACCCTGTTTGTTTACTTCAACAAAACATTATATATAATCTATATGATAGTCTTTGTAACGCTCCGAACCGGCTACGCTATGTTTTTTATTCATATATGAGAGTCTAGACGAGATACACCATTTATATTTTGCATACATAACCGCAAAGTAAGTCAAAACAAAATGGTAAAGAGAGAGAGAGACAGACAGACAGACAGAGACAGAGACAGAGGCAGACAGACAGAGAGACAGAGAGACAGAGAGAAAGGAATTATCACATAACCAAGGTAGTATTTAAAAATTTTCTGTGCATGAACAATGAAGTGAAGGATTTTCATCAGGTAAAAAAAAAGATCCTTTCACGATTGATATATATTAGTACAGGGATCTTCAGACACGAATTAGGGGTCAGTTTTCAAAAGAATTGTTATTAGATAAAAAAAAAAAACACAGATTCTTCCAGGATTGATATAACTATAATGATATGTCAAAAAGTCACTGTCTGTTGCTATCTTATGCACAAACCATATCATTATATGTTTTTGTCCATTTTTTAGAATGTAACCTTTCATATTTTACTTACGTGACCCAGCTGTATATCCAGATAGAATGCTATAGTTCATATGTTGCATATCCTAACTGGGTATGTATCATGAACATCACAAATTATACAGATGGTCGGGGATTTTCTGCATGTACATTTTAAAACGTATTGCAATAATTAAATGCCTTCTTAGGAATTTTGAATTCTGGTTCTAATTGCAAGAAGATAAAATAAAACTAAACTTAAAAATACTTCTGATTACTTAAAGCCGGTTTTAGAATGTTTTTTTAATTCAATATTTGGGAATGTCAATGATTGCCAACCAAAATTACTTTGATTAGGCCGTGTTTGATCTATGCTCCAAAACAATTTCAATTAAATATTTAAAATTTGTCGAAAAATGAAGTAGCTGTTACAGGAATAAAATTTTTCGAAGATTCTTCGGTATAATAACTACCTTACAGGATTTCGACAAAATATTACTTGCTCTTTCCACAACAGGTGGAAGTCAACAAACCATTTACGATGTGTTATGCCTTTAATGGACTTACTATGTTCATTTTTCTATTAAGAAAGGATCAAGTCAAGGTCAGCTTGCTGTTTTGCACTGTGTGTCGGAACAGTACTAGAAAATGTAGTAGCAGGCTAAGTGTGTGGAAGAAGAATGAATTTAGTGAGATGAAGAAAGCGTAGTTTTGGGGCTTGTGAAGAGAGTACTTAATACGAACCAGTCAGGATTGGGAAAATCGTCAAGAGTTTGTAGTCTCGTGATGTTCTGGTAAATCACCACACGGACAGTGTACATTTGAATTACGACTTTTATGTTTATTGAAAGGTTTGCGAATAATATCGACTTGAGAGCGTGGGTTATGAGAGTGGAAATGGTGAGAAAGAATTAGTTAACCTCAGAGACCATTGTCGTTCATTTCAAGATCCGTGACGGTTGTAGATGCTCTTGCAGTCTGGGGAAGTTCCCGCTCTGCGTTGCTGTCTTCTTTCTACTGCCCTCGCTCAACGGTTCGCTTCAACTTGGTATAGTTGTTTGGTAGAATTTGAGCCGTCAATTCTCCAAATCGGCTGTCTTTACTGTCCACCAACAATGTCCAATTCCAAAGGAGACAAGAGTCCTTCAATCTCTGCAGTTGGGACCCATCTTGTATGTATGCAAGTAATGAAAATGTAAATAGTGCGAAGGAACTTTTTAATCGCAGAGATAGTTGTCACTACGCCAAAGCTTAGTTAACAGTTGTGTTTTAAAAGGTTGAGAGAATCTTCAAACAGTGCGTCAGAAAATGGTGTTCAGTTGCGCTTCTCATTGGACGAATATGATTTTTGCCACCCATTTTTATCAGCTACTTTAACTCGCTGTACCGATCCTATCTATTTGTAAAAACTAATTTTTTTCATTTGACTGCTGATCTTCGAAGGGTGATGAGGTCCACGGCAGGGTTCCCAACTATCTATATAACTACATGGTACGTAATGTTGTTGGTGTGCCTCGAGAAAAACTACTAGATGATAATATAAAACGTTTCAAGTCTTCCAACTTCTATTCAATTTTGACTCTAATTCTATTAATTTCAAAACTCTCCACCATTAAATGACAATGTGAACGAAGCCCAAAGCAAAATTTCTACCAAAGTTACGATATCCGTATCACTGGAAGCTTCTAATTCATTATTAAATAAATGGATCAATTTGTATTGAAAAAAAGCAGCCTTAGATTTTTTTCATGGAGCCGATATTTTTGAGATCTGTGGCTTATATGATCGAAGCCAGATTAAACTAGTGCGGGGTCTTTTAGCATATAGTTATAAAAAGAGCCCTTGAGTAAAATCAAAACAAAACAAAATATCAAATTATATATATTTTTACAGGTAGAGTGATCAAATTTTAGTCATTATCTATATAGATTGATAATATGAAAAATATATCTGATATTCTTAGAAATGTTATTACTTCATTTCTGTTTTGGTCTTTGTGCAGCTGCAACGACTTCAGTTTCAAGTATCCTCGTATTTATGCGCCGTATATATGTCCAAAAGATACCACAATCCCATCCATTGGTGTGTCAGAAGAAACACCCGAAAGTTAGGGTGATAACTAGCTTGAATCGCTAATTTCATACACCCAGTTGTTCATATAAGTTGAGAGACCCTGGAAGAGAGAGAGGGGGGAGAATGAGAAAATATCTAGAGAAAAAGAAAAAAGAAAAGAGAGAGAGAGGGAGAGAAAGGAACGGAGAGAGAGAGAGGGGGGAACATCAAATAGGTAAAGAAATAGAGGAAAAAAAGAGAAAAAAAAAAAGAAAATGAAAGCTAAAGAGTGAGAGAGAGAGAGGGAGAAGAGAAGATGGAGAGGGTTCAAGATAGAAAAGAACTGTAGATAATCAAATTAAGTTCCCTGAGTTATTTTGTTGTAATCGATCTCTTTTTATTTTTTTCGACACGTCTCGCCCGGATTTTTACCACTACACCACCTATTGACATCTCACATTCCTCTTAGGCACTTTCATGTCAATACAAGATTTATTTTTCTTGGGTCATTCAGCATGGAAAACCTTTTGTAACTATATTTATAGCCCTGCCTCGCCTTATAAATCCCAAACTCAGTGCAGAGTTCCTCGGGCAGCGCATATGATCTCATCAGGTGTGACAAGAGACGTAGCTTGGAGAAAATAGCCTGACAGAACCTATCCCTCTTCACATTAATTCTGCATTTTTGGGCACTGTTTTCGGCTTGTTCCTCACGAACCTAGTTGATAAATTGGATTTTCCCTGTTTCAGTTCATAGTTGTCCGTCCCTTAGACTGGTTGCAAGCCATGGCTAGTGAAGCCGCATAGCGCTATACTAAAAGAGGAAGTGCTTAACCACTGAATGAGAAATTGATAGCTTGTAAGCGTTTTTATTTATGTTGAGGTGGAGCAAGAATAATAGGGGGTTTTGTTATTTTAAACTTTGATGCTTATTCGGGAATAAACTATTATCTAACTCTATTCATGGAATATACAGTTTCGAAACGTGAATTTTGCTCTGTTTATCTAAGCTGAACTTTTTTTTTCTCTCACTATTTATTCTGGTTTATTTGAGACTGTCAGATCAAAGATGGGGGAAAAGCAAATTCGAACAATTTTGTCGTGTGAGTTCAAAATGGGGCGTTATGTAGTGGAAACAGCTTGCAATATCAACCAAGTATTTGTTGCGGGGATCGTCAATGAACGTACAGCTCAACATTGGTTCCAAATAAAGAAACAGGAGTTTTGAAGATGTGGACACTCTTTTGCGATCGAGGCATTGAATTGAAAGTCAATTTTGATGCTGACCCACCCGGAACAACCGGAAGGGTTGCTGAGGAACTGAACGTTGGTCATTCAACAGTTGATGAACATTATCATCGAATTGGAAGAGAAAAAAAGCAGAACAAAAAAACTTGAGCTGTCGCACAAATGGCCTGGAATGAAAAGCAAAAAAGCTTGAATTTTGTGCGTATAGCACTGCAGAAATTGAACAAACCAGACAACGAAACTCTGCCTTATATATCTTATACACCAGACCTTTCTTCGACCGACTTTTTCAAAGCATTTCAACCACATCCTACAAGGCTGGGTCTTTAACAATAAGGCAGCAGCTGAAAAGGCTTTTACTGGTTCTATGATCCCAGAATTCTATGCTTCCATAATAAATGTACTTGTTTCTATTTGGCACAATATGTAGTTTCTGGGGGCTCTTATTTCTATTAATAATTCTTCTCCTCGGCTATGATATACTGCTTTAAGAGTCGATGGTAAAAAACTGCAATTATCTTTGCACCAACCCACATGGATAGTCCGGCGCTGTATGAACCTGATATCATCAGCTCTGCCTCTTAGAATAAATTAGTCTTATGTACAATATTCCTACCGATCCAATTGTTTCTCTAACAATAATAGAGACAGCTGCAAGTGCTTTCTGTATGAGAATTCCCCTGTCATCCAAGCTATGATCGTTGAAGAGTTGTATTTGTGTTTGTACTTATCTACTTATTTCTATTGCTGTAAACGATGAAGCTCGGTGCATTCAGTGTGTTTCCTGCGAGGAAGTGAGGAACAATAAGATGATCGTTTCGTTCTGGCCGCATTGCACAAGACGAGAACACACAGGAAAGAGTTACTTCCCTTTACAGATGCACACAAAAGAAACAACAAATGGGAGTTCCGGGAATTCAACTGCTGCATTTAACAATGACACTTCACCAATTTCGCAGACTCAAAGACATCGACGGTGGATTCGAACAGGTTGAGAGAGATTTGACACATCAGAGTAATGGGGTTGCTATGTGTCTCTGATGACAAACGTCTGATACTATGGTTGGTTTGTCGGGCTAGACGTTTGTGAAGCAACAGAAATTCGATAGAAAAAGGACTCTGTTCATGTGTGTGTGTGTATTTATGTTGTGAATGTGTTTGTGTGTGTGTGTATGTTCATATCTGCGTGTGATTACGTCTACACACATGCAAATAAAACTCATGCAAAGGACATATGGAATAAAAACTATTTTCACGTGTTACTGTAAGCATATGTAGACAGACCTGCAAGGAGTGGGGTTGTGTCATAACCAATACATGTTCTGGACCTGAACTCTTAATTACACTCTGAGATATCTATGATCATTTAGACATCAACTTCAGACAACCATATTTTCACGCAGTGAGGATTTTAATCTCATTTCCTGTTTCACCGGAAATGAACGTTTTTTTTTTTAATCTACAGCATTCTTGTATAAAAGTCAATGTTTCTCATCCCCTCTTAAAAAATGTTTCAACCCCAAGGGAGTGGGAGTCTATTCTTTAACCCCTTCACTTCCATTCCCTAATAAACCCCGTACTTGATTTGCTAGTATACAAAGCCTTCTATGAGCATACCCGCGCAAAGCTGAGGCCAAATGGGAAATTTAAGCCCCATTTCAAACTTATCAAATATTTTCATGATCAGCTCTGAGAGTGTATCATTTTTGTATGGGCTATATACATGTAAACAGTCTACAAGATTTCAAAGAAAGTATTATGACTGCCGGTCAAGATAAAGAAAATGTTAACTCACCCAAAAATAGACCGTCTCGACCAAAATACTCAAGCAAAGAAAATTGATTCCCGCCTGAAAGGAAAGAATCATAAAAAGTGTAATGAACTGTGATGACTTTGATGTCATTGTTTTACCTTTCCTGTTCCTATGTAAACAAATTTTGCCAAGAAAGAAAGTTACGTAGTGGAATTAATTAAAATTTGAAATTCATACAATGAGAATTCTCTTGGGGTGTTTATTTCTGTTGAGTTTGGCCCTGATAACTATTTGGCTGAATATTGAAAAGGAAATTTCAAAACATATAAAAATAGAAATTCTGATTCTTTCGACTCGACCAGCGGTCGAGTAAGCTGAGAGATCTGAAAGAGAGTAGACTCGACTGAGCCAAGTGATTGATTTGAATCTCACATGTGGTGCACATTATGTTCTGCGAAGAAACTGGAAGAAATAAAAGAATAAAGGCGATTTGTTAAAATAAATAATGATCAGAAATCTTTTTCATAAGATATTGAGAAGTAGCTAATGCAATAGTGTTTATCCCCATCCGTAGGAAATCATCATCATCATCAGTCCGTTGTTGGATATGGACCTTCTCCGATATTTGCCATACCTCTATCATGGGCACTGCAGAGCCAGGACTCACTAAATTTATCTAGTTTATCAAGCCATCTGACTTTCTGTCGGTCACAGTATCGCACCCGATCTCTAGAAATACACGTCGTGAGTCGTGATGTCCAGCGATTATCTGTCATTCTAGCAAAATGTCCAGCCCATTGCCATTTGAGTTTTCTATCAGAGTTCATGATGTCCCAGACTCCTTCCTTTTCTCTAATATACCGTGTTGTCTTGTGATCTCTCCACGTGAGGTTGAGCATGATTTTCTCATGTGCACGTTGTATGGTTCTTTAATGATCAGGTTCCATGTTTCAGCTCCATTGATCGCCCCCAACATGGCATGCTGCTAAATGAGGTTGGTCAAATGACGGTTTCCATTGTTCCAGCTCTATATATGACTATCAGTGGGATACATGTGTTGTATACCCTTCCGTTTAGGACTTGCGGGATATCTTGAAAGTTGAGTTTGCTCTACTGAAAGCTTGCTAACGTATTGTGATTCTTTGCTTGATTTCTTCTTCTTTTGATAAGTTCATGGAGATTTGCTGTCCTAGGTAGATGTAGTGGTCCACTTTCTCCAGCTTTGCATTTTCGATTTCGATCGTTGCGTCTCGTTCCGAATAAGTTCCTCCAAAATCGTGAGCCCAAACTAATGGGTCCATCTACCGCATCCTTTCTTCTTGCTTATCTGTGTGAGCGAACTTCTTACAATATTTGATCTTATGCACGCATGTATTTGTGTGTATTCTTGTGTGTGTACTTGTGTGTACTCTGGCAGCAACTCCTTTTTCATACTTGTTTGATTAAAAGATATTTTATCTCTTGGTACTGTCTTTGTTTTCATTATTATCCGAGGGAAGCAAGGACCCACTCATAGAACCCTATTAGACAAAGAGGGGTGGATTCTGGACGTGCACATTTTTTTACCATTTTAAGACCAGAGAATCTAAAACAGTGTAAACTGGCTCTAAGTACGATAAAATATTCGAATGTATAGAGATAATTAAAAGAAATTGCCTTGTAGATTGAGCTGAAATTCGGTACTCGAGACTTTTTGACAAAGGCACACCACTTCTGGATTATCATCATCATTCTTTTATCGTCCGTTGTTGGACAAAGACCTTCTTCAGGATCCACCTCATCGAACTATTAAAAGCCTTTGTGCTAGCTACGGCTTCAATCATTCCTGTTTAGAAAATAAACCCTTCACCATTTCAAGCCTCTGAAATTGTCTAAACCGGCTATAAGTACGCTAGAATATTTAGATGTTGAGATAAATAAAAAAATTATTGCCTTTAAAATTTATTATAGAAATTCTTTTTTTGCAAATTTGTTGACTACGCCCGTTTGATATGAATGGAATTCTTACTATATAATAGTGGTGTTAGTAGGGTTATGACTTGGTTTCTGTAATAGCTGAGCTTTGATACTACCTCAACAATGTGGATCCCAAATTATAGGTGCTTAGTTTAACTTCAGCTTTTGACGACTAACGTGAAACCAAGTAGTCGTGCGAAGCTCTCAATCCTTTAATTTAGAAATCAACTATTTGGTCGTACTTGAAGTGAATTCAATTTTAATTCCAATTCCAAGAATAAATTCAATGCAAATTCCTTTTTATTTTCGAATCACCTCAGAGGGTATAGCTGGAGATTTGGGGACCCGGAGTCTCGGCTCCTTGAGAAGCCTCCTCCAAGACTTGTTATTGTATTATGTTAGTAAAAATGCAAAAAAAGGTTAACTACTTTCCATAGATATTGAAATGTCCCCATGCTCTCCCTCGGCTACGCCCCTGATCGTCTCTTAGAAAACGAATCATCATCATCATCATCATCATCATCATCATCAATCCGTTAACGTATGTTGTTAGACATACACCTTCCCAGGATTCGTCAGACCTTTCTATCATGGGCGTCGCAGAGCCAATACTTTCCGAATTTGACTAATTCCTCTCTTCATCTTGTATTCTGTCGACCTCGGTATACATGTGATCTCTGGGGATCCACGTTGCAAGTCGTGATGTGCATCAATTGTCTATTGTTTTTGCTACATAGCCAGCCCATTGCCATTTGAATTTTCTAATGGATTCTATTATGTATCGGACTCTCGTTTTTTTTTCCTTGATGTATTGTTCTGTATTGTGATTTCTCCATATGAAGTTGAGTATGATTCTCTCACGTAAACGTTGCATGGTTCTCAGTTTGAGGGTCAGTTTCTTGGTTAGGTTCCATGTTTCCGCTCCTTCTACGTGGCATTAAATTACACAAAATTGTGTGAAAAGTAGTTTCTCGTTTAGACACAGAAAAATCCCGACACTTTTTTTCTTTTAAGATAATACTGTAGCCTGTTCTACACGATAGGACTAATTCCCAAGCCGCCTTGACCCTCGGGGCTCTGGTACGATGCATCAGCCATAACCAGCTATCAGGGGCACCGGATGGGAGACTTCTTCGGGGTATGTGATTAAAAATACAGTTACAGCTGGTTAAAAATCACTGTTCTATTTTAGTAACTTTATATGAGTAATTTTGATGATAGGCCCTAAATAAGGCCCCCATTGGTATATTATGTATCTCCTCTTGGCTCCACTCAGCAAATCCTCTCCGCTCGGCAAGTTCTATACGTGTTTTTTTTTTAAAGGCTTAGTCACATTTTTCAACAATTCTGTTGATTCCATTTGCCAGACTATTAGAAACCGTCCATCTAAACTGTCATCCTAACTGTCAACAAGGTTTCTTCGGTTTTTAAGCAAGTCTGTTCGTATGGCCATGTAAGTACGTATGTACATATGTATGTGTTACACGCACAGTCCATACCAATGGAGATACAGGGCTGAAAATGTAAAGATGTTCTCCTTACTATGTCTTGTTTTTTTTTTTGTTTTGTTTTTTGTAAATTACTCCCCTTTTTTTTTTTGTTTTTTTTAGTGCGGGGTTCAATTATCAATCTTTGTTTATGCTTTGGTATAGGCCCTGCTGCATTTACGCTTACTTTGGTTTTTTTAAATTGAATTTCAGGCAAAGAGCAACAGAAGTATCTTATTCATCTTTTTTTCAATATTTCATTGATCACCCCCAATATGCCATGCAGCTAAAAAAAACTTCTGTCATACGACGGTTTTCATTGCGCAACCAACCAATTTTACACATTTTTTTTATTTCTCATATTTTCAGGTGATCTCTGATCCCCGTTTTCGACTGGAAGAGAAATTACGTGACGCTGGTTTGCTGGCATCAAATTACGCCCGTACGGCTATGAATCGCATGAAACCTCTACATCCTCCCCGTCCTGACCTGAAATCGACCGTTGTCTTGAAATGGGATGAATGAATATCTGCATTTTCTTGCACGTGGGCACCGGCCAACCTCTGATGACCCACAGCACCGAAAAAGCAGGTGGCAGCTGCATGTCCTATGTAAAACAAACAATTAAACAGATTTTCAATAATACACACAGATTTGATTGATTATTTCTTTGTCAGTTGCTAAATGTTTTCCCGAACGCTAATGCAGGTAAGATTATAGTTAGAACCTTGAGTGTCCGCTGCGGGGAGAGGGCCTGGGGGAATACGTCCACTTCCCCACTATCCTGGATCTGGCTTTCTCAGTGCGAGGAAGTTTGAAAGTTAGGACCCAATAGACAATAAAGAATAGCGGTCAGTATGATTGTAACCTCAACTTTATGTACCCATATAAAGATATGGTATCATTATTTGCTAGTCACAAGGTTAATGCTAAAATTAATTCCGAATAAAACCTTTTGCACCCTTGCCTGGTTACATAGCCTATACTATTTACAGTAAAATCATGTGAAGCTATGCCAAATATCTGGTTCCTATTTGCAAAAAAATTGCCTGTAATTAGGAACATACATACATACATTCATTTACATATATAGATGTAGTTTTGTAATTATGTGAATTAATACGAGCATTATAATCATAATCGACAAAGAAAGCAGCTGTTACAAACTGTCAACCAAAACTGTCAGTGTGAATTTCTTCAGTTTTTAAACTGGACCGACTGATTGATTGCTGGCTGTCTATGTATATGTTGTGCATGCAAGTTGCATTGCTGGATCTAGAGGGATGAAAATTCCAACATTTACTCCTTATTACGTCTAATTTCTTTTTAAAAATCCTCCCTCTAAATAGGTTTTCAGTGACAGGTCAATTCACAATGTAACTTGTTGCTAGATTGATCCCTTGGTATACTTAACGATTGTTTTCTCCTAAATTCGGACTTTTTCAACGATCACTGGCCAACAAAAGGCGAGAGCAGTAACATTCATTGATCATACCTTTTTTTCCAATTTTGCAATTGATCAGTCCAACACGACCTGCTAAAATAAGACATAAGTCACATGACGGTTTCTATTGAGTGAGAAACCAGACCGATCCTTCCTATTCAGTTTAGACAGACTTTTAATTGATCACCCACCAACACGGCGTATTGCCAAATCACATTTGGTATTGTTACTGCTTCTATTGATCGACTAAACAGAACTATTTTTTTTATTGAAATTGGACTTGAGATAAGAACGATATTAACTTAGTTCTTCTGCCAGAGTATATGTTGTTCCCAAGGGCAATGCTTTTGAAGTTACTTTCATCCATTTTGTAATTACCGTATCAGAATTAGCCACCAATCAATAGCTTGCAGCTTGATCCTCAATTTTCCTAGAAGAAAATATTCGGTTGGTACAAAAATGACTGAAGTTTTTCACTATCGTATTAAAAGCAGTATAGCTCAGCTTGGAATTAAAGTTATCAATATAAAAAAAGAAACTTCGGAATCTACACATTTTTGCCGACAAGAAATATGTCCGTTTATTCCAGAGGCATAAAATCCTGAGACCCTGAAACCAAATAATTCTTCAAAGCATTTGGAGATGCTGCCCGGTTGTTGAAGGTCTTCTTTTGCAGGAGATGGTCAAAGTGCTTGAAAAAAGTGGTAATCGGTCGGAGAGGGTTCTGGGGAGTAAGGTACGTGAGGTAGAGTTTTGTAACCTAGTTTGTTCAATTTCTGTAGGGTCGTTTGAGTGACATGCGAGCTTCCTTGCTTTTCAACCAGGGGCCATTCCCTCGACGTGTCAAGATATTTTGCTCTTCGATTTCGGTGCATATGTTGAGCAACTATTGGATAGTCAACGTTTAGTTCCTCTGCAACCCTGTGAGAGGTTTTGCGTGGATCCACCTCAACAATGGCCCTAAATCGAATGTCGTCAATCATAGAAGAACGTTCTCATTTTCAAAGCTCACGTTTACATTTCAAAAATTTGGAATAGTTTATTGATTTGTGTGTTCGTTGGTGATCCCTTGATCAAATACTTGGTTGCTATTGTGAGCAGTTACCGCTGTTTTACGTCCCATTTTGATCTCATGAAAAGAAAAGTGATTTGATTTGCCTTTTTTTTCATCTTAGATTCGACAGTTTCAAATAAACCAGAATAAATAGTGACAAGAAAACGTCCAGCTCAAATAGAGCGCAATTATATGAACGTGGTTGAATAATACTTTAATGTACAATAAACGTCAAAGTTTAAAATAAGAGGAACTGCAATTTTCACCAATGTAATACATTTTGATCAGATTTTAATGTTACAAAATGATCATAGAGATAGCGCTCCGATAAGAAATGGAGGAATTTTCTTGATCCAAATAACAAGTATCGTCTTTCTCCACTCCTTTGGGATGTTATGTTATGTAATAGTATAGGAAAAATGTAAGGATATTTACAGTGTCTTACTGTCACTTTATTCCGCTGACGGCAAAGGTTTTTGTGGAAGTGAACATTTAATGGTGTAATCTGATATGCTTAGCAGAATGTAGCCTCCTTAAAAGCGACCATATAATGATCATTCATTTATTTATTAAATAAGGATGCCTCTACAGGCATCTCCATAAACAATATACATTCGAAATACCCATTTAACATAAGAATATACATTCATTCAAGTTATAAAAATATATGAACCTTTGAAAGAAAATTTACAAATTCAATAAAAATTACAATGTACAGAGGAACATTTACCAGGCACATCTTATTTATTTGCCTAAATTCTCCTGTATATTCCAGCCGATAACTTTTCCTATCAATTTATTTTCAATCCCAGATGATCTAAATATATCCAAGTTATTCTAAACTTCATTATGTTGCTACTATTTTTTTCATAAGATTGTAAACTATTCCGGAATTTCAAAATTCTTTGGAGACAACCCGTCTGCTTCTTAGGAAAGATAAAATTATTAGCCTAGAGAAAATGAAACCAGTTATCTCTTCACAGTTCTTTTCAAAATTACGGGATCCGCAAACCTTTCAAGGAGACTGCTACCCAAAGTAAGGTCATAGATATTATGACAAACAGGGAAAATTTTGTAGTTGGTGGTGTATTTCTCTCTCCAGTTTATTATCGGGATATTCCGGCACGGATTTTCATCAATGCGTCACTGAGTTCCGAATAAAATTCGTTTTGGCTGGATTTCTCCCGCTGCTCTATGGCTCAGCTACGATGTCATTGGTGGATGGATATAAAAAAAATGTACCACAGTGTTACAGTTATTTTCCCTGTCATTATTATGTACCTGCACCGACTATCCACTGATAAAGTTTCAACTAATAACTAATATTAGTTAGACCTGTGGAAATTCCAAAGGTGTTAGAAATTAAGACTATCCATTATTTCATACCTATGTTTTTTCCTAAGTCTTTACCTTCATCTTCTAATTATCTCTCTTATCCCTTCCAATCTTCGTTGTCCGTCCATTATTTTATCGAAATATCATACAAATATGGATTTGTTTCATATTCAAAAATCTTCCTACTCTCTCAGTAATTACCTTACATTTTTCTTCTCGTACACATTTATTAAACCATCTAACATTCCTTCCTTCCCTCTCTCTTACTACCCTTTTAGTCAAACTACCCAAACTCTCTTATATGTTATAACTGAAAACGTGTCATTCCAACAGAGGAGAGAATTATCAGAATATTATTATAGATTTTAAACTCTGCTCAACTTGAGAAGATACTCCTACTTCTTTTAAAGGAAAGTAGATATTAAGCAATAGCTTAGCGTGATACGATACCATAATATCGCGGCGTCTGGCAAAGATCGAGTTGATTAGAAATGGCCTGCCAGACTTGTTGACCATCTCTCTTCAAAGGCGCCTCGTTTCAAACCAATTTATGATAAGAAACTCCTTTACTTTTCAAACAAAATCAATAACGTTTTAGAGCCAGGTTGATGATGCTTATTATTGCAAACACATCTCTTTCTTGATGCAAAATCTCATCCTTATTTCACTGCTAATTTCATAACAAGATTTGCTTCAATCAAAAAGTCAACAAGTGTTTTGAGTTAGGTGTGGTCAGCGACAGTTTTGTGATCATTCTGTCTACTTACATAGACCTACAACAAGATCCATCGGACGATCAAATTCTTTCATATGAGATTGGTATCAGGATGGAATGCATTACCCAAAGATATTTCGAAGGCATGAAACCTGTCGCTGTACAAACGAAAATTGAAAATCCTGCTCAATGGAAGTTTTCTGAGGCATACATAGAAGAAGGGTCTTAGAATCTAACGGTATTCTTCACCCTCCATCTAATCGGTCCCTCAACTTGCACGCTGATGATCCTGGGCCATTTGTTTCCACTTTAGGTTACATTATGCCAGTCCCTCCCGTTGGGTCTCCTCAACAGTTGAACCCACCCTTTTGAGTGTCTTCATCTCTTCTGCTCAATTCAATCTTTGATATTGAACTGCTATTTGTAATGTCCACACACAGTCTAACATTCATATAACGGCCTATCTTAGATTACGTCTTTCAGTTTGGTGATATTTCTTATGCATTCATTCGGTATAGGTTCATGAAGTGAATCATCTAGACAGCTTCTTTTTGTCGCTCTTTTAGTGACTATTTGGTCTTCCTCTTTTCATTTTGTCCGTGACCATATTTAGTAAATCCACGGATGCAAAAGGTGACGTATTTTTTTCTTTCATGTGTATTGATGTATTAAAAAAAAATATTTGGATCTCTTGGTCGTTGTGACAGCCACCAGTGCCTACTCTTGATCCTACCTCTTTTCTTACAGGTGGGAGGTGCTGTCTGGAAGACGAATCTCCTGTCACCAGGACACTGTTTTTGTCATCCACTCGCAGACAGAGCTTTGAAACCCAACAATGGCAAAATAGGATACATAGTCCGTTATTTAGTGTAGAGAATTCAGACCTACACTTGGTATAACATATGACTTTACGTAGCATTTTGTCAGGTAAATGTTCTAGAAGTTTCACAATTGCATTGGATATTTGCAGCAGACATCAAACTGTAACCTTAACCTCATATCTATTTACCTTTAATCCAACAATGAGAAACTGCTGTCTGAGAGACGAATTCTCAGTCACTAGGCCACTGTTAGCTTTTTTGGTTTGCTGCCCGCCTAGCCGAATCCAAAGGCGATCCAGTTGGCGACAATATAATATAATTCTGGTATTTGCAATCTGCTGGCTGTCTCTCTGAGACTTTGTGGATTTCACTCATTGTTTAGTCTCTTTCAGATCTTCTGGTAATGCTCTCCTTGTTGGGTCTTTCATCTGACTGCCTTTGATTCCGGCTCTCTGTCGAAGGTACGGGTTTTTTCTTGAGTAGATATCGATCATCGATTGCTTCTCTTGAGGCCATTGCTGTATCGATTTTTTTGTCGTTTATCTCAGCGAGGGACTCTCTTTTGTACCGAGGCTGCACGTCAGATTGAGAGATAGATATGGTCAGATTGGGATCGATAGGAACCGATTTAAAGAGATAGATAGATAGATAGATAGATAGATAGATAGATAGATAGATATGAACAGATTTTGATGCATCAATCCATACGTACATACATACATACAGAAGCACATGCAAAAAGGTTGAAATAGATAGATAGATACAAACATTTGAATATGAAAAGGCTAGAATAGACGGATGGATTGATGTGAACAGGCTAAAATACGAGGTATATAGATATGAACCAATACATAGATAAATAGATATGAACAGATAGATATGAATAGACTAGAATATATCGAAAGATATGAAAAGATAGATAAATGGATAGATGAATAGATAGATATAAACAGACTGAAATATATATATATATATACATATATATATATATATACATATATATATATATATATATATATATATATATATATATATATACGTATGTATGTATATATATATATATATATATATATCGGAATTTTTGAGATGAGGTATTATTATTATTTCCATTAATATTTAGAGTGCAACGGCCGAAACGTTGTATGAAAAACAACAAAGATGAGGATGGTCCGAATAATAATGGAAATAATATATATATATATATATATATATATATATATATATATATATATATATATATATATATATATATATATGTATATATATATATATATGTATGTATATATATATATATATAGATAGATAGATAGATATTTAGATAGATAGATAGATAGATGGATAGATATGAAGAGGCTGAAATAGATAAATGAATAGATGGGTAGATGAATAGATAGATGAATATGAACAGACTGAAATAGATACATGGAGAGAGAGAGAGAGAGACACACGTATGAAGAGATTCAAATAGATAAACAAATAATAGATAGATATGAACAGACTGAGATAGATAGATAGATAGATAGATAGATAGATAGATAGATAGATAGATAGATAAATTTGAACAAACTGAAATAGATACATAGATAAGAGAAAAGAATAGAAGAAAGAATACCAACGCGTAATCGTATAGAAAATTAGCGGAAATTCCCCTCAAATGATATAAAAACAGGTCTGGTAAGTCACGCACTCGAAATCGTAACTTGACCAGCGTCGTTTTGTATCATGCTGTGTTGAGAATGATCAATTATAACATTGGAAAAAGTGTAGATCAATGAATAAGATACAAGCATCTCTTTACGCTGGTCTGTAATCACAAAACGTGTGGATTCCCAAAGGAAAAATAAGCGAGCACAAACTATGGGCTAATTCATCATAAACTTTCCTTGCAAACCTAAAATTCATTTTTTTACTTTAAGGGATAAATGTTTAAATTTTCGACCCTCTATCTCCATTAGTGCAACCTGTTCGTTCGATGCATAGCCGGCCAGCCTGAAGAAATCAATTTTGTCAGTTTTCGTTAGAGTTTTGATTTCGGAAACTGACCCTTAAACGTGCCAAATTATCTACACTAGCACCCCGTTATTACGACACCTGCGGGCATTTGAGAGTACCGTTATTACGAATTTTCCGTTATAATGGATGGATTTCATACGAAGTGTATTACCAAGGAGAAACTGGAAAGTACAGACGGAAATAACTTTTTATAACCCTTTCACGGTCTAATGCCGGATATAATGGTTACAGGTCGGCAAATTAAAAAAATATACCGATAGATCAATGTTGCCCAAAGTAGTTTCTTTTTAATACAATTTTATGAAATTTTATTCAATAATAAATGGCAATAACCATTTTCATAATGTCAGCCGATGAGAAGTGTCGCCTCCAGATGAATACAAACGCCTACTTATTTTAATGTTTCATCTATCATTAAGTATATTTTTCATGTCTTCTTGGAATTACGGTGATAGGGGGTGTCCGTAAGATATAGGGTTCGGGTTCTGCAATTCTGTGGTATTGTTTTAGATTTCTGCAACAAAATAAGTTATGGAACTACTGCTATAGAACCAATGTCTCGCGAGAATATTAAAACAGAGTGCAAGTACAACGAGAGTTTACTATATTTTATAATGATCCGATTTTTCTTTGCTTGAAGGTTTATTACAGTAACACAGCAAAGACGGCACACCATACAAATACTTTTTAGCGCAATGCTATCAAAATGCTCTAACTTGAAGAATAGAGCGATTTCTATTCCAATTTTTGATTTCATAATCAATGTTCTAAGTGTTTATTAATTTCATTCTCTGTCTGTTCTGAAAGGTTTTTACGAACAAAAATATGAGTAATATGCAAATTATAACTATTAATGCAACTGCAACGCTTTTTAATATAATACTGGAATATACCCGTCAGAAATGATGAGGTTATTTATGTATAGATCGACACTAAAGAGCCTAATTTATATCAATAATTAAAGTTACCTAATATCTATTTAAAGTCTCTATTCATTTGAAGCTGTTTTGATCTATGATCAGAAGTCATAAGTCTTTTTATGACATAATCTTGCATTGTTATGCAATAAAAGGGAGTTAAATCAACCAATGCGAACATCCAATTTGAGGGCAAACATACTAACTAACAAATGAATTGAAAAATTATATATAAGCTCATTCGATGATCAGATATACTACATTAAAACTCATTTCAATACTATAATAAATACGATAAGGAAACTTGTTATTATTGATAGTATGGACCCAAAATATCCATCATTAACATCATGTCTTTTAGCATCTGTTGTTGGACATAGACTTTCCCTCGCCAGACCTCTATATCATGGTTGTTGTACTTTCTGAACTTGTTTCGTTAGGCATACCATCTTATTTTTCTTTTGCCGGTCATAGTTTCGCCTACGATCTCTGGGGATCTACACGACTTTCCCCAAGATTCACCAGACCTCTTTATCATGGGTTTCACGGAGCCAATAATCCCTGAACTTGTCTCATTAGATATACAATCTTCTTCTTCTTATTATTATTATTATCATCATTATTATTATTATCATCATTATTATTATTATTATTTTTTTTTTTTTTTACCAGCCAGTTTTGCATGTGATCTCAGGGGATCCACGTGACTTTTCACAAGATTCACCAGACCTCTCTATCATGGTGGGTGTCACAGGTCACATTTTTGCATATAATATCAGGGATTCAGGTCCCGGATCGGGATGTTCAGCAGTTGTCCAACATTCTTGCAATATGACCAGCCCATTGTCATTTGAGTTTTCAAATTGATTCTATGATATCTCTCACTCCTGTTTCTTCCAATATACTATGCTGTCTTGTGATCTCTCCGTATGATGTTGAGTATGATTCGCCTGCGGTTCCAAGTTTGAGAGCCAGTCTTTTGGTTTCAGATCCATAGGTGACTATAGGCAGGATGCATTAGTTGTATCCCCTCCCTTTCAAGACTAATGGACTTTTCTTGTTTTTAGAGGTTGTGCTTGCTATTCTGAACGCATGCCAACCCAGAGCGATTCCCCTGATGTATCCCAGCTCTTCTTGGCTAACACAGCTTATGTGATTCTTATACATTTAGAAAATTGTTTACACAGGGAAATTAAACTACTCGATTCGCACATAAAAAGCGGATAAGTGCCAAGAGAACCCACGGGCCCCTAGCAGGGTTAAAATAATTGAACTTGGATTACAGCCAGACCAAACAAAACTATCATCAGTCTCTGAGTTTATAAGAATTCACCCCTTTTGATTCTGGCTTTGGTACCAAGTCACGATCGCCAGAAATTGGTTTTTGTTGGTCAATCAATTGGTATTTTACGTTATATAAATTTGGGTATCAGTTTTAGTGTGTAAGTGAAAGCAGAAAAATAGCCTTTCGTTTTATAAATATCTGTAAAGTGAACGAATTCCAATAGTTCCGGTTGGTCACTAGATAGAAACCGTCACATTACCAACGTCTCTTGGTAGTATGCTGGGTTTGGGATGAGCAATTAAATACTTTTGGAGAAAAATATAGATTAATGAATAAGTTACTTCTCTCACTTTTTGTTGAGCAATGTTCAACAAAATGCCTTCATTTAAAAGGAAAAAAAAAACAGTGTCTAAGCTGCCGGACACGAACAAAAGCACTAATTTAGAATGAACTTACGTTGTAAAGTGAAGCCTACCCTCTAAAAACTTATTTTAAGGGAGAATTTTTACGTTTTCTCTCTTTGATATGATGAGGAGTAAATGTTTAAATTGCTAGCCTTCTAGCTCCATTAGTGTGGCCTACACACTTGAAACACCCCCACACAAATATATATATATATATATATATATATATATATATATATATAGAGAGAGAGAGAGAGAGAGAGAGAGAGAGAGAGAGAGTGAGATAGATAGATAGATAGATAGATAGATAGATAGATTGATAGATCGTGGATACCTTCCAAAACTTTCGTCTGCGATGTCAAGCCATGATGATGGTGTGGTCATAGGATTTTACAAGTAAAAAAGGGATTACACTCACGAATCTCCTCTGTCAGCCATTTCGGCCGTTTCCATGAATCGGAACGTATTCAAACCAAAATGACTTTTCAGCAAATATTTCTTGATTTCCTTTTTTCAAACTGATGTCGTTGAAACTAAATACACAAAATGCAAAAGTATTTTATATCAAATAGGGGAATGCAGAGGGGGCCTTTTATCATAATCATGTTATCAAATGATTATTGTTATTAAAATCAGTCGGTCCCAAACACTATTTTTAAATCTAGCAAATACTCGTCAGAAATGACTGCATTATTTATGCGTTGATCAGCACCAAGGAGCCTAAAACTATGTGATGTTTTAATGATAGAAGTATTCTGATTTTAGATTTCTTTCAAGTCTTTACTCACTCTTTACCAAGACCGTTTTAATGTGTGATTAGACATAAAATCTTAAGAGTTTCTATGACGTAATTTTCAATCTTATGCGAGAAAAGACGATTTTTTGGCTCACTAAAAATTGTTCACTTGAAAAAAACAAAACAGATAAGCAAGAACGCAGCAAAGTACAGACAAAAAGACCTATTTAACATAAACTTATATTGTAAATAGACCCCCACCTGAAAAACTTTGGTGGGAGCAGGGGGTTCACAAATCCAAAATTTTTTTTCAAGACATAACGAAGAGTGCTTATCTGAACCTTCAACCTGTAAGCTCCATTAGTGCAATCTGTACACACGGCACATATATAGGTAGTCAGCCAGAATCACTTAAGAACAGAAGAAACTATTTTGGTTGACGCTTATAAATAAAGAATATGAGAGATATCTTGATAATAAGGAGAGAAACCACCCTAACTCTACTGCCGATATGGGTGTGGCTTTATTCTCCTGCCAGCCAGGTTATATCAGGTTAAGAAATCAACAGGCCTATCACTATCAATATCAGAAATGCAGTACAGTCAAAATAAGATAACGATTCATTCAAATGTCGTTTCTATTGATAACATTAACCACAGGATCTTGAAATTTTTTTTTCAATAAATTGTTGGTCTTTGTATATATGTTATGTACAAAAACGCTTTCATCGAAAGTGATTATTGAAAAAAAGATATTTACAAAAACTTTCACTTGAAAAATACAGTGGACAAAAGAAGAGAGCAGTTTTGTTTTTTGTCACGTTCCAGACATTTCTCTCAGGTATATGGCAATATTGCCCTCACTAAATGATAGGCAGCAAGATTTTCAGTGGTGCATCAGTTGCAAAACGTTCAGGAACTCGTCAAAATGACTGCAGCCCTTCGGCAACAACTTGACAGTTTCAATAGAGCTTGACCAGTTCAAGAGAGTGATTTCGAGAGTTTTGAAATTGTATGTTGAAACGAAATCTTTAGTTCAGCCAGAGAAAGTTGCCCGAACACCTTAGGATTTCAAGTCAAGTCAAAGCTGATCTCAACAGGGACGTGAGCTGCCGTACAGTGGCCCGATGATTGAAAGGATCCAGATTGAATACTTGTTCTCCAGCTAAAAAGACTAGACTCGAATATGCAGAAGAACACGTTGTTTCGAAGGATGTGAGTTTGTCTAAAGTTAATTTCCGTGATGAAAGTAAACTCAATTTAGTTGGATCTGACGGCACACAGTTTGTTTGACGGCTTAAACAAAAGCGTGTCAAAAAGTCAGATGAGTTTGGAGGAGAAAGCAGCATGGCATGGGGGCTGTTCTCTTCTGAATGTGTTGGACTTATTGTCAGGATCAATGATCAGTACATACTAATGTGTATCAAAATTTAGTGAAGCATCATATCTTCCCTTTTCTATAAGCATCACTCAACCAACTTGATATTTTTCATGAAGACCAATGTCCCCTGTAACACTGCTAAACAAGTGAAAGGTTTTTTCAAGAGAACATTGAAGCCTTGAGTTGGCCTGTACAAAGTCCCGACTTGAAACCAGTCGGGGACTTGTGTAAGATAACAGGTGACAGGGTCAGGGAACGATACCCAAACTCTGCAACTGATTTACAGGAAGAATCGATAGCTGAATGGGAAAATAATACCAGATCTGCGCAAGAAAGTTGTCTTCTTCTGCAGGCGTCGGTGTGCTAATAAAGGTCTCTATACTCCATAGAAATTTCTATAAGTTTAATTGTTCAAAAGCGTTTAATTTTTATTCTGCTTTTTATTTTTATTCTTATTAATTTTTATTTTTATTTTTTTTTTATTCTTATTTTTGTTTTCATTATTTTTTATTTTATTTTTATTTTTATTATTTTTTGTTTTAATTATTTTTTTTTCTTATTATTTTTATTTTAATTCTTATTTAACTTCAAAATAAAAATGCTGTTGTATACCAGTTTTCTTATTTGTCAACTGTATCTCCTTAAACTTGTTTTTTTTTAAACGATCTTGTTTCTATAAACACTTACGATGAATGCCTTTTCGTAAATGAGGTATACACCGAGAGATACAATTTCTATAGATTTCAAGATTCTTTGCCGATTATTATTCATACGAACTCCGTTTGAACATAGAGTTTTCATATTTTGACCGCTACTGTAGGTGAGGCTTATATAAAAAAATCCTCTTATACATTCCTGGCTACATTTTATAAAGAGATTCTATTTTTTGTGTTATCTTACGCGTCAGAATTCTGTTAGGCATCAGCTCATGTGAACATTTTATGTATGCATTTATGCAAATATCAACGTATGTATCATATAGGTAAGAAAATTATGTATCCTATAACGTTTATGGTTTATGCAAGATGAGGGTGCCACGGTATACGGGGTCGTGAGGTTATTAGATAAAATGGATAAAATGAAACTGGGTTCTGATCGAAAAAAAAGTTTTGGGGACCGTAGTCTATAAATTACCTGTCAACTTTTAATAACAAGCAACACCTGTAATGGAGTGTTTGTAGTAAATTGTGTTGTTACTATGTGCAAAGCGTCAGCCAAATCTGATTTGGTATAACTTTCTTTGAATAGTAAATAAATATTCATGGCGTACGAACCTCATGAATACAACGCTGCAAGTTGCGGCAATATTATGCTAAACAACTTTCGATTTGGTAAACGGAACCAAAATTAGAAACCATCAACCAGCACTGTCAACATCGACACAGTCAACATCAGCATAGGTTTCTTCAGTTTTTTATGGGGTCTGGCTGACTTTTTTACTGGTTTGCTATCTAGCTATCTAAATATGTATCGCGTGTACAGACCACACCGTTGGAAATAGAGGATAGATTTCTTGGTGTAAGTTCGATTACCAATGTAAATTCATGATAAATTGGTACCTTAGTGTCCGACAGTGTTAACAGTTGTTTTTTTCTTTTGTTTTTTTCTTGAAAATCAGACTTTTTAAGTGATCACTGCCCAATACAAGGTGAGAGAAGTAACTATATTCATTGATCACACCTTTCTTCCAATTTTTTAACTGATCACCCCGAACATGGTTTGTTTCCACAAGACATTGATCACATGGCGGTTTCTATTGAGTGAGTGGACCCTATTGACGATACCCAATGGATGCGACAGGTTTTTAATGTAACTACTCCCTGGGTACGATGTGTCGGTGGTCGATCGATTAACAGCACAAAAAATGAAATGAGTTCAGACTCCGATTGAGACTGATGGAAGTAATGCCCTTGAGAAAGACATGAATTCAGTCCCAACCACCACCAACAACTATGGGTAAAAGAGAATATGGTGAAATGAGTGACGCCACTTCCGATGTTTGCCGCCTATAAGTCTATTTTCACAAGTTGCAAAAAAACTTGAACTCTCAGATAAGGAGAAATGAGAGGCCCAGGCATTCACTTCGCTGAAAAGAATCGTTTATGCTGTGAAGAAATATTGAGAATATTGCGAAAATATCACTTTGTTTCACAAAGCCATTCAGGTATTTCGAGCACTCTGACTTCACATCACCCTATCTTGGTACGCCTTTGAAGTAAGCCTCATATCATCGGCCCTTGTCAACTGGCCCACCTTAACCCCTTTGCTCACGTTTTTATGGTTTCATGCTTTTCCATAGGGTATAAGTGCATCAGCAGCAGCAGCTACAGCCTATTATCGGTCGTTGTTTGGAATCGATCGCTCTTGTCCACTTCGTCTCACCATCCTATTTTCACTTTCACATTTGATCTTAAGGGGGTCAATGTATGTATGGAACATCATCGCGTAAACTTTTGCTAGATGTTTACCATGACCAAGCCAGTCAATTCTTCATTTCTCGTGGGTTTTTTTTTTCAAATCATCATACCACCCAGGTCTGTCTGCACCCACGCCAACAGTGTTTATTCGTCTCTTTGCAATTTGTAGCTTTTCCCAAAGCCAAGTTTCCGCTGAAAGGGCGATTTCAGATTATAATATTGATACTAAAGGTGCTTATATTTGTATATCAGTAACTCTGAATGACATACACCATAATAAGAACTATCCATATAAAAGTCATAGAAACAAGTAAGTATGTTCAATTGTAAAATCAGTTGTATGGTAGTCCTGTCCGAATCTTGTTATAACCTAAAACTTATAATGGATCGGTCCATGTGAAATAGAATAACATATCTAATGAAAAACATCATCTTATCCCTCCTTCAGCCACACCCAACATGATACCATATGAAATATCTGGTAAATTATAATTGAACGTAGATATCTAGTTTTAAAGCGAGTGACAATCACCCACACATGTGGCCTTCTGTCAGACTAAACTACAGATAGTATATACAGGTTTTCTCTGCGATCCCAAGTAGAGCAGTCTTATAAAAAAAAACTTTTACAAGCTGAAATGGCGTAAACCGAAGAAGCAAATATCATTAACTCATGAGGAATAACATTTGAGTCAAAAATTGGTAGGAGACAGACGAAAGGGGTGCGTGCTGACTCTATAACGATCTCCTGCATTACAACCATTGGACACTATTCCTGCTTTTCGCCTTTTTTCGGATAAACTTGTCAAAAAGTGGACTTTTGAGAAGCGGGGGAACCTTGTAGCCCTGTATGTGTGTGCGCGCATGTGTGTGCACGCTCCATATGCATAGGCAAGTGTTTCCCACTCTTTCTAGCTACTTGGCCCATTTGGCTTTTGGTGTGTCATAGTAGGATCATAGCTCACAAGATCTATCAGACACTTTTTGGTCGGTTGATCGGTCAGTTGTAGTTAACCGTTAAACAACAGAAATACGAAGAAAAGAAAAGATGTGATGTCATCGAAAGGTGTGACTTCATAAAAAGAAATCTAATCTGATCAAACTTTTCACTGATAGCTAAAGACGTCATATTAGAATGTCAGATGTCTGCATTTTCAGTTTTTTTTTAAGCTTTATTGTAAAAAAGCACCAGAATTGATCATGTACAATTTTAACTGAAAAGTTTACTCGCGGAATATTTCCATATCACAATATTTTACAAGTATGAGAATCAATTAACTAAAAAGAGAGGCTGCTTCCGCTTCTTCACGTCCTCCTTCTGCCACTACTACAACGAACGGTGGATGCAGCGTTGAACTTATGGTTCTTGTTATATCGACACATGTCACCTTGTTGTCAGAGAGTCAGTGAGAGTAACTAATTGAAAGGTATTGAAAAAGTCAAAATTCCAAGACTACTGAACTTGAGGATCAGATTTGTCTGGTACAACTTGAAAATGTTGTTAACAGTTGCCAGTCAAGAGAAATAAAAAAAGAAATAATTGAGCAGTCTCTCTGGTCAACGTTGAAAACGTGCCGTGGACTACAAATGTGCTAAGACCCGCTCGATGGGAAATTCTGGCCCAGACTATGGTCCATGGAAGAAACTCGCGACACAGGGCAATTTCTCTGGAGTGCTTCCTATTTACTCGAAACTACGTTGCTCACTTACAATCTGGCGGTAAATAAGATCAATTGGCGACTGGTTTGGAGATTTGTTCTCGGAATTCTCTTATCAGTGCAAAGAGAATCCAGAAGCAAGTTTTATGGTTTGTAATGCAATTACCTTAAACTCGATTTGCAAGGGGAAATCAAATCAAATTGAAGGAGTACAAATAGGCCGGAACGAAGAGAAAATTACGTTATTTACCTCGATACAGGAATTATAGTTCCAACTTCGTTCTTTGAGTCACCTGTTTTCACTATCTTTTCTCCTCTTGTTTTTTTCTGTCTTTCTCTCTCTTCCTTCATCTCTTTCTTTTTTTATCTCTTTCTTTTTTCTTTTCTTTTCTCTTTTAGTTTTTCTTTCACCCACTGTTTCTCTCCTTTTTTTTCTTTTTTTATCTTTCTCATTTTTGTCTCTTGATATTTTTAAATCTCTCTTTATTACCTTCTTAATCTATCTTTTCTCTCTCTTCCTTCGTCCCTTTCTTTCTCCTTTTCATCTCTTTCTTTTTTTCTTTTCTTCCCTCTTTTAGTTTTTCTTTCACTCTCCCTTTTTTTCTCCTTTTTCCCTTCTATCTTTCTCATTTTTGTTTTTCTCGATATTTTTTTATCTTTCTTTCTTACTTTCTCTTTCTTTCTTTTCTCTCTCTTTCTTCTTCCCTTTCTTTCTTTCTTTCTTTCATCTATTTCTTTTTTCTTCACTTTCCTCTTTTAGCTTTTCTTTCATTCACCCTTTTCTCTTTATATTTTCCATCTTTCTCCTTCACATTCTCCTTCTTTTCTCTCTCTCCTTCTTTCCCTTTATATTCTTTCATCCCTCTTCCTCACCTTCCCTTTCTTTCTTTTCTCTCTCTCTTTTCCCCTTTCTTTTTACTTTTTGCTCTTTTTTTTCGTTTCCTTTCTTTCTTTCTTTCTTTCTTCACCATTTCCCCTATTTTGTTCACTTTCTTTTCTACCCGTCTCTCACTTTATTCATTCAACTTTTTTCCACTCCTCCTTTCCTTCTATTTCTCTTTTCACATCTTTATTTATTTTTTTCATGCTTTTCCGTCTTTATTCCTTTATTCATTCAGCTGCATTTCCTTCTTAAAGTCAGCTCGCACGATATAATGGTTAGCACGTCAGCCTCACACGCACAATGATCCAGGATCAATTCCCGGCGTGAGAGAAGAGTATAGAAATCTCTTTATTAGAACAAATCTCGCTGTACACTCAGCAGCTAAGTGAGTAGACCCTAGGTTGCGTGATTCGGGTGGAATAAACGAAGAATGGAATTGTTCCCTCCCCCATCTGAGAGTATAGTAGATAATGAAAGAGGAACCTTTGGGTCGCCTCTGACTGTCAGTGCAGTACAAGTCTTTAGTTTGGACTGATGCATGAATTCATTCTTTTGTTCTTTTTTTTAAAAATTCTTCCTTTTGGGTCTCTTGCTTTCTTTCATTTTTTTCTCTCACACGCATATTCTCACGTACTGATTCACCAGCTGCTTTTAGAAGAATACCATGTCCGTCTGAAAAGTATCCAGCCATTTTAAATACCTCGATTGACAACTAATCATAGGAGACATTACTGATCATGAATGGAGGTACTCTCGCGTGAAGTTACTTAGTCGGCAGTGAGACACTATTAAGTGAGCTTGTATACTCTGTGACTGTGGCATTCATATTGACGAAGTCTGCTTATTCCCCAGATCTCGGGCAGAGATTTGGGGGCAAAACATCGCATTACTTGGGTGTGTCAGCCCACCATCAACCATGCCAGTCCAGATTTCGCTTTAATACTACTGGCTCTTCCCAAAGTGATTTCAGACCGTTGACAAGATTGAGGAGATCACATCGAGTTAGCTTATGGTAATCCAGAAAGAGGACTTTTCTGACTGTTTTGAAAAGTGTGTGAGGTCCAAAGGGGGTATTTTGAACAGAACTGAGAGACCATTGCCCCAAATATCAAATGGTTGGATACAATAAAAATGGCTTTTATTCATAAAAAATAAAAAAATATCTATAAAAAAGTTTTCAACATTTAACTCAAATTTTCTGTTCTTTGTATTATGAACGTAGTTATATGAATATATATATATATATATATATATATATATATATATATATATATACATATGTATGTATCTTTCATTTATTTATGCAGAATGAAACATTTAATCTCAATATGTGTGTGCACTCGTGTGTGCATGTATGTGGGTGTACGTGTGCATGTGTATGGACGTGTGTATGTGTGTGCTTAGTTTGAGCATGAATTCTCTGCAAAAGTAACATCACAGCTCACCAGAATCTGAATGTCTTCAGTCATGAGTATTACAGTGCTCAGCACGTCCAAGTCTGAGGCTGATTTCTCTCTCTTTTGGGGTTTTCATGGAGGTAGATTTCCTTGGTAGATACAGTGGTTTACTTTCATTAGCTCTGCGTTTTCGACTTCAATCGTTGTGTCTTTGTCCCCAACATATCTGTTGTAACAGCTTAATTTTTAGTACATGGTTGGGTAAAGTGTTAGGGAGTTCTCTGTGGCCTCAAGACGGAATTGTCACCAGCTGTGAATGATTGGGGTTAGCATTAATTATTGATTACACGTAGCTGCTATAAGTTTTGAGTTTTAAGTAGGCAGCATTCTACTTGGTAGCCAGGCACGTGTCTTTGAGGATGGATTAATTCCTGTAGCTTGACACTTTGATAAATTGACTATCTAAAATTTCCTCTGTATAAGGTTCGATCTATGTGATTAATAGAGCAGCATAGATCAAATACATGGACGTTATGAAGTGAGATAAGAAACAAAACAATTATCGAAAGATAACGATAAAAGAGTAGGTAAGATCTCTATAATCACTACACTGTGTAGTATACTGCTTCTAATATTTAAACTGGTCAAAAAGATACCGTCAGTGGCTGTATACCCAGGATTGAACCTTGATATATTTGGTTAGGACTGCATGCAGTCGTTCAACATGCGGTAACTTGCTCTGTCTCAAAGTGTTGTTGAGTTGTCAGTCTTTCGATTCTTGCATACAATGACTAGAACATTTCTTTCCCACTACTGCTCAGCACATTCACTTCTGGAACAAGATTCTCGTAGCTACACCACCAGGTCAACTGGAAATTGGGGTGCTATTCAGTAATTGGCAGGGAAGGAGATTATGTTAAAAATGATTATTTGTAGAGTAAAATATACGCTTTTGTATCATTTTCCTATGAACGTATTCATTTATCTACGCCAGGGATTCTCAGGCTTTATTGCATGACAACGTACCGTGGAATATATTTGACATACACGACAAACGAGCTGTAAAAATGAAATGAGTTTGACGGGAACATTTTAGTAGTCAATGAACGAAATTGCACGGCACACCTAGGTGACTGTTACAACACACTATTATGCAGCGACACACAGTTTGAGAAGCATTGACCAACGTAAATCCCTTGACTTGATGAGTGTTCTAAAACAATTCTTATTTTAGAAAAACCTCATTTATCCGAGCGAGACAGACAGGGAGTATGTTATTAGGATAATTGAGAGCTTGGGTAACTGATCCGATCAGAAAAGAGAAGCCATACTCAACACAATGTCAGGACTTAGAAATCTTGTTCGGATTATCAAATATTCGGATAATTGATAATTAGATAATCAAGATTTCTCTGTGTCATGGTATGAGAAAACATTCCAGCGCGTTGTTTTTTGACATAACCAACATTTGGGAGAGATCTATAGTCAGACTTTTCACATAATGACTGTCGGGACAAGTGCATCAGTTGATAAACAATCAAATGAATAGTTGAATGGATTAGACAGAGGATGATCACGCAACTAAGTCGAGCCAGTGTTTGTCATTTATTGAGCAACAGACGCTGGTGCGACTCGCGTGATATTTCTCCATCTAATCAAGTCCTCTTCAAACTTTTAATGCTTCGCGTCCATTTTTGTAGCTTTTGTGCGAGCAAAGTTTCCGTAATATTCATCAAAGGATTAAATCGCCCAGGACGGGTCTGAGCGGGGCCTAGTTAGGCTCAAGATCGCAAGAATCGGGTCCCCGGTGAGAATCTGGATCACTACAGGATTAATCTGTTTTGCACTTGTGGAAACCCTGTATAAAGCCCAGGGACCACTCTAAGTATAACATCAAAGAAATCTTCAAGATAGGTTTGCAATGTGTTTGTTGACCGTGGATTTTGAGAGATGGATATCATATCCAGCAAGAAAGCACCCTCGTGGATGCGTGTCCCAGAGAATAGCTGGTCGGAGGAAGAAAAGCTGTTTGAATGAAAATTGAGTTTTAGGAATGGTCAGAGAGTGTAAATAAGATTCCTTGGAAATATCAAATCATTTTCTAACGGGAAAATCTCATATTCAAGGAAGCAAATAATGGAGCTTCTCTGAAGACTTTCCATTAAAATAGTGATTGGGAAGTGCCAGGTTCGCTATATCACGTCGCTTTGAGAGTGGTTCGGGATATATTAATAGCTCATCGATACCTAGTTCACACACTGTTGAGATACGTTATGGCTCTCATATTTAAATGCTGAACTGCCAAACATTGTTGCAATCGACTTGGTCTTCAATTGGTGCTGTAATCGTTCCACTACCCACCTAAAAGCTTAAATCGCCCACAAATCGTCAGCATCACCAAGGTTGAAGACAACTGATCAGACTCAAATGAATCCTCTAGATAGTCACCGATGGATCTGGAACATTGAACCTTACTAAAACACTGACTCTTGAACTGAGAACGAGGCAACTGGCACAGGAGAGAATTATGATCAACATCGCCTGAAGAGATCACAAGACGGCACAGTATATAAAAGAAGAAACAAAAGCCAGAGATATCATAGAAATGAAACCTCAAATAGCAATGGGGTGAACAAGACCAAAAGGCGTTGGCTCTGCGGTAACCGATGATGGATAGGTCTACCGAATCCTTGGGAGGGTCTTCATCCAATGATGGATGCTTGAAAGCTGCAGCTCCCGCTGCTGCTGGTGATAATAATGATGATGATGTTTTTTTCACAATATTCTTTTTATATGGTTGAATGGGTCTCAATCTTACATATCGTTCCTGTTTTGATCGATCAAATTAAATTCTTGGTGATTCAAAGTAGGGCTTCCGAAGTGGATGAGAATGACGGATACTAGAAGGATGATGACATTGACCACGAGATTAGCCAAATAATTCACGAGAGGCGAATTTCGAAATTGTTCAGTATTTTTTCGACCGGCTTATTCTTCTGCTCTTCCTGTTTTTGCTCATAGCGATTTCAATTAAACATGCAAAAAAAAGTTGGAATGCAAAATTAATATTCTTACTTGCTACTGTATTTGCATGAATTTCTTGAACAGCGAAAAACTCACTTATCTCCCTTTTTAAAAAAATGAATCTACGCGTTGAATTAATCAGAACTCATGTAGTGTTCGTTTAGTTTTACGATTCTTGAACGTTTTTTGCTTGAATCTTGATGCATCAACTTTGAACTTTATATATCTTCACATTGTTTTGTATGTATGTATGTATGTATGTATGTATGTATGTATGTATGTATGTATGTATGTATGTGTAGATAGATGTATAGATATATAGAAACAACCAAACTGAGATAGATAGATAGATAGATAGATAGATAGATAGATGGATAGATAGATATGATCAGACTGAGTCAGATAGATATGAATAGACTGAGATGGATAGATAGATAGATAGATCGATAGATAGATAGATAGATAGATAGATATGACCAGACTGAGACAAATAGAGGGAAAGATAGAACAAAACTGAGATAGATACATAGATAGATAGGTCTGGTGAGTCACTTAGCAGAAATCACCACTTGAACAACGACTCAGGGCAGCAACAACTTAGAACAGCGTGTTGGGGGTGATTAACTAATGATAGGAAGACGAGGTGAGCAATCAATAAGTCATTTCAGTTTAGCTGTAATCACTAAAACGCCTGAATTTGAAAAAAAAAACCTGACACCAATTTAGCATAAATTTACAATGCAAACTGAACCCCACTTAAGACCTATCGTAGGGGGGGGGGTTAAAATATTTGTAAATTAGATTTGTGTTCTTGAGGAGTGAATATTTAAATTTCTGTCTTCTGGCTTCAATGGTGTTGCCTGTACACATAATACATATATACACACATGCAAATACTTATGCATACATACACACATACATACGTATATATACAGCCAGTTGGACCAACTTGGAAAATGAAGAAGCCTCTTTTTAAAGTCCTGGTTTACGGCTTCCAATAGATAGATAGATTGATAGATAGATAGATATGAAAGGACATCGATAGATAGATAGATAGATAGATAGATAGATAGATAGATAGATAGATAGATAAATCTATGCATATACATACATACATACATACATACATATGTGAAGGTATCGAAAATCTTTGTTCAAGGACAAACAGCTTCATTTGCATAGCATATCACACTGTCCCTTCCCCGAATCGGCCCTTACGCCAATACATACATTCATATTTGAAACCAAATCTATTTGAATTTTCCCCCTTTACATTTTTAACTCAATTGAATTTCACAATCTCGCATTTTTATGTTTTGTCCATTTCGTTTACTCCAGCAAATTTCCTTCCTGATTTTTCTTTTTTCACCTTGATTTTGACCCGCCTTAGATAGAGATCAGATGTATAAACAACCCAATCTAGAAGAGGGCAAAGGTCAACTGAAAAAGGTATATATCAAGAGAGGAAAAGAAAAAAAAAGAGAAAATAAACTGATTGAGAAAATAACATTAGGAAATTTGGGAGAAATTTGATAAATTCAGTCGCTGTTATATTTTTTGATTCCACTAAAATACGATGATTCCTGTTTCCAACTTTTCACACACAAAAAAATCCATAGAATATTGCTGATGACAATCGCTGTTATCTCTTGTCAGTTCTGTCCAATTATGACTCTGTTTTCCTGTCGAAACAAAAGCAGCAATAACAATCTTCACCAAAATTGGGACAGTAAAAAGTCGTATTTGTTTATTGTGAATTCGTTACTCTTACCGATTAAGCTAATTTGACGAGTCCTACACATCGACAAATATTCATACTAGAAATATGGTAAGTTTTATTTCATTCGGATAAATAAGTACGTTTATAAGATGAACATTTCTCTATAATGATTACAAATCACGAACAAGTCAGTGGCAGCTGACTCTCTTACCGACTGAACCAAACTTAATTGTGCATATCTACAAAATTCTACCCCAAATATACGCAAAAGCTCATTTTACTCTAATGGTAGGATAAAGATAAAATGTCACATCTCAGAGATAATCCCAAAGGAAGTATTATGGCCGGTGATGAAGTCCCAGTTTCTATTGCATGGGTCAGCTTAGTGACCCTTGCAAGTCTCAAGTCTGGTCGAGACCAGCAAGTATTCATAATCATTCCCTTGGCAGGATTCAAATCTACTTGAGTGATACCTCAACCTTAATCACACAGCTTAGGTAGTACTCAATTTCATTCCATCAAATAAATACATTTAAAGAAAAAATTTCTCTATGATATTTCTATTTATTACATATACAGTACAGAAGTTGCCTGAATCATCTTCAGTTGGAATAGAAGTAGGATTGGAGTTTGACGCTGCTGCAACCAGACTTGTTTTTTTTCTCTTTCTTCCATTAGACACCGTCAATTAGAGTGAAAACGTAGACAGCATAGGCTTCGTCAGCTTTTGAGCGATTCTTCCTGGCTAAATGTCTCGTATGTATGCAATATGTCGGTTAGTTTGTATCCAGTGACGTTCATGTTTGTTTTTTGTTTTTATAAATTCAAACTTTTTAGTGATCACTCTTCATCATCATCATCATCATCATCAGTCTTTCAACGTCCGTTATTGGACATAGACCTTCCCCAGGATTCACCACACTTCTCTATCATGGGCGTTGGGGAGCCAGTACTTCCTAAATTTGTCTAGCTCGTCTCCCAATCTAATATTCTGTCGGCCTCGGTTGCACATGTGATCTCGGGGGATCCATGTCGTGAGTCGTGATGTCCATCGGTTGTCCACCATTCTTGCAACATGGCCAGCCCACCGCCAATTGAGATTTTTAATGGATTCTATGATGTCCCTGACTCTTGTCTTTACCCGACAAAATACGAAAAAAGTAAATTATTTATTGATCACATCCTTTCCCAACATTTAATCGATCACCCAAACATGACATACGGCCAAATATGTTGATTTCGTGATATTTTCTATTAAGTGACTAACGAGAGTTGTCTGGTCTTATTTTCTTTCATAAATTTTCTTTTTTTTGATATTTCCAATATTCCTTCTTTCTTTCCTCTTTTCTTCTCTCAGCTCTCTAGATGTTTCTACACATCTCTATAAGACGCTTTTCGATCGATCGGTCCAAGTTACGTCAAAAATCAGAAATAGGATTCTTTTTGTGGATTATTTACCCGCTACTGTTATGTTTTACGAGGTGGGATTTCATAAAAAGGTGTGACGTCAGTGGAAGAAAATATATTGATGATGTGTCAAGTGTTTGTTTTCTATGGTGTTGCCATATATCGTTCGTAATTGATTGCTCAAACTGTCTTTGGATATTGCTAAAATTAGCTAAACTTTTTTCTTTCCAGCTAACTTTATGGCTAAAAATGTTATACATGTACATAATGATAATTAAGTCGTCCACACACAACTGTTTCGATGTATCAAAACTCTTCAGCGCAGCTAGAGACTATCCAATATTCCATGCAGTACCACGAGGTTGGATCGAAATCTTCACTCCAGACCCAGGGGCTGGCATTTTACCCCTGCCCTAAACAGAACTTGGCGGTCAGTAGGCCCGAATTTAAGCTATATATTTACTTACGACCAATTCCCCATCCACCAGAGTTCTCCATTCCAGAGTTGGAAGAGTATTGATATATATATATATATATATATATATATATATATATATATATATACCCATTGCCATATCTATCTATATATCTATATATCTATATATCTATATATCTATATATATATATATATATATATATATATATATATATATAATCATTTACAGCCCCATTAAAAAAGAAACATGCACTAGGACTCCAGAAGAATTCATTGATAAAAGTTGTACATTTACTTTGATTAAAACTAATTAATTGTTTTTTTAATTGACAGATTTTTTGGGTTGACCATCTTCACTTTCTTCTTCCCATCCACTGCCAAGAACCACAGCTAGAGTCACAGTAAGATGAATGGGAAGAAAAATACTAGAAATATCTCGATGAGATACAAAGAGGTCAACATAGATCCGAGAACAGTCCTAGGTAGAAAGATATATAAGTAATTGAGCAATAAATACGGCGGTGGACTGGAAACAAAACAAGAAAGGGAGAGTAACAGATAATGCTAAAAATCAGTCAAATGGTTCCCAAATAGAAAATCAGACAGATACTTGAGAGATGACATAGTTCAATCACAGTTGGTATGGAAAGACTTTTGTCCGGCAGTGGATCTAAATATGCTCTTAAAAAAGTAAAAACTCGAATGGCAATGGTTTGGTCATGTTACAAGACTGACAGACAAACGCTGGACATCACGACCGACAACGTGGATCCCCAGAGATCATATGGGAAATTGGCTGGCAAAGAATAAAGATGGTGTGACAAACTAGTCAGAAAGTTCAGAGTGTCGGCTCCGCGACTCCTATGATAGAGAAGTCCAGCAAATCTTGGGAAAGATTTATGTCCAACGACGGACACGTGAAGGCTGCTGCTGCTGCTGATGATGATGATAATAATAATGATGGTGATGATGGTGCTGATTCATTCACAATATTTTTTTTACGTTGTCAAAGGAGTCTCGATTCTCCATTCAATCCCAGTTCTGATTAAATCAAATTACATTTTTGACAACACAGCAGCCCGGCGTTAAATTCGCAATTTCTGTTTTAAAAATACTTTTAATATCTCCTTAAACAATTCTGCTTAGTTTTTTTTTTTCTGTTGGGGTCTCTGATTTTGAATTCAGATAGAATAACTGCACAACCAAGGTCGATGTGGAAGGGACTGGGGAAAGCCTTCGTCCATTGAACCTGAATCGATGGTGGTGCTGCTGCTGTTGCTGCTGCTGCTGCTGCTTTTCATGATGATGATGATGATGATGATGATGATGATGATGGGTGTTTTTTTTTTCGATTCCTCTAAAATGCAAGTTGAGTATTCACGTTTTCACACATAACAAGAATTGAAAGAATATCGCCGATGACAATCACTGTAATCTGATGCAGACATGTTCATTTTCTCCCTTTCTTTTGTTTTTATATAGTTCTCTTCATTCATTTTATTTTATTTATTTTATATATTTTTTTTCGTTTTCTGGTCTTTTCTTCTTACATATTCATTCTTTAGAGGTGCCAGTGGCCGAGAAGTTAACAGCACACGGATATGGAATCGGAGAGCCGAGGTTCAAACCTCCGACTGAAATAATCAGCGTTCACTTCGAACTAGTGCCTTAGCTGGAAAACGGCATGAACCCATCTTTCCCCCTCAAGCAGTTATGGGTAAGTGACAGTAGGAGTGAAGTAAATAACGCTGTTTCGAGAGCTCGTGCCCAGTGAGTCAATTTTTTATAGATCATAAAACGTTGAAGAACTTTGGTGTCTAGCCAAGGCAGAAGGGCGGGATAAAACTTGTCATATGTGATACCCAGGCAGAGACAGTTACGTCGGAGCCAGCATAAAGGCAATATCTATTTGAAAAAGCCAAACAAAACTTTTAACATTGGTTTCTCTTGGTTTTACGCTGATCTGGCTGGCCATGTATATATCACACTTGCACCAAGGTAGCTAGGGGACTGAAAAACTAAACATTAATCCTTGTAATGTTCAATAAACGTTTATTTATTGTAATTTTTACACACCCCTAGTTAAGTTTTTAGTGGGGCTTCAATTTCAGATCTAAGTTTATGCTAAAATGGTCTAATAATCTGTGCCCAAGCCTGTTGGATATACCACTGGACACAAACAAAGGGACAGTTTTTTCGAAAAACCCAATCCAAAGTAAGTGTTATGTACAAGGGTTAAAATTGCAATGTAGGCTTATGCTAAAATGATCCTTTAGTTTGTACCCAGCCCTTTTGATTTTTTTTCTAATTTGAGGCATCTCTCGTGATCACTGCCCAAAGAATGCGAGTGAAGTAATTTATTCATTGATCACCCCTTTTCCAATTTCTTTTAATTGAAAAACGTGGAGAGACCTTATCTAGGGGATTAACCGAATTACCCCACCCTCTCAGCAGACGCCCATGTCCGAGGGCTAGTTGATCGGTTATTGATAATTCCAGACCCAAAGCTAAAAGATTCATGTCCTTATCTCAATTGACTGCAAACTGAGTATCCCAAATTGGATTCATGATTTGCTCCCAAAATAACGAAGCGACAGATTTATTGAGAAGATTCATGCAGAATAACAACAGTTTGGTCATCAGAAAAAAAAAAACCTTTCCAATTTTATATATTCAATTTGTTTTGGTTGATTTGCTCCTTCAGGAACCGTCAACTAAATCTGTCAACATTAACATACCCAACATCTACATTTCTTTTCAGTTTTTAAGTTGGTCTGGTTGGTTAACTGTCCACGTGTGTATGTTCGATATCAACCATAAATAAGCACAAACCGATCATTTTTCTTTCAAAGTAATTTCTCTTCTGAAAAAAGCATCATCATCATCATCATCATCATCATCATTAGCCTTTCGGCGTCCGTTGTTGGAGATAGACCTTCCCCAAGATTTGCCAGACCTCTCTATCATGGGCATCGCGGAGGAGCCAGTATTCTCTGAATTTATCTAGCTCGTCACGCCATCTTACTTTCTGTCGACCACAATTCTGCATATGATCTCTGGGGATCCACATCGTGAGTTGTCAGTGGTTATCAGAAATTTCTTACAACATGTCCAGCCCATCACCATTGGAGTTCTATAAATATTTTTATGATATCTCGGATTCCTGAACAATGTAACGTGTTCATGAGAGAACCTTGCTCGCCCTCTCATGGGGAGATCATAAGCCAGCACAGTATATGAGAGAAAAGACAGGAGTCTAAAATATCATGGAAACAGTTTGAACCAAACATACCAAGAGTCATTTATTTGAGATGGAGCATTTCACGATAAAAAAAAAAGACGTTACTAATAATCATTTTTATTATCAAACTTTTCATTGAAAATTGGCTGGAGTGTATTTATTGATGGACGATACAGTACATACATATCTATGTACTGCATGTACAGGTTGCACTAATGAAGCTAGAGGGCTGAAAATTTGAACATCCACATTATGTCTAGAAAAACAGCACTATTTTTTTGTTTCAATCTAGCCTGATATAAGTTTGGGGGAAGGGCTTTGATTTACGATGTAAGTTCATGCTAGAATGGTCCCACACTTGTTCGAAAATTTGGACATTTTAAAAAATTTTTTATCCATTTATCACCCTGCCTTCATTTTTCAATTGATCACCCCCAACACAACATGTCGTTTCTATTGAATGATTAACCGGACCTCCATCTTTTTTTAATTCTATGTTTTGATCAACTATATTGGGAAAATTGCAATTTCCTCTGTAGTTGTTGTTTGCCCGTCGGAACAACGGAGATCATCCAGTCATCTTGAGGGTCGGGGTTGGACTCCGTGGTTAGCGTAGATGATTGGTTAGAGACCAATCCGCGTCCGCGAGGGCTCTCTGATAAGGTGGGCAGGGTGTGGTGGTGCCAATTGAGGGCTCCCTTTGTACTCTTTAAGATCAGTCCTGTTCGAACTGATGAACGTAGACTATCACTGAGGGATCCTTTTCTGACCTGATTGTTCATCATGAGACGAGCATAGACGAATAAAGAAATAAAATTCAAAAATAAATAAATGTATATTCAAAACATTTTTTATAAACAGTCAAAGTGGAAGACTTATAAAATATCTATCCAACTATCTCTCTCTCTCTCTCTGTCTGTGTGTCTATCCGTCTGTCTGTCTGTCTGTCTCTCTCTCTCTCTCTCACTATATATATATTTATATATATATATATAGTATATGTGGTACAAATCAGGCTAGCAGTATAACATAATATAATAGCAATCAATAATATAAAGCCACTTCTGATATGCAATGGATTTATTTCATAGAGTGCTCGATACATACAACTTTTTACTTGTCCGTGTCCATCTGCGTGTGTGTTTGCATGTTTTTGCGGGTGAATATTAGCAGCTACAGCTGAGATTTCCATGGGAACACCACTAGACACTCTCCAGAGACACATTGTATGTTTATTTGTTTGTTTGTTTGTTTATTTCTTTTGTTTTGTTTTTTCAAAAGTGCTTTCGGCGATTCCTTTGGTCATTCCGGAACATCCAATATTGCCCTAATCTTCCGCTGGTATGTTTCCGATAATCCTAGATAAAAGATATTTTATTGGTGATTTGAGATGTTTTTTTTTTCCATATATAATTAGTTCTGGTACATATGAGTTGATTTTTTTCTATGCGAGTTACGTTTATATATTCATGTTACTAATAAAACCATTAAATGCGCTAGCTGAGGTTGCTTTCTGTCGATTAACTTTGAAATGCATGGTATCTTGGCTCTGAGATTTGATTTGCTTTTTGATTCACTAGGTCTATGAGATAACGAATCATTTACTGACTCGAGCCACGGAATAGACGAATCGTTTTATGATTCGGAGCACACACAAAAAGAACAAGTTGTGTACATATGAAATAAAACAAACCGAAATAATTTTTGTCGCCCCCTTCTTGCACTCCACTCTCAACACACACCCCACGTTGAGAGCCACTGACAACGAAGACAATGAGTAAAGCCTTAATGTTAAATAAGCCCTGAACAGAGCGACCCTGGCTCAAGTGGTCATTCATTTGTTATTGTTTGCAAGGTCCAATTTTATTGCATTCGCTTTTAGCGATGGTATTTTTCATTGTCCGAAACAAAATTGAATTTGAATCTTTGGTAAAACATCGCAGAGCGGACAGACTCTTCTAAAAATGGCAATGGTCCGAGTAAATTTTGAATAGAAACTTTGTACGCCATACAAAATATTCTAATCAAATCTTTGCAAAATTTCTGTCTTTGGCTTCAAAAGTAACATTTGACTCAAGCCTGCTCAACATGAATATCAACACAACATTGTTTCGAAAAAATGTGAACGGAGATGTGAATGTCCTTTTTTTGATTGGCGAAATTTGATTGGGGGCAATTATTGAGGCAGACCCACGCAAAACAGCTCGAGGGATTGCAGAGGAACTAAACGTTGACCATTCAACATTTTTTTCTGGCGGGGGCTAGGCAAAATAGCAGGACATGTTGCACGAATCATTTTGAATGGGAAGCAGAAAGAGGTTGTATGTTTTGCGAGTGACCCTGCAGAAAGATCAGACCTCTCTCTGATCGGCTATTTCGATCATTTCCAGTAAGGGAATGTCTACAACAACCAAGCAGAAACTCCAGGGACCCAGAATCCAATGCTTTCAGAATAAATGGATTCGTTTTGGGTTCGCAAAAATGTGCTCATTCCGAAGGTTCATCTTTCTGATCATTAATTTTTATTCTAATCTGATTCGAAGTTGATGATGAAAAAATTGCGATTACTCTTGAACAAACCAGATACAATAAACATATAAGACAATGGTTGAATGCTTTATCTTGAATCAAATTTGAACTAAGTGATCTTGGCTCAAAGTTTTTATTTATTGGTTACTTCATGCAAGCTTTATTGAGCACTGATCTCATTTCAGTTGCTATTAGTAATAGTGTTCTTCTTTGTCAAAGACAAAATTCAATTTGAATCTTTGGACAAACAGTCATATTAAATTTGTACTTACGCATCAAAAAATCTTTTTCTGACTACCGACTGGATTTGCCGGAGAGTATCAGATTTAGAAACCCTTGTGAAATGGTCTATTTCGAAATTGACTATTTGTACTTCCCAACAATATCAGATTTCATCGTATCTACTCAACTGAAAAGAACAATTTGCTATTCGAAGTCTGTTAAGCCATTCAAAATATGCCGTGTCAGACCCTTATTCTTCAACATGAGATAAATCAATACGAGCAGACACATGATCATTATATTCCCTGACTATCTCATTATATTGGGTTTTGTGTGTATTTGTGTGTACCAGTGAAATTGTGAAATTAGTGGTTTCGTGATATCCATAGGCGTAGGAGGTAGATGGGACAGGAGAAGGAATATTCGATCATCTCTAGGGGAGGGGAATTCAGGCAATTGATTTTTTTTACTGCCAAGATTAGTAGAAAACAATATTTCTTTCAAGTTGCATGTTCTGTGATTTATGAAAACTGTCAATCATCGATTGATAAAAATATTTCTTATTGAAAGTTTATAAATGCTTTCAGACAATGTAAAATTTTGAGCCTGTTTTTATTCTGATTTAAGCGAAATTTCGGACAAATCAAACTCTCTGTCCCCCCAAACCTAGGAGTTCCCATACACCAACGGTGAAATCCATAGGGATTTTACGAAATTCCTGAACATTTCAAAAATTTCCTGAAATCTCTCACGTTTAGCATAGTTATGGTTAACAAGCTTGTGATGCCGACTATTACTACAGTAATGAGTTTGATGCTCACTGCATGCCCAAACATCGTGGTCTTGTGTCAAACTAAGCCGTATGTAAACTTGTAATACTAAAGCAGAATGTAATTGATATCCACTGCTTAGCTTAGTTTGTTAGTAAGTTAATGTGAGTCAAAGCGAAGTTTTTTTCCTCGACATGATAAGCAGTGGAAGTTTAAATTGTTAGCCCCCTAGCTCCATCAGTGCAGCCTACACAAATAAAACATAGATAGATAGATAGATAGATAGATTCATTCAAGCTTGTTCCTAATCTCGCAAATCTTTGATTTCCAATCGAAAAGGTAGAACTGAGAGAAAGTAAACCACTACATCTACGTCTGTATAGAATCGTTAGAAGGAGAAGAAATCAAGCCAAGAATCAGTCAAGTTTGGCAAAGTTGCGGTAGAGCAAGTTAAACTTTCATGATCAAGAAAATCCCATTAGTGCTAAAAAGAAGGGCAGTCAATCAATTTGGCCTCCCGATAGTCACCAATGGAGCTAAAGTGTGGACACTTACCAAAATCATACAACATGCACGAGAAAGAATCATACTCAACATAACACGGACAGATCATAAGACTGCATAGTATAATATAAGGAAAATAGGAATCCAATATATCATAGAATCCATTTGAAAAAAAAATATTTAGCTGGCGATGTTGTGACAACGTCAGGAAACGGGTGGGTGTCACGGCCCACAACGAGAATCCCCAGAAATCACATGCAAAGCTGTTACCAACAAAATATAAGATGGCATCACAAGCTAAAAAAGTTCTGAAAATATTTGCTCCACAACACCCATGATAGAAAGGTCAGACGAATCCTGGGGAAGGTTTAAATCGAACTACAGACACTAATAAACTGATGATTTTAAGATATTAATTTTCATATGTTTGTGTGTTCCTGCGCTCCTGCTCATACTGTTTTGTCTACAAACGTGTAAATTGGCATTAGTACTCCACTAAATTCCCCCTATAAATATTTTCATTCATTCGGATTAATTAATAACATCAAAATTATCCAAAATATATATTGAGTGTGATGACGTGTTTTTTTAAATAACTATCGTATCATAAAGAATTATCGTCGAAATCCAGATCCCCTAACCCACAGGTTGCTGAAATAGTTGCATATTTTTCATCGGCACCAGGGGTCAGCGTCCGAACCCAATTGAAAAGCCATGGGTGCAAGTCAAGCAGTGAAGTCTCTGAAAAGAAACACCGTTCCCCATACAGAGCTAGTTGTATCTCTTTATTTTCTCATTTCATACTTTACCATCAATCCTGTTACACCACGGTAAGGTTAGATAGGGGGATGGAGTGAGGGTAGGGGGTAAGTTTTAGAAACTCAGGACCGCAGTCATTAGCGTATGGGATTCGAGAAATCGAGCAATACTTTTAGCTCTGTAAGAGGGGACAAACTCCCTTTCAGGGACTGTGCTTATTTAACTTGTACCAAGTCATAATTTCAAATACTGATTTCTGAGCCAGACAAACCTCCTTTACTTATACTTTCGTACATTCCGAACAGCCCTTGGCCTTGAACTGTAAGCTTCATCAGCAGCCTTCAAGCATCCGTAGTTGGACATATTCATACTTCGGGATTCACCAGACCTTTTTATCATTGGCATCGTGGAGCAATTACTTTCTGAACATGTCTAGTGTGTCACGTCATTTTATACTTTGCTGACTACAGTTTTGCATATGATCTCTGAGGATCCACATTGTGAGTCGTGATGCCTAGCTGTTATCTTGCAACATGACCAACCAGAGTTTGACCCCCGTGATCTACCCCTATATGTTGGGCCTGATTCTTTCCTATCCATGTTGTTGGATTTTTATCAGCTTTAAGGTCAATCTTTTGCTTAGGTTCCATGTTTCAACTCCATAGGTGACTATGAGGGAATTCATTGGTTGTATACTTTTCGTGACCAAAGCGATGTTTTTTTGTTGAATGTTTAGATTAATCTTCCGAAAACTTGCAAACTTAGAATAATTTTAGTGGTATTTTTGCCCTTTACCATGAACTTAAGAGGTAAAGGCTTCTCTCTGGTTTATAAACTGAATGTCAGAAGGAGATTACAAATAACATTTAAAACAGTATTTTATCAAATTTAAGTATAACTCATAATTTAGAGTTTGGGTTAGTTCTAGGGCTAGTTTTAAATTAAGGGTTTTAGGGTTTCAGGTTGGGTTTGCAAGTAACAACAAACAATTTTTTCATAATTATAAACTCAGAAGAAAATACACGGGTAACTAACAATAAAAATTCATTAAACGGTTCCTTTTTGTGATCTCTGACATTCCAGATATCCGCATATTCTGTTTTATATTCAATGGAAATATCATTGTTGTTACTTAGAATCCCAACCCTAAAATAGTACTAGTTCTAACCATAAAATACTAACCCAATACTAAAACTAATCAAAAACTTAAAACAAACCCCTAACTCTAAAACTAACCCTAAAACTGATTTTAACCCAAAATTCATGTTGTTTGTAATAAAATCTGATAAAATACAGTTTTAAATGTTATCAGCTTTCGTTCATACATTAGTTAGTGTTATTTATTGCCTCTGTCTGACATTTAGTTTCAGAACCAAACTTTTACTAGCTTAGTAAATATTAAATAATGATTGGGTTGTCACAAAGTAACTGTCTGCGAAAAGGAAGGAAAATATAAGCTTCTTCTGGCTGCCAAATATTAAGACATTCATTTGACTCAGCTTACAACCCTCAGACGGTAAAAGTCATGTCTTTTCCTAATCTTGTGAAGCACCAACTTCCGGTGGTTGGATAATGCCACAAAATTCAACGATCGAAATCCCGGCTGTTATCTTTGGGATACTTATCAAGCTTAGCTCAATTTGACATAAGTAGAGTGAATCGGATATAAAAAGACTTCGAAACAACATTTTTTTTCAAGTAAGCTCTGCCCTCTCGTCATAACACTTGCGAGAGCAACCTATCAGAGTGATGGTTTCGAGACTGGGTCCGTATCTTAGAGCCAGACAAATAATATACGGAGGGTATAACAGTATTCTCTCTAGATTGGAAATCTTGTGGCAAAGAAACATTATCAACCATCTGGCAGCCATTGAAAACATTATTATTGAAAACAGATCTGCACAATATATTACAATCCAAATAATGTAATCCATCTAGATATAAATATGATTTTTGAAGGTCAAAATTGTTGGTTAGTGTAGTTCATTAAATACAGTCTAAAAATAAAAGTTTAAATTGGAGGTCTTTCAGAATTATATTTCTAGAGAAGGGTTGTATCATTTTTCAAAGTTTCGAAACTGCTATATCAAATTGCTTTTCAAAGTATTAAAGAAAGCCTTAGACATGTTAATTTATTTCCTAGGGTTAAAAAATAGCTATTCTTTTATTAAATCAAAAGTTTTCAATATTTTGAAGACCCCATCAGACATTTATCTAGAGACAGATGAATAACACGGAATAAACAGATCATTTTGATTACATATTTTTCCAGGTCAGTCATAAAATTCAAACTAACACTTTCTTTTGTTTGGAACCAATGATGTCATACTATGATGACGTCATTTTCTGCAGTTGTGAAAGCTGAGACAATTTCATATACTTAACTTTTCCTGAAACATACGTCACAGTAGACTTGTACAGGACATATATTTCCAAACAGTCACTGAAACTCCGGGATATATACATCTGTCCCTCGAGAATCAAAAGGGTTACAAACCAATATTGGCATTTGTATCAGTATTTAAATTTAATTTATATGAAATGACATAATTTGAATCAGCGAAGCTAATAATATGATTCACTACAGCATGATTCTGTATCCCTTTGTGTACTTTCCATCCATCCGTAATTATTCTTGGGATATTGTTTAACCAACTGAGAGTAAATTCCCATTTATACCGACGTAGAATAAGAGATCGCCAAAGTTCCACATGAAAATTTTGGAAAACAATTCCCGGAGCAGTGCCAATAATTGAAGAGCATTAATCTAACTTTTACTGTATATAACTTCGTGGGATTTTGACATAACTATGCATAATGCTACGTAAAGCGTTTGCGGTATTGATCAAACAAAATTGAATTAAAAAAATACTATTTTCTGAATTTGATTCAGCCATGAAAACAATAAAAAGAAGAAATTTTGTTCGACAACTGCGACGTTGTACATACATTTTAGAAAATATTTGTTTCTCTAATAAAACTAGTTTTCCCGACTGACTTTTCAAGTTAATCCCCGTTAAAACGTCTGAAACAAAAAAAATGATAGCATCCAAAATAAAACTAAACATATCGCCCAAAATACAATATAATTGATTGGCAAGTAAAAAAATTATTATTAGAATATACATGTGGAATGTATGAACACAGTATAGTCTGCTTTCTTTTTTTTCTTTTTCTCTTTCTTTCCCTGTATTTTCTCTTTCTTTCTTTCTTTCTTTCTTTCTTTCTTTCTTTCTTTCTTTCTTGTGATTTCTGTTTTTCATCTCAAAATCTTTTTTTAAAATGACGTTGTGTGACGTAAAAAGGAAAATATTTCTCTTTCTTTCTCTCTATCTATCTATCTATCTATCTATCTTGTTACCTTTATCTATCTATCTATCTATCTATCTATCTATCTATATCTATCTATCTATCTATCTATCTGACTTGCTATCTCTATCTATCTATCTATCTATCTATTTATCAATCTATCTATCAATCTATCTATCTATCTATCTATCTTGTTATCTCTATATATCTATCTATCTATTTATCTATCTATCTATCTATCTATCTATATATCTATCTATCGATCTCTTAGGGTCCTTACAAACGCTATTGACCAACTTGAAAATAGGTCTTACCCTCTTTTGAAAACTGTCGACCCTCATTGCCGTTAAAAAGCAACATTTCCTCACATTAATACAACAATGCAAAAAGATATAAGAAACAGTCAACTCAAACTGTTGCAAAAACTGTAAACATAGGTTTCTTCAGCTTTCAAGTTGGTCTAGCTGGCTGATTGGCTATGTATATTCTCATGCACAAACTGCACCAATGAAGCTAGAGGGTTGGAAATTTGAACATGTGCTTCTTATCATGTCTCAGACGAACTTCAAATAAAATAGCTTTTATCAACCCCATCCCAACTTCTCCAAAAACATCTTGGTGATATAAAGGACATATTCATATCATTTTTTTCACCCCCTTACTGACTACCAAATTGATATTCATATCACAAATAGGCAAGGAAATAAGTATTAAGAGTGCCGTGTAACCCTGCAGCAGACAGGCCTGTCTTATCAAGAGCTCAAACTATTGGTCATATAATTGATTACCAAATGTCATCACGTACAATGTCTTTGCTGACAGGAATGCTTTGATAGGAGAAAACTACGTAGTTGCATCAGGAAAATTTTCCTCTGCATTCGATTTGTTACATGGAAGAACTGACGTTCAACTCTCCTGAGACAGAAGCACATGCAAAGTGATAATTTAATCCCTCTTGTTCCATTGACTCGGAGATTAATCTTTGTATTTAATTACGCAAGTTGAAAGTCCCTCGATTGATCAAAGGGGTGGTGAGCTATAAGGTTAGTGCAAAACTAATTGCGGTTTTTTACCCTCATCTTTGAAGCAGTATATCTCTCAGCCCACTACCATTTGAGATTTTTAATGGATTCTATAGTGTCCCTGGCTCTTGTCTTTTCTCTGATGTACTCTGCTGTCTTATAGTCCTTCCATGTGAGGCCCAGCATAATTCTTCCATGTAATCGTTGCACGGTTCTCAATTCATAGATCTGCCTCTTGTTTAGGTTCCATGTCTCAGTTCAATGAGTGACTTTTGGGAGGATTCACTGGTTATACACTCTTCTTTTCAGGATTAATGGGATCTTTTTTGTGGGCTGGCTATGTTGCAAGAATGGCAGACAACCAATGGACATCGTGACTCACGACATGGATCCCTAGAGATCAAATGCGCAACCGAGGCCAGTAGAGTATTAGATGGAGAGGTGAGCTAGACAAATTCAGAAAGTACTGGCTCCGCGACACCCATGATAGAGAAGTGTGGCGAATCCTAGGGAACGATCAAAGACTAATGATGATGATGATGATTATTATTATTATTATTATTATTATTATTATTATTATTATTATTATTATTATTATTATTATGATGATGATGATGATGATGATGATCTCTCAGCACAGAATAAAAGTTATCAATCGAAATAAGAACCTCCAGAATCTACCCATGTTTTCAACAAGGAACAAGTCAATTTTTTCTGGAAGTACTCCGGGGTCCCTGGAACTAATGAATTCTCCGAAAGCATTCTGAGCTGCTGCTATTTGGTTGTTGAAGTCCCCCCCCCTTGCAAAAAGAGATAGAAATGCTTGAAAAGTGGTAGTCGTTCTGAAAGATGTCTGGTTTCCGACTTCGTTTTGACAGTCTCAAATAGAATAGAACAAATTACGAAAAGAAAACGTTCAGCTTAAATGATTAAAGCAAGATTCACTCTTTCAAAATTGTATTATCCACGAAAATAGTTTTGTGATACTCCATTCCGAAAATAAGCATCAAAATTTTAAAATAACGAAAACCGCAATTATTTTTGCACCAAGTGAGTAGCTCAACAGTTCAAGTCATCCAGTAGTGTTGGCTTATTCTGACGCCGAGAAGTCACCAGTTCCGGTCTAAAGCAGCGGGAGACCCCGATCAAGTTTGAAGAGGTGTCGAATATTTAATTGATTCTTCTTTTATTTCATATGTTAGTCATGTCTTGTTTCTAGTGATTGGTTGTGTGGTCTCGACAGATCTTTTCATTTTCTTTCAGTCTCTGTGGAAACGGTTCATCAAATAACATTAACCCCAGAATCAAAGTGTCAGGTAATTCTACCGTATACGCTATGCATATTGAAGGAGAATATACTTTATATTTACTAAGTTTAGGTACGTTTGACACAAGACCACTGTAGTGAGCACTCAGTGAGGATCAGACTCATTAATGTAGTAATGGTCAACATCACAAGCTTGTTAACCAATAATATGCTGATCGTGACACTTTTCCTTTCTACTACTTCCATTATCTTGCTGTAACACACGCACTTCGAAGCGTATATTTTTTTTTCTAAATATTTATGAGTACTTTGTTTTTATTACTTTGGCGTAATAATTAACGAATAATCTAAAAGTATAATGAGCTTTTTCTCTCCGTTTGTTTGTCACTGACGTATTTCATTAGTTGATTTACCTTCCCGTTATGACGTAACAGTTACGTCACAGATTACGTAGTAGAAACTTTTAAGGATTGAAACGTCTGATCACACTTTAAACAGCTCAAGTTAATTTGGAGCTTGAAAAAACTTGACATTAGCTGATTTGAATTATTTCTTTTTAAAAATAGCCAACAGCTTTATGCTCCTTGGTGACAATTCATTCGTAAATAAGCCCGTCATTTTTATAATATAGCGAGGATTGAGATTTCATAAAATTACCGAAATATTCAGGAATTTCACAATATCTCTACGGATTTCACGAAATCAATTCTTTCTCAATCTAACTGTAACATATCAAAGCAATCACAGCAATCTGAGATCATATATTCCCCGAGAGTCTCTAAAGGGTTAACTTTTATTTATATTTTCTGCATCAATCTTGTTCTTAACGTGAAAGGAATTTTATTCGTACGAGTGACAACAGCTGTGGCTCCGAATGTTCCCGTTTTTTACTGTTCTTATTAGTTCAGACACAGATGTAAAGACAGTCTCTCTTAATTACTAATAACAAACAGATCTGTACTGTCACTCAATAGAAACCGTAATCTGACCAACGTCTTTTAGCTGCATGCTATCTTGGGGTGATCAATTAGAAATTGAAAAAAGGGGTGATCAATGAATAAGTCACTTCTCTCACTTTTTGTTGGGCAATGATCTCTTTCCAAATACAAACTAAGGAGCAATTTAGCATGAATTTACATTGCAAATTGAATCTCTTACTAAGAACCAAGTGGGAACTTTAAAAAAAAATTTTTTTTCTGTAAACATGATAAGTGAATAACCATATTTTCAGCCCTCTAGCTCCGTTAGTACAGTCTGAACATACACACACAGTCAGCGAGTCAGACCCACTCAAAAACTGAAGAAACCCAAGTTGACAGTTTTTGTGATAGTTTTGGTTGACTTTCCCTAATTGTTACGTGAGACGTCAGGTGTGTGATTGATCAGTCATGTTCTGGGAGCTTGTTCTCATGATGACACGGTGCTGATCGCATTAGAGACAGACATGATATTCTGAAAGATATGCACCCCAGGGACCCCCCCCCCCTGTTTTGAATCCAGAGATAGTGAGGACCGGGAATGCTAATGCTGTTTTTCTACCAATATCAAAAAGCCACTCTCTGCCAAGTTGGTCACTAGGTTGTGTCTAGCTGGGTTTACGTTTGTTTTTCTTGACTTCTCAGTGCTGCAATAAAAGCTGAGAGATCTTATTAATTCATAGATTACTTCTTTTTTTCCCCAAATTTTTATAGGTCACCCTCAACAAGGCTTGTTGCCAAAAGACGTCAGTCACGTGACGGCTCCTACTGAATGATTGACCTGACTTGTTTCGGTTTGTCTCCTCATTAAATGTAGCATTGTTAACCATTTCCGCTTTTGCACCGGTGTTTCTCAGATTTCTTCCAGATTTTGATTGCTCTTCATTGCAACTACCCTGATTGTCAATCTGCGGCAATTACAGAAAACAGTGCAAATCTGAAATAAGGAATGAGCACCAGGCGAGACTCGAACTCACACCCCTTTCACCTCGTGAAGCTTTATCACGTACGACAATGCCCCTGCTGGTTTAAGCTAATACAGTCAAATATGAAATTCAAAGTTACATTTTATCTTGTACCATTATTTATTCATTGCCGTAAACCGTTGATCTCGTCACCATCGGCAACAGCTGCCTCGTTTGACATAGACCTTCCACAAGTTTCACCAGACCTCTCTATCATGAACGTCGTGGAGCAAATTTACTGACCTTGTCAAGTACGTCATGCCATCTTATTTTTTGCTAGCCAATTTCAGAAATGATCTCTGAGGATCGGCTTAGTGAGTCGACATGCAAGAATTTGTGGCGTCAATAGGGAGCATCCACCGTACCAGGATACATCATAAGAAGGCTCAAATCAGCTGTTCACGTGAGGCAAAGATTTTGATCCACCCGTTTAGGTAACTAAAAGGGTACTGATAAGTATATTACAATAAAACTTTGAATACTTATATTTGTTCGACATTTTCCTCGACTCTGAGATGACTTTTGTGACATTATCGCTCTGAATGTGCACCCGTACTCTGTATTGATGAACGTTGATGGATGATCCCTTGCGTATCCTAGAATTCTATTACCGTTATCTCACCAAACATAGACAATAGATATCTATGGCAAGTCCTTATCTCTCTCTCTCTCTCTCTCTCTCTCTCTCTAAACCTGTGTTCACCCTGTTTCGATACAAAATAGCGTAATAATTTTAATCGAATCATCACACGTTTATGATTCAGTTTGGATATCTGCGTTCAGGATTGCTTATAGTAGTTTATCCCCCCCCCCAAATTGCACTGATAAGAGAATAATCATGTGTAGTTTTTTTGCAAGACGGGCTCGATCTCCGGTTGAATCAGTTTGCGTTCACTTTGCATTAAAAAGGCAGACACCTATCTCTTCCCTCATCTCAATACAACATAGACAAGCAACATCTCCCATTTGAAATGATACTAGCGAACGAAAGAAGAGCCCTTGATCTGAAATCAGCCTATATATATATATATATATATATATATATATATATATATATATATATATATATATATATATATATATGTGTGGGTATAATTTTCTTGAACCCGTATTTGGAATGACCTCCTGTTATTACATGGATAATGTGTCACTTGGCTTAGACAGCGTAAATAGAATAAACAACTAAAGCAACAATCAAAACCAAAACTACTGCAAGAAGCGAACCCGCAACTGATTAGGTAACTTCTTTAACGTTGCTCTTACCATTAAACTAAACAGCCCAGCAGAAAAAGAAAAGGCCGGAATTATTGTTTCATCCCCACGTTCTCATTTTTGCTTATTCACAGTTCATATCAGTGCTATTGTTTCTCATTTCTTCAATCGTTTATCCCATTTACGTTGACAAGGCCAAATGACACATTTTCTGTGAAATAACGGGGGATCATCTCAAAGACAGTTTCAAATAATGTAACACATTCACAATTACTCCTCCCGATTAAACATCCGTTTCTTAAAGATATACATATATATATATATATATATATATATATATATATATATATATATTGTGTCATCCACAGACAGCTGTTTCGATGTATTACATCTCTTCAGTGTGGCTATAGACTTTATCCCACCCAGTACCGTGAGGCAGAATTCAAACCGGAGGCTGATATCCTACCTCTGGACTATGGAACTGGGTGGTCAGGCTGAATTTAAGCGATATATTCATTTTTACGCTGAAAATCCTCATCCACCAGTGCTCTATTCCTGTGGAAGAGCATTGCATAAGCTCACAATGGATGAGTTACCTCACTTAAAGAGAGCTCAACCCTGAATAGAGGAGCATTAATTATCAGCGTAAAGCAGATGCTTCCCAACAGCTTTCGAGTTCAGCTAAGCACGTTTGCTTCTTGTGCCTTGTGACGCATGAAGCAATAATCATCTCATGACACATGAAACAATGATTTTATGTCAAGATGCAAATGATATTTTCTCAACCTCAAACGATTTATGGAAGCCCAAATCATTGTTCACAAAATCAGTCCCCAACCCAAGGGCTGCAGACCCTTAAGGACCCACAAAAGTATCTTTGAGCTTCTGTGGTCAGACTTTTGAACTTTGGGGTCCGTGAGCTTGTTGAATAGAGTCACTGACACGACTAGAGATTGGAGGGTCCGGGTGAAGATGGGGTCTTTACTCCTTGATGGGACCCTTCCAAGAGTTTTTGATATCTGTAATTGAATAAAGTTACTAATGCAGTAGGTGGACTACTATCAATAAAGCTTTTGACCCCCAGACGCAGTTCTCTCAATCAGCAACGCCCTGATCATAGGACATCGTTTACAATTCTGAGTGCTTCGCTTTGGATCATACGGTATCTATCAAAGCAAGCACCCCCAGGCATGACCTAACTGGAGCCACCTAGTGGCTTAATTTGATTATCTGTAATTATTTCGAAATGCTCCAAGGCTTACTTATAAGTTCTGGCAGCATTTACCTATTCTCCTGTTCGTGCAGGCACCCGTAGACACACATATACACGTACACACAAACCATACACACGCAAACTTTCTTTGTCATAGGAACTTTACGTACCTATACGATATCTTACAAACCACAGAATTCAATGTCTTTCTCATCCGTCTTTCTCTTACTGAACTTTGTGTATTAATTCATCTCGACACGCAGTCAGTGATGGATTATCTCCCCTTCTGGTCCCTCACCTTGGCTGAACTTTAGTAAGGCTTCCATTGTTCTTGCTCATCTTCCTCAATCGTTGTCGAACAGAATAAAGTGACTTTGTCACGTTAAATAACTTGTATGAATTATTACGAGGACAATACAGAAAATTGTATTTAAATCAAGATTATTAGACTTACATGTTTCTACTTTTGTCTTTTTCAATGTAATTTTAAATGAAACAATATTCGAAAAGTTCGTTTCTCAAGTAAATAATTTCACGTAATATCATATAATAATAATAATAATAATAATAATAATAATAATAATAACAACAACAAAGAAGACCTGACCAAGTAATCGTGGACAAGAAGAGGAGAATCTGCGAAATAATAGACGTGACTGCGCCCGTAGACCAAAGAGTGAATAGGAAAGAGAGTAGTTAAAAGCTGGAAAAATACCAGGACCTGGAAAGAGAACTGAAGAAGGTATGGAACATGAAAATCAGGGTAGTACCAGTAATAGTAGGTGCACTTGGAACCGCACCAAAGGCACTGACAGCGATACTGGAGGAATTAGGGGTAGAAGAAAGGATTAAGACTGTTTAGACCACGGCACGGCTGGGGACCACATGAATACTGAGATAAGTGCTAAAAATATGAGATCTATGACCCCAGCTGTCAGCAGAGACCTAACAGAGAAGCAGGGGAAAAATGTATCACGAAGTATGGTGGATGTGCAAACCACAGCACTACTGTGATAGGTGAGGGAGAGATAAGAAGGGGGTGGAAGATCTGAGGAGACTTACTGTAACTCAGCTGTCGGCGATAACCACCGGGCAACCGGTGTAAAAGTATAAACCACAGCACTGGTGTTGACTGTGAGAGTGTGGAGAGGAGGGCTGGAGACCTGAGTAGACCTGCTGTCACTCAGTATCCAGGCATATTGTGTGAGAATTAATAATAATAATAATAATAATAATAATAATAATAATAATAATATAAACTTTATTTCAATAATGATAATGATAATATCTATATTCATTGATCGTTGGATACAGACGTTCCCCAAAATTCACTAGACGTTTCTATCATGGGCGTCGTGGTGCCAGTACTTCCTGAAGTTTTTCGACACGCCATATTATTTTCACAGTTTTGCATATGATCTCTCGAGATTAGCGTTGTGAGTGGTGGTATTCTGCAGTTGTCTGACAGTTGTATGGCCAGCCCATTGCCATTTGAGTTTTCTAATGAACTCTCTATCTCTGACTCCTGTTTTTCTCTAATATTCTAGGCTGTCTTGTGATCTCTCCTCGTGAGAGTGAGCAAAATTATCTTTTATGCTTGCTGCATAACTTACAGTTTCAGGGTCAATAATCGTTAATCAACCAAAACTACAGATATGTCAGTCGCCAAAGTGTCACGTTGACATTATGCCATAAAAGCTACGCAAGTGTCTGACGCCGAAGTGTCTCATTGACATTCTGCTTCAAAACTGAAATAGTGTCTGACGCTGAAGTGTGTTTGTGACATTATGCTGAAAAAAGTGCAACAGTGTGTGACGCCAAAGTGTCTCAGTGACATTATGCCAGAAAAGCTGCAAAAGTGTCTGACACCGAAGTGTCTTTTGACATTATGCTGAAAAAAAAGGGCAAAAGTATCTGACGCCAAAATGTATAAGGGACATTATGCCACAAAAGCTGCAGAAGTGTCTGACGCTGAAGTGTGTATGTGACATTATGCTGAAAAAAGTGCAACAGTGTCTGACGCCAAAATGTCTCAGTGACATTATGCCAGAAAAGCTGCAAAAGTGTCTGACACTGAAGTGTCTCATTGAAATAATGCTGAAAAAAAGGGCAAAAGTATCTGACGCCAAAATGTATAAGGGACATTATGCCACAAAAGCTGCAAAAGTGTCTGACGCCGAAGTGTCTCATTGACAAAATGCCACAAGAGCTGACGTCGAAGAGTCATATTGACATTATGCCACAAAAACTGCAAAAGTGTCTGACGCCAAAGTGTCTCGATGACATTATGCTGCAAAGCTGGAAAAGTATCTGGAGCCAAAATGTCACATCAACATTATGCCACAAAAGTTACTCAAGTGTCTGTCGCCGAAGTGTCTATGTGACATTATGCCGCAAATCTGCAAAAGTGTCTGACGCCGAAGTGTCTCAGCGATCTTACGCCGCACGAGCTCAGATGGCGTGCCTTCTCCGTGATCGGGAAACATTCCTATTTACCATGACATCAGTTCCACGGATATCTATTTTTCCATCAGCCTGATCGTCTGCTGTGCGATACTTATTTGGCAATTTTCGGAGCTTGCAATGTAGTTATCCTTGAAATATGGCGTGATCCAGGAATTTTGGGACTGAGTCCACGTCCAGTAAGTCAAGTGAAATCTTCAATGATGGATTTACCATTGTTGTAGAACGTTATTCATACTTCACGCTGAATATCCACTACGTTTTTAAACCTTGATAAATATTATTGAAATACGAAAGTAAATTTTTACTCTTTTGGAAATCACTGACTCGTCGCCTTTTTCCAACTTTGTGAGCTGTGAAATATCAAAAGGGTGAAGGAATAATACAACTCACAGACGTGTAAAAGCTAATCAATCAAAAGGTATTACTGGCATCAGAGAAGAAATTAACGATCTGTCAGTAAGCATAACGCCTGTTCATACAAACAAAGTGAGTAATATAAGGGTGTTTCGAAAATAGTTAAGTAATTTCGTGTCTGGAAAGTAATTACGTATTTAACTGACAAAAATTATAAGCTGGCAAACTAAGGCAAGACCCGGGTTAAATTGTACGAAACGACGTATCGATTTAGTTCACCATCTCTTCTATCCAGAATGGGGGGGTCGTTTTTTATCATCATCAGTTCTTTAACGTTCATCTTTGGACATAGACCTCTCCCATGATTCGCCACACTTCTCTATCGTGGGCGTCACGGAGCCAGTGCTCTCTGAATTTTTCTGGCTCGTCTCTTCATCTAGTACTCTGCTGGCCTCGGTTGCGCATATGATTTCTGGGATTCCATGTTGTGAGTCGTGATATCCATCGGTTGTCCGCCATTCTTGCAACATGGCAAGCCCACCGCCATTTGAGTTTTCTAAAGGATTCAGTGATGTCTTAGAATCCTATTACCTCCCAGATGTATTGTTCTATCTTGAGGTCTCTCCACGTGAGGCCCAGCATAATTCTTTCATGTGCATGTTGTATGGTTCTCAATTTGTGGATCCGTCTCTTGGTTAGGTTCCTTGTTTCAGCTCCATAGTGACTATCGGGAGGATGCATTGGCTGTATATCCTTAATATTAGGATAAATGGGATCTTCTTAGTGGGCTGACCATGTTGCAAGAATGGTGGACAACCGATGGACATTGTGACTCACAACATGGATCCCCCGAGATCACATGCAGAACTGGGGCCGGCAGAATATTAGATGGAGAGACGAGCTAGACAAATTTAGAAAGTACTGGCTCCGCGACGCCCATGATATAGAAGTGTGGTGAATCCTGGGGAGGGTCTATGTCCAACGACGGACGTTAAGGGAATGATGATGATGATGATGATGATGATGATGATGATGATCTCTCAGTTTTAGGATTAATGGGATCTTCTTGCTATTAAAGGTTGAGCTTGCACTGCCAAAGGCTTTCCATCCTAGGATAATTCTTCGCTTGATTTCTTCTTCTTTTGAGGATTTCATGGAGATTCGTTGTCCTAGGTAGATGTAGTGATCTACTTTCTCCAGTTCTGTGTCCTCGATCTTGATGTTAATATTCTTATTTCCGATTAGATTGTTGCACATTATTCTTATCTTGCTGAAGTTTATGTGTAGGCTAACTTTCTTGCTCGCTCCATTTAGTTCATCTAGCATTAGTTGAAGTTCGTGTAGGTCCTCTGCAAGAAAGGCAATGAAAACTGGAAATCTGAGGCTGTTCAGATATTCACTGTCTTTTTTTATCCCTCTATTTTCATCGTCTAGTCTTCTGAAGATCATCTCGAGGCAGACTGTGAAGAGTTTGGGTGAGCAGGTATCACCTTATCTTACCCCTTTTCAGAGCTAAACTGACTCCGAGTCTCTTATAGCTTATGGTAAAGTTTAACCTAATGGATTAGAGAAACTTTAAAGCGCACCATATTCACCATAGATTACTGTATGATTTTCAAAAGGGTAGTACTGCCAGCCAGACAATGAGAAACATTTGTGAAGTGTATCTCGATGTAGTGAAGGCTCGTAAATGTCAGCTGGGGTTTGAAAGATCTTAAAACGGCAATAGTGATTTGAAAATACGTAATTACTTTCCAAATACGAAAATAAGTGATCACTTTCCACGCACGAAAATGCGTAATTACTTTTCGTACACCTTACTATTACAAATCAAGCTTGCCACTTAACTGACATTTTTTGACGGAAATAGCTAAAATTGCGTCAGTTCAATTTTCAGCTAACTTGGCAACTGTATACACTCCAAAATCTTATACCCAGCAAGACCTCGTAACAATAGTGGATTTATTATTTACAAATCTATAGAGTCTTTAATTTTTCCCTACTCACAATTTGAGGGAGGAGAAAAAATTCGCAAAAATGGAATAACGTCACACTGTTCCTTCTTGGGGAGAAAAAAACTGCTTAAAAAAACAGTAAAAAATGTTCTTCAATATATATATATATATATATATATATATATATATATATATATATATATATATATATATATATACACACATATATATATATATATATATATATACACACACACATATATATATATATATATATATATATATATATATATATATATATATATATATATATATATAGTCAGCAAAGAACAGATAAAATCGACATTGTTGATAAATACTGCAGTAAACGCAAAAAATTGTACAAATTTCAAACAGGAATAATATTGCATATCTCTTCTCTTGAACTTGAAAATTGAAGATAGTCTCCAAGTGTTACGCAGTTTTTTCAACCACAATCTTCGTTACCCTTCTGACCCTCATAAGCATTCACAACGTATGCTCTTTAACTCTATAACAGATATTCAGATGTTCGGAGTCAAAAGATTCCAAAAGACCTCAAATTGATATGGAAGGTCTTCAAGTTGAATACGAATTATACAAAGAGTTGCGTAAGAAGAATTTATCTGTCAGCTATTGACGTGGAGGTTTTTGTGCGTGATTTTTGAGACAAAACCATTATTCTTATTTCTTTCTCCTCTCTCTACCCTCATCTATCTCTCCTCTTTATTTTCTCTCCTTAAAAGTTTTTTTCTTTTTTCTCCCCCCCTCTCTCTCTGAATTTTCTTTCACGCCCTTCTGTCTTTCTTTTTCCTCTTTTCCTTTGTGTCATCTCCCTCTTTTCCCTTCTTTCTTTCAGATTTTTAAACATATTCTTCCTATCGCACATACGTGTACACTCATATACAAATCTCCCCTACACACTGTTGCCCAAACTGACGAATAAGCATGTGAACAAACGCATACAAACATACATATATATATATATATATATATATATATATATATATGAGTATTGCAGTGTAATGTGTGCGTGTGTATATATATATATATATATATATATATATATATATATATATATATATATATATATATATATATATATATACATATATATACAAATAATGTCTGTGCGTATATATATATATATTGCATCGTAATGTATGTATATATATATATATATATATATATATATATATATATATGTATGCACACACATTACGATGCAATATATATATATATATACATATACACACACACATATATATATATATACATATATATATATATATATATATATATATATATATATATATATATATATATATATACACACACATTACAATGCAATACTCATATCTTATTCAAAAGTTTTGATAGGAGACTTTACTATTCATTATTTCCGAATCCGTTCTCTCTCTTTGTTGTCTTTATCACAACGTTTCAGCTGATATACTCTCTGGCCTTGCCCGGTAGTCTCCTGGCATTCGATAGCCTTACAGGAAAATTGATAAACGCAAAATTCGATTCATGAAAATAAAATGCTCTCAATCCTTCACGTGTCACACCCAGTCGTCTTCCTTGGGAATTTCGGAAAGGCAACAAGCATAGGCAAGAAACACATACACATATATAAACCAAAATTCATTATCTCATATCTAGATATCACATATTTAATGTTATGTTCAAAAGTGAGTATTCAAGTATTTCAATAAGCAGAAACTCTGTTTTCATGTCTAACAATTCAAATCTATTTTCCAGACATTTTGCATTGGAAACCGCAAAGCATGAATAGAGTATACCTTTGATCAGAAAACGCTCACAAAAACCACCAACAAAAGTATCTAAATAGGTTTTTTCTGTTTTCAAAATCATTTTTATCAAGGGTTCTATTTACAACATGTATTTCTGCTTGATCCCTCACTTTGTGTCCGGTAGCGTTCCAGCTTGTATTCTGAAAGATTTAGACTTTTTAGTGATGCAACAAAATGCAAGAGAAGTAACTTAACCATTGATCCTCACGTAGTCAATTTTTTTTAATTGATCATCCCTAGCACATCATGCTGCAAAGACAGTGATCACATGGCAGTTTCTATTGAGTGACCAACCATCGAGTGATTTTCTATTGCTGTTCAGACATTTTTTTATGTGAGAGGCTCGGAATGTCAATCACCTTAATTCATCAGTGACCAAAGAATCTACATCTGTATACATTATCAATTACTTAAAACAAATACAGTTCTTTGAAGCCGATCCGTTTATCAGAATCAGTCATCGTTTAAGTGATATTTGTTTCTAAGTACAGACTCTCTTTTCTCAAGGAACCGATCGTAGAACTCAATCATCGTAAGCTGGGACTGATTTTCTACCACCCCTAGGCTAAGTTTTAGAAGCCCTACCCCTTGCCACACCTTCATTGAATTGGATGAAGTGATGAGTCTCGTTAAATAACTTGTATCGTTATATGAGTGGACGCACATGATAAGTGCTCAACGAGCCATTTTGATACTCTTAAAGTTACAATGTTTGTTCTTTCTTTGAAGTTGAAGTTTGAACCCTCTGCTGTATTATCCTGAAACATATTACGATTAATGTTTGAATGCATCATGTTATTTGAAAATGATTTCGTTTTTGTCAAAACTGGTGAAAATCGCTAGTTATTTTTCAACGTAGCTCTACCTGTGATATTTTCGTTATTTCGCGATTAGGGTACTCAGTTATGTTTTGTTTCGAAGTTTCCATATTTAGCTCCTGGTTTGATAAACAAAAATATCCCTAAAAATACTCATGATAAGCGAAACATGGTAACTCTTGTTTTCCGTCTGTAGAAATATATGCATGATAACTTCGTAAATAATTTGGAATTTATTAATATAATGTGCATGAGAATCAGACAGTACAGTTTCAAAATGAAAAATTTTATTGTAGTTCTAAAATTTAATAAAATTTGGCGAGTGAAAGTCTGTCAAACTTTGAATCTGATTTTCTCAAATTTTTAAAAATGGAATGTTGGGCACTTGCCATTCGATGTATAATATCATAGATTTATCGGAATCAAATACAGTCCTCAAATTTATCACTTTTTCAATTCCTTTGAATTTTTACTTAGAAAAACATTTGTGTTTTTTGTTTCTCAAAAGTGTCGATAACAGCATAGAAATCAACAGACAAAAAAGATATGATTACACCAAACACTCGCATATGCAACCAATCAAGCCATTTCCTTGCTTTCAGGGTGCCTGTTTTTCGGGGTTCTAGGCTGAATCGTACTCAGCCTGATAGTTAATCTACTATATGCACCATTTAAGTTGTATTTGTTTCTAGGTACATACTGTCCTTTCATGGAACTGATCAGAAAATCAAATTGTTGTGAGAGGCACTTGTAGAATTAGGCGTGGTTTACCAATTGAACTATGTATATAAAAATTGGGAAAAAGGGAGTTTTGCTTCATGAATTTCGAGAGAACTTTAAATATTTCTCTAACAATGTTTAATTCAATATTTTGGAATAACAACTAAATATTTCATAAATTCTTTTATTCACGATTATGCACTTTGGAATCAATGGCATCGTCGGGTCGGATTTGAATAATTAAAAAAAATATGTGATGCCCAACGGCGTTACTCGGTTCTCTCTTGGATACTACAAATTCTTTGGCTTCCATTACTTAAAACTTTGGCTCGGGTCCCTCATCTTGTTTGTCTTTGATGGTATTTTATTTTGTTTGAAGATTATTTTTCGAATGTTGAGGATATGAGCATTTTTCCAGGACGTTATTGAATTGTATTATATTCTGGAAATCGTGCAGATTCTTTGATTAGTCATCTTTTTGTTTATTACCTCGGCGTCTTTCAGGTTGAAATTGTGGTCCTTCTTGTTTCCATGAACCACGAGTGTATTTTCTGTATCATTTATTCCTAAGGCCCTTTTATGTTTATAAGTTCGTTTGCTTGATGCATTATTCCTCAACACTAGTAGAAAAGAAATTGAAAGAAATGAAATACCACCGAAGACGAGCAAGGAGAGGGACACGAGCCAAAGTTCTGAGTAATAGAAGCCAGAGAATTCGAAGAATCCAAGAGGGAACCGGATAGGGACGTTGAAACATAATATAATCATGCAGTGCCAAAAACATCATCGGACTTCATATATTGCTTGCAAAATCCATTATCGAAAGTGAAAAAATGTATGAAAAATTTTATAAATCAGTTGTTTTTCCAAATTGATGATTTACACATACCAACACGCATACACACACACACACACACACACACACACATATATATATATATATATATATATATATATATATATTATTATTATTATTATTATTATTATTATCATTATTATTATTATTATTATTATTATTATTATTATTATTATTATTATTATTATTATTATTATTATTATTATTATTACTAAGCCCTACATAAATTAACAAGCTTCATGTAAGCTATATATTGAAAAAAAGCATTGCTAAAAGGGAAGCAGTGTTTGATCAAAACTGCTGGGGGGCATGTTAATACAAGCTTTTGTTTTTTAAATCCCCGAAACTGTTGGTGAAAAAACAATTATCTCAACAACAAAAAAATATCCATGTTACCATAAGATCAAAGTATGAGTAAAATATTTCAAAACAGCACAAGAGAAACATAACATTAATTACATAGAGATATTGGGAAATGAATGACTGAAATGACCCCAAGAACTTTGGAGAAAGTTTGTTTTTTGAAAAATAAATTTAGTGCTCGAAGCTGTAAAGCTTTCTAAACTATATATATATATATATATATATATATATATATATATATATATATGTATGTATATATATATATGTGTGTGTGTGTGTGTGTGTGTGTGTGTGTGTGTGTGTGTATATATATATATATATATATGGGTGTGTGTGTGTAATCATACTAAATGTTCCACCAAGACACCAAGAACTTTGGAGAAAGTTTTGTTTTTTTAATAAATTTAGTGTTTGAAGCTGTAAAGCTTTCTAAACTATATACGTATATATATATATATATATATATATATATATATGTGTGTGTGTGTGTGTGTGTGTGTGTGTGTAATCATACTAAATGCTCCACAAATCTGGCTTTTTATCAGACTTGATTCAGAATGCATAACTACTCGACTCTACAACTTTAGGACACGTTTTAGTAGCTAAAGTTAAGAGGATCAAGAATACAAAATCGAATCAACTAGCTGACTACGCAACCAAAGTTTGTAATAATGGCAAATACTTGCCTGAAGGGCTTTCTGAATACGAAGTGAGACGAACTTGAATGAGGGCGAAATCTTAGAAAATCACGCAGCGTAATAAGAAGCCATCGAAGAATGATTCTGCTTGTTCTCAAACGACAGCTTTGGTCTTCGTTGCTGCCAGCCTCTGCACTGTAATGGATTAACCACCTGGGGCACCAAGATCAGTGGTCGCCAACCTCTTTATACCCAACACCTGCTTCTCTTGTGTGAACTTCAAATTTCCGTACCACCCACTAATATTAGGGTGTTCGGGAAGTAATTACGCATTTTCCTGTTATAAATTATAAGCCAACTAATTAGAGTAAGACCAGGGTAAAATTACACAAAACGACGTCTGGATTTAATTCATCATCTTTTCTATCCGGCCTTGTGTTGTTTATAGTTTATGATAAAGTTAAACCCCATGAAAGAAAGAGACTTTAAGAAGGAACTTATTTTCCATTGCTCTCTGTATGGATTTCGGATGGGTAGTACTGCTACGCAGACAATGAAGAACATTTGTTAAGTTTAGCTCGATGCCATGAAGTCTCGTAAATGCCAGTTACAGTTCAAGAAGTTTTAAAAGGGCGATCGTTATTTGAAAATATTTAATGTTTTTCCTAACATGAAATGCACGATTACTTCCCAAACACCCTCATATTTGAAATGTAGTTCGTCACTTAACTGACATTTTAAATGCGTAAAAAATTGGCTGAGTTTGTCAAAAATGGCTAATTTTACGTAAGTGTAATTTCCAAGTAACTGGGCAATTGCGTACGCTCCAAAATCTCACACAAAGGCTCCCAAAAGTAAATATACAACGTCTCTATCATATATCAAGACAATAATGAGAATAAATCTGTTTTGGTTGGCTATCTTTGGAATAACGCACTGTAAGCCATAACAACCAATGAGAATTGCACATTCCGAATTTGAAATACTTGCAATGAATGCAGACATACCTTGCAACCCAAAGAAGGATGTTTTGCCCACTTAAAAGCTTGAATCACCCAGTAATGGGAGGAATCGCTTAGGTCGGCAACCACTCCCTAGATTGAGCTTTAATTAGTCTCCCCTCACCTTGCACCCCGCTGTTGTCCTACCCTTCGTTGAAAAGAATAAAGTGACGTTAAGTCACGTCAAACAACTCATATCGTTAGACTTTCTATTATACGCTACGTGTATAATATCAAGTTCTAAGAATGAATTGCAGAATCTGAAATGTTTATTTTGTACACATATAATTGTATTTCTCGACGGTTTATCGCTTTTTGTGGTAGATTTTGTCTTGAAATAGAGTCAAGATATGTTTGAATCTTGAGGGTAACCATGTTTTTTAATTACTCGGGTCAGTCAGACTTGTATGGAAAATGTATCTATTTGTCTATATATCTTGCTTACTCCAAAGGTGATTTGAACTTCTCTCTTAGTGTACGAAATCAGGATTGAACTATGTATAATATAGGATTAAAATTAGCCCTACTAGATACGGTTATAATTGTTACAGAATCATAGAACAGACACATCAAGGGTTAAGAAAAAAAAAAGAAAAATTGCAGGACAAACAGTTGATATCTATTGATAGTTTATATTTGAAAATATATAATCAGATTTTTCAACATTTTTTCGCTATATTTCACTGCTTTAATTCTGGATAGATTCAGAATGAGTTTGAATCTCGATAATAACCATTTTTCTGGATTTTTCAGATCAATATTGTATGGATAGTAGGTTCAATTTTCTGTGTATATTTTTTATTCCAAAAGTTATGCGATTTTTCATCTTTCGGTATCAAAGTTCCAGCGTGCAGTCATGGTAATATAGGGTTAAAAATGACTACCCCAGGGATATTATTTCAGCTTGGGAATTGGCAGAATCATAAAATAGACAATTCAAAGATTAAGGAAATACGACAAAAAAATTCAATGGTTCAAGTGGACCTACTTTTTCGACGATATTAGTATTATGAAAAAATCTGATCATTATTATCAGGGTGAGAACGAACGCAGACTCCACAATCTTTTTTATTCGCGAAGTTAGGAAGTGTGTGAATTTTGCACATATGTACAGCCTATCCGTGGTCAACTGGAACCATTTTAAACACTGTGTAAAGTCCGAAGATCAAAAAAAGAAGTGGTTTAACAGAAAGTCGATAATGTAAAAAATTATGATAGATTTCACTAAACAAGAATGTCTTCAGTATTAAATTTCTTTATTCTTTTAGGAATAATAATTGAAACACCGTCCACCAAAACTAGGTTTCTTCAGTTTTCAAGTCAGTCCGGCTGACTGAATATGTAGGCATGCATCACGGGTACTGGTCACACTAATGGAGCTGAAAGGCTGAACATTCTAACATTTACCCTTTATGTCTAAAAAGAACAACTTTTCTGGTTTTTTTTTTAAATCAACCTTAAATATGTTCTAGTTCATGTTTCTTTAATTCACCACCAAAATAGTTTTTTTCTTTTAGGATTGGTGGTATTCAGTTTACAATGAAAGTTCATTCTAAATCGGTCCCTAGTTTGTGTCCGCTCGATTCGCTCTTGTTTTTCAAAAATTCTGACTCTCTAATGTCCAACAGAAGGCAAGAGAAGTAACTTTTTATTGATCACCTCTTTTTACAAATTTTGATTGATTACCCCAAACACAGCTTGACGTTGGATACGTGACATTTTCTATTGAATGACGAACCAGACCTGTTTTTCTTTTCCTTCAGATTCTTCCATTTTTTTTTTATTTCATTCTTTTCGTTGTTTGCATTATCATTTGCATATGCAAATGCAGTTCATGCAGCCTTTTGGAGCCGTCCTCAACGTTTCATATTGCACTCAGAAAGATTTTATTGCAAACAAATATATCCCTTTGTCGCCCTTCTTGATAAGTAAAATAGACACAGCTTTCTTACCAAGATTTTTTTCATTTCAGAACATTACGTACTCTAAAATAGTGTATCTCAACCTTTTTAGTTGTTCCAACGCATCTCTATCAGTCGCTTTTTAGTCGGTCTTTCAATTGATCAATATTATGTCAATCAACAGTTCAAGTGTTTAATTTACTAAAAGCTATTACATCAGAGGAGAGATGACGTCATCAATTGATGATGTTTGATTTTTACTGTTTTCTAAGCTTTGTTTGGTATTCATAGCCATATTTACTAGCAGAAATGGCTCAAATCGGCTATACTTTTCAATTTCTGGCTAATTTTACTGTTAAGATGTATATATACCCATTTAAAGCCCACTTATCAGAAAAAAAATGAAAATATAACCATACAATCAGATTGCAGAACAAACAATAGATAAATATTGTACACCTGTTTTAATTAATATTTACGAATTGTTTTTTTCTAAGGGCAGGATAATCGGATGAAACATCCTCGCTTTCCTCTTCTGCTGCCCGCTGTTATCCATACCCCACCTAGTAATACTACTGCTTCAAATCAGAAATCACTGATTTAGACGTAGGGATGGTGGACATATCGTTGAACCTCTTTGGGTCATTACAGAAGCAATCGTCACCCGTTCACCTATTTCTACTTCTTTTTCTAATGAAAGTAAATTGACAATTGCCTTGGTCTTTTTTTTCAAGGTGACTTTTTTGCTTGATGCTTTGCTATTGATTCTCAATATTTGGATTGATGTTTTTGAATATTAGTTTAGTCCCCCTTTGCGTGAATATGTAATGCTGCACGCTGTGCAGCGCTCAGGGCACGCGCGTGTATGTGTGATATATCACGCGACAGTGGGCATAAATTCGGAGCTTTTAGTAAATGTATATATGTACGCGCGTGTTGGCTTGATAGTAGAAGAGATAGCATTCTTCAAGTGGACCTCCCGTAGGGAAATGTTCAAGTGAGGAGCTGATCTCTTTGGCATTAATCACTTTGTCTCGGAGTGGCCAGATTCTGTTATCTCATTCCAATTCCATTAGGGACTTAATCTGGGAATTTCTTGGGAAGACTTAGTAAAAAAAATGCCTACCGTTGACTTTAAAACTACTAATGGTTAACGGCACCATGAATAGATTCGGCGCACCTAGACCAGAGTCAGGCTGTGAAAGTTTGTACTTTGCATTAATACCCCTGGGAAAAGCATGAATCGACCTCCCAGCTATGACTAATAAGCGGGGGGACCCTTTAGCTCTATAAGACAGTCTATACAAACCCACAATCGCTACAATGTTTTGGTCTCTGTGGATCGTTCTAGAAATGGAGAAAAATCATTACCTCATATGTCAAAATACAATACATTACCTCATGTGTCATGAGACACAATCATTGTGTCATGTCATGAGATCAAATCATTGCTTCATATTTCGTGAAATCTAAGCATTACCTCGTATGTCATGATACAAAACATTGCTCCATGTGTCATGAGACACAACCATTGTGTGATGTTTCGTGAAACCGAATCATTGCCTTGTGTGTTGTGAAGCAAAACCAATGCCCCATACGCCACGATACAAAAAATTGCCCCGTCTCATGCGACACAATCATTGCATCATGTATCATGAAACCAAATCATTGCCTCATGTGTAGCAAGACATGGAGATCAACTGTGCCGAGCTGAACCTGAAAAGTATTGTCATGCATCTGCTTCACACTAAAATAAGAATTTTCTCTGTTCATGCCTCCGAGCTTCATCAATCCGGCCTCTACAATGAAAATCAAAGTTCCGCATCAGATGCTCCCAGTTATATACTGCATTGCTTCATGGCCAATTTAGATATCATAAAGCCTTACTCTTATTATGGATAAACTCCAAAACTTGAGTTGACAGTTATTTCTCTACCGTAACAAGAAAAAAAAAACAAAAAAAAATAAGAGCAATCCTCTGTAAAATTGAGGTTGTAAACTGATATGCAAGATCCAACACCTATAGTAATCTGAACTCATGTCCAACTGATTGTCGGGAGGCTGTCTTACTGACTGAACTTAATCGACTATTAATAGAAATTTATTATGCATATACGTACGGGCTTTTTTTCAATTGAATGAAAAAGAAATACAATATATGTGATTTTTTATTTATTACTTATACAATACAAAGGTTGCAGTAATCATCTTCAGTCAGAATAAAAGGTAAATGTTATTCGAGCCTGCAGTAGCCAGGCCGGTTTTTATACATATTGAACTTTTTTTCTTAAGCCTTTAAAAGAACGTTGTTAGACATAGGCCTTCCTCAGTAAGTGGGGTGGTTTTGAGCTTTCCCTATGCCATGCAGGTCCATGTTGAGTGAGATAGGGGGGTTGATACATGCCTATGGGTATTATTGTAAAATGGACGCAAACTGACTTACGCAGCGATTGAACCCTGATCGGCGATCCCATTACTATCGTACCGTTAACCACTCGGCCAATTTTACATCCTTAATCATTTTCCTTTCGGTGTTTCACGAGACCTCAACAAACAACATTTGAATATACATCATTATCATCACCGTAATTTTGAGGGCTGATTAAACAATAAAAGACCATTTTGAGAGCAGATATTTAAATTGGAATCTTTCGATCGAAATACAGTGACAGGTCACGTGACCAGTGTCTTCTTGCAGGCGACAAATTAAGAATTAGGAAGAGTGGTAATCAATGGATAAGTTACGTATCTCGCCTTTTCTTGGACTGAGATTACTAAAAAGTCCGAATTTTCAAAAATCAGTAAGATATTAACGAGGGTCTAATTTAGCATAACCCCACAATTCGGACTGAATCCCCAACTAAAACCCAACCTATTTAAGGGGACAAAATTTGAGGAAAAAAATGAAAATTTCAGCCCTCTAGCACCATAGGTTCCATCTGTACACGGGACGTATCCACAGCCAGCCAGTCAACCAGTCGGACCGTGTTCAAAACTGAGTGAAACCACTGTTGACGGTTTGGGTGACAGTTTGGGTTTACGGTTTCTAATGAGTCACTTCAGGGTCGAGGAAAATGTTGAGCAAGTATCTGCAGGAAAGTTTTTTGAGTTTGTTTGTTTTTTTGTTTTTTTTCAACAATGAACATCAGAAACCACAAGAACATTTATGAATAACACTGAAAAGAAATACGAGAAAAAAACTCATTCTCTCAAAGAATTTTCAAAGAAAACTGAAGCTCACGAGTTCGGTACCATCTAAATAAACTAACAAACAAAAAAGTATATAATTTTCGAGAACAAATACAACAGAGTAAAAAAACAAGAAAATAAACTTCGAAGGATATACTCGAACAGAGGCGAGATACAAGCACAAATATGAGAATTGTTGGTTTTTTATTTTGTACAATTTTTCATGTGGTTTAAAGCTGTTGAAATATTATACATTGTTTATGTCTTCGGGGAAAGAACATTAAATAGAAGACATGAAAAATCTTCTCTTTTTTTTTCTTTTGCTTTTTTTACACTGTCTTAGAAAAACAGCAATTTAGAATGTCCTTTATGCTTTTCATGAAAAAACATTTCTTTCTGGTATTAAAATGATTTATGTTATTCTGTTCTTTTAAACGAATCGGTGAAAATGTGGGGAATAATTATTTCTGTTTTTGTGTCCACGAACTACCCACGCAGGCGCACGTACAAGCACACACGTATACACACATACACGAAAGAGAGAGAGAGGTGGGAGAGAGATTGGAGAGGGAGGAGAGAGCTAGAACAAAAGAAAGAAAGGATGAAAGACAGAAAGAAAGGAAGGAAAGAAGGAAGGATGGAAGGAAGGAAGGAAGAAAGAATGAAAGGAAGAAAAGAAGGAAGAAAGAAAGAGACAAAGGAAGAAAACTTCAGAAAAGAGAGGAAAGATGTCTTATTCAGGGAGTAGAAAAATAAAGTGAAACGATAGAGAGAGAGAGAGAGAGAGAGAGAGGGGGAAGGAAGAGAGGAAAAAGAAAGAAAGAAAGAAAGAAAGAAAGAAAGAAAGGAAGAAAAGAAGGAAGAAAGAAAGGAAACTATAGAAAAAAAGGAAAGTTGTCACATTCAGGGAGAAGAGGTGAAAATCGAGAGAGGAAGAAAGAAAGGAAGGAAGGAAGAGAGAAAAAAGAGAAAAAGAAAGAAAGAAAAGAAGGAAGAAAGAGAGAAATAGGAGGAAAAGAAAAAAGGAAAGAAAGCAGAAAGAGAAAGAAAAACAATACAGAAGGAGATGATTCACTTTGGATAGAAAAACACACCTAGACATCGGCGTAAATATCTGACCGATAAAATCCTTTAGAGTAACCCTTTGCAGCATTCATTGCGATTTTCTTGGTTCACTGTCGATAACACTTGGCTAATCCAGTCAGGAATAAACAGCTTGCTGATGAAAATTACCTCCTACACACCACTACAAACTGTGCACTTTCCCCGGTGAACAAATCTAGTATTTCTTTCGGAACAAAACATCTCAATCCAAATATGCCCGTAATCTTTTTTCACTGGGATCAACAAGTACATCTTATGAAAAGGGAAAATAGATAGGATGTACCTCGTATTGAATTGATCAGCAAGCCCAACCGACTGGTCGTTGAATCTATTATTACTCATTGGATCTATCGATGGCCTGATATAAAACTGCTATGCTAATAAATATTATGAAAAATAACAAATTAGGACGCACGTCATATAGCGATGATCAGTACGTGCGTCTTTCTTGGTTCACTTTCTGTCTGTAACAATTGACTCTTCAATTCAGTAATAAAAAATTTGCTGATGAAGATACAGCAGCAGTTCCAACTGGGCGCTCAGTCTGATAAACGAATCCAGTATCTAAGAGAAAAGAAAACTGCAAAGATTTTAATTATAATGTATTTGTGGATCTGTATTTTAAACAATAATCAGGACGCAAGTCGTATAGCAATGATAAGCAGGCTAATTTTGCTGGCCGTTGTTGGTGGATATAATCCCCTGCGGTTCTCCCAGTATAACTGATCTGACACCAACTCATGCTAATGTAATGTACCTATATTGTGAATAGAGTTTTTTTCTGTCCGTAACACTTGACTCTTCGATTTAGGGGTAAAATCGTTTTGATAGAAATGCATCCTTCCTACCGATTTAGGCTCTATGATCTCCTCAACAGAAACATCCACATTTTTTAAAACCCAAAATTGTTGTATAGAAACTCAGATATAATTTTTTTTCCCTGGAATTTACAGGTTTGTCTTTAAAACAATGACTTTCCATATCTATTTGAGATAATTCGGAAACTTTGGGCGCTGATAATTCATTATTGAGTTGAAAGCATAATGACAATCTATATAATGAGATTACGAGCATTTTTTTCTGTTCATTCATTTGTTGCCAAAATGTCCCTGATTAATTCAACCTCCTTTTATGACGTAACAATTACGTCATAAATTCTGTCATATAATATCTTGAGACTGAAATCGTCTCATCACACATTAAAACAGCTCAAGTTGAGTTGAAACTTTGAGAAAAAAACTTATAATTATGATTAGTTGAATCGTGAAATAAAAAAGATATCCAAAATATTGCTTTAGGTTCCTTAATGCCGAGCCATTCATGAACAACCCGTCATTTTGGACGGATATATGCTGAATCACTTCATCATCAGTCTCTTAACGTCCATCGTTGGACATAGACCTTCCCCAGGATTCGCCACACTTTCTATCGTGGGTGTCGCAGAGCCAGTACTTTCTAGTTCGTCTAGCTTGTCTATCCATCTAGTACTCTGCTTTCCTCGGTTGCACATGTGATCTTTAGGGATCCATGTTGTGAGTCGCGATGTCCATTGGTTTTCTACCATTCTTGCAACATGGCCAGCCCAACGCCATTTGAGTTTCCTAATGGCTTCAATGACTCCTACCGGTCTCAGACTCCTACCTTCTTACAGATGTATTTTGCTGTCTTGTGATCTCTCCATGTGAGGTTGAGCATGATTCTTTCATGTGTACGTTGCATGGTTCTCAATTTGCAGGATCGGATCCATCTCATGCTTAGGTTCCATGTTTTTGTTCTGTAAGTGACTATTGGGAAAATGCATTGGTTGTAAAGCCTCCTTTTTAGGATTAATTGGATCTTTTTTTTTTTTTGAAGATTGAGCTTGCTCTACCAAAGGCTTTCCATCCTAGGATGATTCTTCGCTTGATTTCTTCTTCTTTTGAGGGTCTCATGGAGATTTGAAGTCCTAAGTAGACGTAGTGGTCTACTTTCTCCAGTTCTGTGTCCTCAATTTTGATCGTAGTGTTTTCATTTCCGATGTGGTTGTTGCACATGATCTTCGTCTTGCTGAAGTTCATGTGTAAACTGACTCTCTTACTCTCTTAAGGGTATATGCTAGTAGTATAATAATTATGCTATGGTTCCTTCCCTGCAAAAGAGTTTTAGCGAATCCAGGGTGAGATGCATGAATGCACACTGAATAAAATGAGAGGGAGCCAAAGGGAAGGGGTCGTCAATACAATGAAAATTGTTATTTTCCTTGATTGCTCATATCTAAGAGTGATGCGACTGAGTCCTGGCCCTTGCTCTCCATATCAGACATAGGTATTTCTGGAAGATATTAAAATCAGTTTTGTCTGCGACAAAACACTTCAATGGCACCAAGCATTCAACCGAATCTTTCCTCGAAGAAAGTTCATAGCAGAAGGGTTATAGCTTTCGTAATACCAAGAAGCGTGCAGGGCTGAATTCAATAATTGCGAAGCCCAGTAACATTTTGGGGGGAGCCATTCTTATTTCGTAATTAGCTATTATTTTCAAACAACTAAAAAAGGTTTTTGGTGGATCAATAATCTATCTGTAACATGAAAAATCCTCAAACTAATTAAAAGGCTGAAAAAACATACGAAAGGAAAAATGTTTCTCAAAGACATATTCCTATGGGTTGGCTTGCTACAATCTTGGATCCCTGTGCAGTTACACTATCGGCAGTGTCTTGAGTATAGCCCCAGAAAGAAGTAATATCGTAACCAATCTCTCTTTTCGCTCCGATCTATTGGTAAATTTTGAAAGGACTTGATTGGAATGACTGGCGATAGGACCAAGTGCTGGAAAAAGTAATACTTCTTAGTTCTCTGTAGATTGTAGTCTGAACAAAATATCATCATCAAAATTGTGTATGTATGATTCCTCTCTTGCTGCATATATATATATATATATATATATATATATATATATATATATATATATATATAATTTAACTAAATAGTGATGTAAATGAATGTAATCTAACTTGAGTTAACAAACGTTGATAAAACAATATCATATAATGCATACATTTCTAAACATGGTAGAAGTTATCATCTCAGTAAACATGCAACTGTAAGGCCCAGTTGCATTATCTATTAAGGAGATGAATAAAGCAAAACGACAGTATGAAGAGAATTTATGCATTTAATCGATATATTACCTCTACTGCAAGTATTG
>OY735236.1:2931620-3149120 GCA_963457665.1 Thysanoteuthis rhombus | reverse complement strand
CATGTCTTCAGTGAGGCTATAGACTATCCATTATCCCATCCCGTACCTCTGCCTTATGCAGAACAGGATGGTCAGTGAGGTTCAATTCAGGCGATATATTTATTTACGCAAAATTTCCCATCCAACAGAGTGCTCTATTCCGAAGTTGGAAGAGAATTGCATATATTTATATATATAGCGAAAAACTGGTCTTAGCTCTTCTTTTCTTTAAGATTACTATGGTGCTCAAAAATACGTTACGATCAAATTAATACAGTGTACAGTATTAAACCACTCTTACAGTCTCTGTCCAAATTTCTTTAGATGAAGGGGGCATCAATATGTATGGATTTTGTTGAGACTGTTGTTTTCATCTTGCTTCAGGTTTCTAAAACAGTGTTCCCGTCTTTGTAACATATCGCCTTCTTTGTTGGTGTTAATATGATGAATCAAGATGAAGAAAACAGTTTTTTTCACTTTCTGTTTGTATCACAGAGTGACTAACAACTCATACATTATGATAACGATATCCCTACATCGTGTAAATCAACAACTGCAGCCCGCGCATGTACCAGAATCAATTATATAGAAATCACCTAAAATTAAAATTATCTTAGAATATATCTGAAAAAAAAAATACAAGCACAATACTTAGACATTGTTGGTCCAAAAATGACCGGAGAGACCCTTAAAAATTAACAAATATAAAATTATGTGAAAGGAAGGCGTTTTTAGATGGTACCTAGTGGTGTATTGATGCAAATTTTCAAGGTTGTAGCCGAAAAATTTGACCAGGAATGCCCAGAGACATACATACTGATAGACATAGACAAACAAAAAGAGAAGAATCTGTCACCCACTTGGCTGGCTGGTTGGGCCATTTGCAGGGCTTCGGTGATTTGATTAAGACAAGGGAAAGCTGCAGCCTGTTTTTTCTGCAATTCAAGGTCTTCATGAGTAACGGGTATTTATCTGATCTTCTAAATATAGACTTTGATTGTTAGCAGGATATTAGTCAACAATGTGGGCGTCGACTACAGGGATGGGGCAAACGGAACATTACCCCCCTCATCCCAGAATCGGATGCGAGAGTGTCTGAAAGTTAAAACCTTATAGTTAATAAAGGATGATGGTGCAGTACAATTGTTTTATGTAACCCTAATTCAATGTTCTGGTATAAAAGATGGATTTTTTTCTCGCCGGTGACAGGGTTCCTGCTAAGATATATTCTGAATATATCCTTCTGACCTTCAACTGGGAATATGTCCTTTTGTTCGACCCTCCCCCCTGGAAAAGTGTCAGCGGGCGCCTATGGTCAACCATTGTCGTTTCAACAGTTATGTGAACAGATCTTATGAGCACCAGTTCAATACTCTAACCACTGTGTTATCGCAGGAACCATTTTCCAAAGTATTTATAGAAGATTGGTGAATTTCCGGCGGATGTAAGAAGTCAAGAATAAGCAAACGAATTCGAGGGTGTAAGTATATGAAAAATACAAAGTTTCTCAATAGAAACCGTTCCGTAATCAAAGTCTTTTGGCAGCATGTCAAGTTGGGGATGATCAATTAAAAAATAGAGCGATCAATGGATAAGTTACTTCTCCCACCCTTTGTTTGGGTAGTGATCACTAAAAAGTCTGATTTTCTCAAGAGAGCGTGAATACTGTCGGGCACAAGCCTCGATTGGTGAGCCCTGTACGAAGGATACATACATAATCAGCCAGCCAACCAGCTGGGCCGACTTAAAAACTAAGAAACTATAAATGAAGAAGTTACTTCTCTCGCCTCTTTTTTGGACAGTGATCACTAGAAAAAAGTCTGAATTTTCAGGATTAAAAAAATCAGCATGAATGCTGCAGTACGCAAAGTGGGGGGTCAATTTAGAGGGAAATACATCGAGAATTGGACCCCAAATGAAAACCAAGGGAAATTTTTCGAAAAATGCCTTTTGTTGGGCAGTGATCACTAAAAATGCTTGAATTTAAAGAAACAAAAAACAAGCATAGATGAAGTGGGGGATCAATTCAGCAAGAAATTTCATTACGAATTGAACCCATATTAAGAAACTTATCAGAGAATAAAAAACGAAACAAAAAGAAGCACTTTTTTTCTACACATAATAAGGCGCAAACATCCAAGTTTTAGCCCTCTAGCTCCATCGGTACGCTCTATACGTGTGATACGAACATTGCCAACTAATCTGCGATCCAGATAGTCAGCCAGCCGGTCAGAGTTTAAAAAAACTGAAGAACAACAGTTATGGTGACAGTTCTGATTGGCGGTTTCTGAAATGAATTTTTCATCTTATTTTAAGAAACAGATTAGGGCACGACAAAAATAGGCACAGAGAATAGCTTATTGAAGAAGATCGATAAAAATAAGTCGATAAGTTGAATAGGGTGACCGTAGGGGAAACAAGGCAAAAATGTCTATGTTTACTTATTTTTACTTACTTAACATTGAATCCTTTTTTCATTTTCGTTTTTTTTTTGGCTTGTCTCCTTCGTTTGACTTGACTGTCTTTTGACTGCCACCTTTTCTCACCTTCTTTGGGAAAAAAATTATTGGTCATTTTGCTTAATTCTATTCGTTTATCAATTGTTACTGGTTCTTTTCTTTCTTCGTTTCTTTATTCTTTCCTTCTTTTACTTTTATTCTCTCTCTTTCTCTCTCTATTTATCTTTCTATCTATCTCTATACAGGTATATAAAGACATGCACACACACACAGACACACACACACACACACACATATATATATATATATATATATATATATATATATATATATATATATATATATATATATATATATCAATGAGTTCATATATATATATATATATATATATATATATATATATATATATATCAATCCATCTCAGTGTATTCATATCCATCTATCAATATTTGTTCATATGTATATATGAATCGATCTATCTATTGCAGTCTGTTCCTATCTATCTATCTATCTCAGTGTGTTCATATCTATCTATCTATCTATCTATCTATCTATCTATCTATCTATCTATCTATTTATCAATCTATCTCAGTGTTTTCATATCTATCTATCTATCTATTTATCTATCTATCTATCTATCTCAGTGTGTTCGTATCTATTTACTTATCTATCAATGTGTGTTCATATCTGTCTGTGTTTATATCTATCGATCTAGCTAACTAGATAGCTATATCTGCGTATTTATATCTATCTCTCTATCTATCCATTCATATATATATATATATATATATATATATATATATATATATATATATATATATATATATATATATATATATATATATAAGTGTGTGTGCGTGTGTGTGTGTCTACCTCAGCCCGTTCCTATCTATATATCTATCTATCTCGCTATTCTTAAAAAAAACATCAATTTTCCTTTATTACTAACTTAAACCTTCTATTTTTCTTTCTTCATTTTCCCTCCTTCTCTCTCTCTCTCTCTCTCCCTCTACCACTCTTCCTCTATCCATTACCCACTCTTTCTCAAAATTCTCTTTATCACCCTCCCCTTCTCTTTATCGCCCTTCTTTCCAATTCACCATACCTGTCCTTTCTCTTCATTTTCTGGCCTCAACGCAGATATCAGTAACTGTCAACCAAAACTGTCAACAAAACTGTCAACATAGATTTCTTCAGTTTCCAGGTAGGTCTATCTTTCTGGCTGGTTGACTTTGTATATATCGTAGCCTCTCTACTGCAGTTGGCTGGCTGAAAATATAAACATTTAACATTACTATGCCTAGATTTTTTTCTTCTTACAATATTTTTTCAGAGCAGGATTCAGTTTGCAATGTGAATTGATGCTAAATTGATCCCTTAGTATGCGCTTCTTTTTTTTAACTCAGACTTTTCTATCGATCCCAGTCCAACAAAAAGCGAGAGATGCAACCATTTCATCAATAACACACTTTACCAATTTTTTCAAATTGCTCATCCCCAACACAACATGGTGCCAGTAGACGTTGGTTTCGTGACTGTTTCTATGAGGTGACTGATTTTGTTTTCGTTTCGTCTTGGAGAAATACTAATTCTGTTCGTTTAATCCTCTTAGGTCGTTTTTCTTACAATTCCCAAAGTCAGCGACAGAAACGACACTTTTTCTAAGCAAAACATCCATATTTTGTTCCTTCAATAGATGTGAGGCAGCCGAGTGGTTAACGGTACAGAGAATGGGATTGGAAAGACGAATTCAATCTCCAGCTGAGGCAGTTTGCGTTCAATTCGCCCCAGGGTCGCCATGTTTTTTTTTTTAATTTTTTCTATCCTGAAATTCCCTCTCAAATTCCAAAAATTAACAAAAAAACACCTCAATTGGTCAAACTAGACAACAAAACATGAGCAAAAACTTCAAAATGTAAATATCGTCAGCACTGCTCTTGCCAAGTCGAGGAAAACCCCAACACAAATAACAGCTGAATTGACCACAAAAAGCACGAAAACGTAAAAAAAATTAATCTCTTTTAAATGCAATGGTTAATTGATGCCTTTTTGGCACAATGTAGGGAAGGTAGTTCCAATTATAGGAATTAGAGAATCAGTAGAAACAGGATCTTGAATTTACACCATTATCAGTGGATGAAAGTGTCCAATCCAAATTTCGTTTTTCTTTCAGTAATTCTCCGATTTCTTTTTATTTATTTCTATTAATATTCGGACCATCCTCATCTTGGTTGTTTTTAATACAACCAAGATGAGGATGATCCGAATATTAATAGAAATAATAACAATACCTCATCTCAAATATTCAGAGATATTCTTTTTATTTGTTAGGCGTTTGTATCATTGAATGAGCAAGGGACACTAAAATATTTTTGCGTTTTTGTGCATCCGTAGCTCGAAACACATTCAAGATACAAAACTTCATACACCACTGGTATCTGTATCTTCTCCCCTGCCAAAATGTCAAGGGCCAGCGTGGCAGGGTAAGGCCCATCACCCCCAACATTTTACTGGTCTAACCATGAACATCAAAAGACAGATAAAAATCTCTTTTTGTCAAATTCCTACCGTTGAATTTTTACTTTTTTTTCGTATGTAACAACAATGACGGATAGCAATCACCAGACCTAAAACCAGAGGGATCATGCACAAATAACAGTGATATACTGATAAAATCTAATGATGAATTTACTCCCACTTTAACATGCTACCAGGGATCAGATACAACGGAGAAAGCCCATTGAATCCTTATGTCTTATAGGGAATGGGGGAGGAACAACGTGATCAAAGGCCTTACAACAGTGTTTCTTTTTGCGAATTCAATTACGCCACCAGTTCATACGTAAATTGTGTGTCAAAAGCTGGAATCCTCCAAAGATGAAGGGCCATCAACCAACCAGAGAGTGTGCAGAGGAACACATCAAACGTGTACATCTCAGAGTTATCTAGGTAGCTTTGGATGGAAGATAGAAGGGAATATTCCTTTTCCTGTTTATAGTAATGTAGAAATTGCAGCGAAAACACTACTACAACGTGTTGCTTGCAGATGTTAATCTATGTCAACATGTTCCTGGACTATTTGCAAAGTTTTGTTCAGATTGATTGACATGCACTGTCTACTGGTGGTGTGAAGGCAGAGAACAATGTACGAATGGAAATACCAAGTGGGGTACATCTTTAATGGAAAGCCATGGTTGTATGAATGAGAACAAGGAAGCCATGTTGGGTGTTTCATTCATACGAATAAAATATACAAGCAGGAACTACGTTCATTTTCAAACTTATATAAACGTCCTTTACAGACGTTTTCTATTCTCATATTTGGTTTCTATACGAATCATAGCGTTAGTTTGATACCTAACATATGTTATCTCTAAAAGTATATCTTTAGTATTTTTTTCATGACGAGAAAGTAAGCGTGGCTAGTAACGTCAGAAAAAAATTGCCCAAGGTTGACAAAGTGGCACCCTTTAGAATATACCCCTGAATAAATCAGTTCGAAATGGGGCATACATTTCCTATCTGATCTGGGCCTATTACCGGCTTTGCGGGGGACAGCACACATGCACTCTAAAAAGGTGAATATACAAAGATGTTTTCTCAGAGTACTGTCCCCTTACGCTGGCCACGGCGAGAGAATTTTGTCGATTAAAGAACCTTCATTCCATGTTGATGACCGATGAATGCTGAGATCAGAGTTGGGATAAAAAGCAATTGAAACAATTGAAATTGTCACGTGATCAACATCTTTTGGCAGGATGCTGCATTGGGGGTGATCAACTAGAAGATGGGGGAAAGAGATGATCAATGAATAAGTTACTTCACTCGACTGTTGTTGGGCATTAATCGCTGAAAATGCCTTAATTTTCTGAAAGCAAACCAAATAGTACATTGAATATTGAATCGTCCTCGAAATCTTTTTTGGGGGACCCTACCCCATTCTTTTTTGTGGACATGATGAGGAATAATGTTAAAATCTCCACACCTCAAACTGTATTGGTCTTAACTTCACTCTTTATATATATATATATATATATATATATATATATATATATATATATATATATATATATATATATATAGTTTGGTAACAGTTATAGTTGTCGGTTTCTAACAGGGCCTAGCGAGTTTGCTGATTGAAGTCAATACTACATTAGGTTAGTTTATGGCCTGTAACACATATTATAAAAGGCACATATTAAAACACATAATTCTTTTTACATACATAGTAAAAGTTTTGGTTCATTTCCAATATAGCCAGAAACTCCAGTTTCAAATACCTTAGAATCCATGCACCGCATATGTAACACATAATTACCACAGCCCCATTATTCATCGTGTTAGAATAATAACTCAAATTAGTATTAATTGACTACAATCGTTAACCCAAAACAACCGACCCATCCCAATTTAAGGCAGTGTAGTACAAGTAAGGAATTTTTAAATTGACTCATGAAGCCAATTAGACTTGTTAGAGAGACTTTAACAGGGTAAGAATATCTCGGGTTAGACCAGTTGCATAAGATTTTCAGCACCATTTTTCAAAACGGCAGATTTATTGCTGACGTTAACTAGTAAAAAAACTACGTTTTTTCATCGAATATGGCCGCATAATATATTGTTTGAAAACAAGTTTTATGCTGAGTATGATTTTGAAAAAAAAAAACACAACATATGCCTCAGAACAAGTTATTTCGAACTATTTACAATCAAATATCATAAACCATTGGTTTAGAATTAAACATTTTTGTGGACTAAAAACATCGGATAGATAATAGTTGATGGAACCACTCTAGATTTTAACGAATGTATTTAGCTCAAAATGACTTGCTATGAAGCATATGGTGCTTCTGTTTACTTAACTCACCGTGAAATTTCCTTTCCAACAATACACAACATGCCTATATTAGATATAAGATATTATTCTAGGACACCACAAATCATCCGCCATTGTTAAAAATGGCGTCGAACGGTGTCGGATTCATAAATTTAGTCGATACCCGTTATTATCTCCAGACTTGAACATTTTCAGATTTCCCCATCTATTTCAGAACAATTTTCTGTATCCCAAAATGTGATTCGGTTATTATTCGTTTTAAATGACAATTTTGACTTTAAAACAAAAAGTCGTTACTGAATTCTAGCTTGATAAAATACGTATAAACATTTTCGAATACCTTATAAATTAGAAAAGATAACACGATGAATAATATAAGTTCGTCACCAGTGACACATAGCAACCCCATTACTCTGATGTGTCAAATCTCTCTCAACCTGTTCGATTCCACCGTCGATGTCTTTGGGTCTGCGAAATTGGTGAAGTGTCATTGTTAAATGCAGCAGTTGAATTCCCGGAACTCCCATTTGTTGTTTCTTTTGTGTGCATCTGTAAAGGGAAGTAACTCTTTCCTGTGTGTTCTCGTCTTGTGCAATGCGGCCAGAACGAAACGATCATCTTATTGTTCCTCACTTCCTCGCAGGAAACACACTGAATGCACCGAGCTTCATCGTTTACAGCAATAGAAATAAGTAGATAAGTACAAACACAAATACAACTCTTCAACGATCATAGCTTGGATGACAGGGGAATTCTCATACAGAAAGCACTTGCAGCTGTCTCTATCATTGTTAGAGAAACAATTGGATCGGTAGGAATATTGTACATAAGACTAATTTATTCTAAGAGGCAGAGCTGATGCTATTACAGCACCGGACTATCTATGTGGGTTGGTGCAAAGATAATTGCAGTTTTCTACCATCAACTTTTAAAGCAGTATATATCAGCCCTAGATTAAGAGTTATCAATCGAAATAAGAACTTTTAGAAACTATACTTCTTGCCACCTGGAAACAAGGTATAGAATTTTAGGGTTCTGGAACCAATGAATTCTTTCGGAGGCTTTTTGAGCTGCTGCTTGGTTGTCGAAGACCTTCCATTGCAGAAAGAGATCGAAATGCTTTTGAAAAGATGGTAGTCGGTTGGAGAGAGGTCTTGTAAGTAAGCAAGGTGAGGTAGAGTTTCGTAGCCTAGTTTGTTCAATTACAGCGGGATCATTCGTGAAACGTGCGTGCTTCTTCGATTTTTTCTAAATTGCTTTGTTGGTGACGGTTAAGGTCATCTTGCTTTGTTAATTGAATCTTCCATCGTCTTGGTGAGAAAAGATTAAAAAAGGAATAGAGTTGAACAGAGGGGAGAAAGGAAGATAAATGGCCAAAATTATGAGACAAGCCTAATTATACGCCATGACAGACGTTACTGTTTTCGATCGTTCCACGAACATGAAGAAAGGAAGGAATGAAAGAAGTAAGAAGGAAAGAGTGAATTATTTAATAGCTTTCCAGTTTCTCTTTTGTCTTCCACACTCCCGTCTTAACACAACGATTCACTGTGCTCACTCTCTCTTCCTGTCTACCCCCTTTCTCTCTCTCTGTCTCTGTCTCTCTCTCTGTCTCTCTGTCTCTCTCTCTGTCTCTCTCTCTCTGTCTCTCTCTCTGTCTCTCTTGCCCACTCTTTCTGCCTTGGTACAAGGGTTTATATTTAAATTTTTTAGCATCGCTCCAAAAAGGCATTAGGTTTTTTTTTTCTTTCAAATTCAAATAGAACTAAAGACAACAAGGGGTTTTATTCATCTATTTTTGAATCAATTGTCTTATGGGCATCATGCTATATACAAACACTAAGTGAAAACCGCCCGATTTGAAATATGTGTCCACTTCTAAATCATTCGAATCTTAACATTATTTTGACCAATTCTTACCTTCATTGGTTGCTTCTCATTGCAACTTTTAGCTCAGGCTGATTCCTGAATTCATCCTCTGTCTGAGGATAATAATGGGCCTGAGCAAAAAGTTACTATAAAACCCAACTAGAACTATGATGAAGTTAGAAAGAAGTCATAAAATTTTAAAATAATAACTAAGTTATTCACACACGATTCACCCTCACACATACATCGACACTACTCAAAAAAGGTCTCAGCAAGCACCAATGTCACGGTTCAAATATCAACTGCTTGTGTGACAATTCATCAACACATTACAAGACTCCATCTCATCACTACCATAGGCACTTGATGAACTCTTCAACCCAAATCTAATGAAAGCTCATCTAAACTTCGCTATTGTAACCTTCTTCAATTTAACACTCTGTAGCACAAGTAATAACAAATCATTAGTCGTCTTTTTTTATCACTTTGTTCATAAAAAAAATTAATTCACAAGCCCCAGCTCTAAGTTTTCTTAGTCTGATTGAATACATTCCTTTCCCTCGCTCAGCCTGCTACTGCATTTCCAAATGCTGTTCCAACACACAGTGCTAAACATCCAGTCCCAAAAGTATTGAACTGACCTCTACTACCCGAAGGCCAGACCAGACCTAAAAACAAACTGCTAACCTTGATTTGATCCGCTCACAATAGAAAAGTGGACTCAGTCATGCAATTAAAGGTATGATACATTGAAAATATTCATTGCTCATGTACTGATTTATCAACACATTACAAGACACGGCTTGATTTTTCCATCATCACCACGAACACTTGACAAACTTTCCAACCCAAATATAGTTAAAGCTCAACTAATGTATCATATATTGCTTCGCTCGCTGTTGTACATAGTACAAGGTTCAATTTGCAATGTAGATGCATGCTAAATTGATCCTTTAGTTTGTGCCCGGTCGCGATCACGCTTGTCTTTTTAAAAAATCAATCTATTTCAGTGATCACTATCCATCGAAATATGAGAGAAGTAATTTATCCATGGATCAATTTTTTAATTGATCATTCCCGAAAGATGTGGGTCACGTAACGGTTTCTATTGAGTGACCAGCCAGACCTGTTGATTTCTCTCGATTCTGCACACTGAATTATGCGTGATAACAAACCTACCGTTGTTGTTTTTTTACTAATAAGGTAGTATTCTCATCCCCTTATCGATTCACAAGCCAAGATGCTGTGTCGTTGATTACATTCCCTTACTTAGCCTGCTACTACCTTTCCGATGGAACGTTTCGACACACAGTGTCAATCATCTATTCACACATGTATCATTTGAGACCCTCATTTAAGGTTGATCATTATTATTCAAGGTTCCATACGTCACAACAAGTTAAGAAACTTGCGACAAGAAAATGATCGTTTTTTCTCAGAATTGAATACTGAAAGTACTCGTCGCAAGTACCAAAGTCAGAACCGGCAATTGTACAAACAGGTCTAAGATGTACATACGATATTAGGGACTTCAGAAAGTAATAATGTATTTTACTGCTATGAATGATAAGCCAACTAGCTATGAGAAGCCCATGGTTGAAAGGTACGAAACGACGTCTGGGTTTAGTTCATCATCTCTTCTATCCAGCAGTGTGTTCTTCATAGTGCATAGAAAAGTTTAACCTCATGAAAAATGGAGACTTTTAAAGAGCAACATATTTACCATCGCTTATTCAATGAATTTCGATACATGGACATACTTTGTTGTTATGAGTGCAAAATATGAAAGCTGTATCAGGTCTACTCTTTGAAATGTGAACAACAATATAGTATCGCTTATTTGGAACAACACAAAACAACGAATGCAGGCCATTATAAAAATTATATATATATATTGTATTGTCAAAGTAAACAATATATCTGAAAAGATTTGTAAAATAAAAATCAATAAAAAGTACTGTTTCCTCAAGGTGAAAAAAAAGTAGTGTCTGTTCCTTCAATAGAAAATATTTTAAGAAATTCTTTGTAAATGTTTTAATGTATTTTCCCTAGGGCGACTAAGTGATGAGTTCAACAGCTTAACTTTATTCAAACCCACTCCCGTCGTCGCTTAAATTATTTCCCCAAATACCAGGAGACAACAACGGGCTTTGTATTCTTCTTGCGGAGTTGCACGTCCACCGAGACAGTGTGATTAATAGTAATATTGATTATTTCAAGGACTTGTTATTTGAAGAGAAAACAATGCAAATAACTCGTATTAATTATCGATGATGCAATAAAAAGCCGTGTCAACTTCTCTTTCACCCACCAATTCCATGAAACTACCCTGACGAGCCAAAATATTACGACGACCTACCTGATGAGTGATAGGTTCTCCACAAGTTTGTTATTTTGCCGTACAACGTTCTGATGCCAACCTTTCCCTAGAATAAAGGCGTACACTTACCTTGTCTTTCGTCTTTATTTCTGAGAAAGTGAGACCTATCAGGCTCAGTGAACTCCCATTGACACAAAATACAACTCCGACTTTTGGGTGTCAATTAAAGACAAATTCTGTTTGCATTGGTTAGCGTGAGTACTCCGACCAGCCAATGGCTATGCAGCCTTGTACACAACTGGTTTTGATATAGTGTGTGTTGTGACGTATTCATTTCTTCATCCCGATTAAATCTATCGACAATCTTTTCAACATTAGCCTTTCTGTTTGCTTAGCGGGAAAGCTTCCATTCACTTTTCGAATCGATAAGTCTTGGCCGTCTAATGACTTGTCAATGGTTGGTGATTTTTCCCTCATCCGGCCATTATCAATAGGTACTCACTACGACTCAATATGAACACCCCACAGGACATACTATTTCGGAAATGGTTTGATGCAGTTTTCTGGTTATGATAATTCGGCCTTTATCACTATCAGTCAAAATTTTCTCCAACTCAATACCTCAAAATGAAGTACTCGAGGCCAGCCCACCTTCTCACATACAACTGACCTTGACATGCACAGTTGTGGCGAGCTAGTATCTGTTTTTTTCGGCTCATGTCGGTAGTTATATTGGTTTTAGCTTATCAGTGTATATAAAGCAACAACAAGAAAAACATATTTGTATCAAAAGGCAATCTATTTAGAGGGAATCTCTTCTGCTCTACAAGTATCCAGGGTAGATACTGCCACAACCATTCGATGTGAATTATTTAGTCCGTCACTGAAAAGAAAGGAAATGAAAAAAAATCCCTATGTTCAGAAAAATTGTTTTTGATTGGCTGAAGCGAAGAGAAGCTTACCTGGATTTTTTTCCAAGTCCAACGGCTTCTTTTCAGGCGTCATGTCTAATATTGTGTTTTGTGGAATCAATGAAGGTTGTCAGGAAAATAGCTATGAGCACAAGATTTTCCACGTTAGGATACTGATTTAGGGGTAAAATGACGCAAATAATACAACTTATGTTTTTTTTTCCCCACGCAGCCTCAATTTCTCGAGTAAACAAGAAATAATTTTGTAACCAAGACAATGTTCTCCGAATATGCTCCAGTTTCATTTCATCATTGTCTTCATCAGCCTTTCAACATCTGTCGTTGGATATAGACCACCCGGCATCTCGATCGTGGGCGTTGCAGAACCAATATCCCCTGAAATTTCCTAAATCGTCACATCATCTTTTTCGCCGGCCAAAGTTTCGCATATGATCTTTGTCACTTGTGAGTTGCGATGTCCGGCAGTTGTCAGAGATTCTTGCAGCATGTTCATCCCACTGCCATTTGACTTCTCCAATGGATTCTATGATATCTCTGACTGCTTCTTTTCTATTATATACTGTTCCCTCGTGGTCTCTCCCTGCGATGTTGAGTTTGATCGTTTCTCGGACTTTTTTGTTATGTTTACGCAATCAGGAGGACGAGCATAAAAGTGAGTATAAATTTCTCAGTGTTATTTTGTGCTTCAGTTCACACTTTAACGAGCAACCGATATAAAATCATTTGGGGTTATGGCATCGTCACTAACCCAACGTGAAACTCTGCCAGACAGATGTGCAATGAACTGAATTCGAGAGGAAGTATTTGAAGAAAATGGACACAAGTAGTTCCTATCAACCCGAGCCCCTACGAGAACAGGGCGCGACACAAAGTCGGTTTAAACGTGGGCATATTACATACGCATACGTGTGGGTAGAAACTTCTAAAAAAAATTCTTATTAGTCTTTATAACCATGGTTGCAAGGATAGAAAAGTGACGGTCTCTAGGACTCAGGACGAATCCTGAGCTCTTGGGACTTCACATAACTGTACCACACCTCAGGGGGTTGAAACCGCCCTCACAGCAATGGCACCACATCAGTATTCGCCTGGTTTTCTGGCCTGGAAACTTGAGCCCTGCAAAGTGTTCGTGGGGAGGTTTCAGCCTGAAATCTAGACCATTTCTCTTTCACGTTTCATTTAAGTCAAACTCAAAAACTGGAATGGATTACTGTAACAAGAACAACCAGAGCAACCTCGTTCAAATTAGGGATGTAAACCTATATGTAGAATCCACATTCCCATACTGATTGCTAGGAGGCTGTCTCACTGACTGAGCTAAATTGACGAGTCCTAGATATTAAAGGGAATCATCATTCAGATATACACATGCTGATTTCATTCTGATGAGTAAACATATGAGTACAAAATATGTTAGAAACGTATGAATACGTATTGTTATCGAACTATTACAAACTGTCAACTTAAGTATCTTCAGTTTTCAAGTTGGTCCGGCTGGCTGGCAATATACCTATTATGCGCACAGGCTGCATCGATCCCCCCCCCAATTTTTTGTGGGGTTCAAATTCTGTTTATGCTAAATCGATCACTCAGTTATTGGCTGTTTGTTTTTTTTTTGTTTTTTTCTGGTTCTTTTGGGTGGGGTGTTTTGTTTTTTTTTAATTCAGACTCTTTAATAACTGCCTAACAAGGTGAAACAAGTAACTTATTCATTGATCAACCATTTTCATTTTTTTATTGATCACCCCCAACAAGATATGCTACCAGGAGTTAATGGTCATATCACAGTTTCTATTGAGTGACTAAGCAAATCTGAATTTTCATATCTATTCTATATTCTCAAAAGTTGTAGTAATCACCTTCAGTCGGAATATTAGTTGGAATGGAGTTTGTCCCTGCAACAGACAGTCGTGTTTCTATCTGGCATTTACTAAGCTAATGACATCTTTCTCTGAATCTAGTTATACAATATCCTTTGGGTACACGATGATTTTTTATGGCCTGTTGTACAGAATTCTACTTAATTAAAACCGTTACTGGAAAGATGTTTAATGGGTCAAGAATTTGGAAGGTTTAATTGAGAGAAAGAAAAGAAAATACATTTAGAAAAGTCATTAATTTTTGTCAAAGAAATTAATGTCAATGAATCTTTTGCGTAGAGAAATGAGAAATATTTAACATTCGGATATAAAGGGAAGAATATCCGTACCACGATTACATAAGTCACTGTATAGCCCTTGAGTGTAACAGAACTAATAATCTAGAATAATCTTTAAAAAATACATCTTTTATCCAAAATTATCTAAAAGAAATATATATTTTACCTGAAATTATCTTTATAAAATAGATCTTTTATCTAAAATTATCTAAAATAAAAAGATTTTTCACCTGGAATTATTTTTAAAGAATTAATCTATTATCTAAAATAATCTTAAAAGATAGATCTTTTATCCAAAATTATCTAAAAGAAATATATATTTTACCTGAAATTATCTTTATAAAATAGATCTTTTATCTAAAATTATCTAAAATAAAAAGATTTTTTACCTGGAATTATTTTTAAAGAATTAATCTATTATCTAAAATAATCTTAAAAGATAGATCTTTTATCCAAAATTATCTAAAAGAAATATATATTTTACCTTATATTATCTTTATAAAATAGATCTTCTATCTAGAATTATCTAAAAAATAAATCTTTTACCTAAAACTGTCTTTGAGAAATATATATTTTATCAAAATTTATCTTAAAAATAAACCATTTATCTAAAATTATCCAAGAGAAATATGTCTTTTATTTACGATTATCAAAAAGTGAGCGATGTTTTACTTGAAATTATCTTTAAGAGTAGATCTTTCATCTAAAATTATCCTAAAAAAAAAGATCTTTTATCTAAAATCATCTTTATAAAAAGGTCCTTTACAATTATCTAAGAGGAAGAGATATTTTACCTAAATCAATCTTTAAAAAATAGTTCTTTATCTAAAATAATCTTAAAAGATAGATCTTTTATCCAAAATTATCTAAAAGAAGTATATATTTTACCTGAATCCATCTTTAAAAAATAGATCTTTATCTAAAATTATCTAGAAGAAATCGGTCCATAACTTAGATTTATCTTTAAAAATTAGATCTGCTATCTAAAATCATCTAAGAGAGATAGAGCTTTACTTTACTTATCTGAATAGAATTAATCTTTTATCCAAAATTATCTTAAAAACAGAACTTTTATCTAAAATCATCTGTAAAAATTGATCTTTTATCTACAATTATCTAAAAGTAATAGATCTTTTACCTGAATCAGCTATAAAAAATAGATACCTTATCTAAAATTATCTAAAAAAACAGATCTTTTCTATAAAATCATCTTATAAATAGATCTTTTATCTAAAAGATACCAGCACAATATGATTTAGAGGGCATTGTTTGTATAAAATGACAAAAAAAAACCGCTTAGAAAGACTTAGAAAGAAACCAACGAACAAAAAATCCATTTTTAGATGGTGCTCAACGGTGTACCCATACACATTCCCGAGCTTGAGAAGCGCCTGGAGATAGATGTACAGCCACTCAAATAAACAAGAATCTGCTGCCCACCTGACAATCTTACACGAAGTTGGGAATTAACAAGTAACATTGTGTCCACCGAATTAAGCTCTTAAGGATCTCTTAACATGTATTTATTCCTCAGAATCATTCATGAGATGCTAATAGTTACTTGGAAATTCATCATCATCATCAGTCTTTTAACGGCTGTCATTGGACATAGACCTTCCCCAGGATTCGCCACACTTCTCTATCGTGGGTGTTGCAGTGCCAGTACTTTCTGAATTTGTTTAGCTCGTCTCTCCATCTAATATTTTGCTGGCCTCATTTTCACATGTGATCTCAGGGGATCCATGTCGTGAATTAATCCAAACTAAATTGATTCAAAAATAATCCTATTAGAAAACTGTAAACCAAAACTGTCAACATAGGTTTCTTCCAGTTTTTAAGTTGGTCTGGCTAGTGCAGTACGTATTTATGTATTACGTGTACATCTGCGCTGATAGAGATATTTTCAACATTTACTCCTTACGTCTTGAAAGAAAATTTTAGATGAGTGTTCATTTTGCAATGTAAGTTTATGGTAAATTGACTTCTTGTTTGTTTTCGCTTGTTTTTTCTTTGTTTTTGTTTTTGAAAACTCAGAATTGTTTTAATGATCACTGCCTAACAAAAGGCAAGAGGAGTAACTAATTCATTGATAACTCCTTTTTTCAATTTTTTTCACATCCACCCCTGTGTGTTGCAGAGAGATGTCGATTGCGTGACAAAATCTATTGGGTGGCTAATCAGACCTGTTACTCTCTATTCTATGAAACAAAACTACCACATTTTTCAGAATATAAGACGCACCAGCATATAGAACGCACCCTAAATTTAGTATTCAATTGATTTATAATAAAAACGAAAGGAAATTCTCCTGAGAGCTTTCCTCCCGAGAGTTTTCCCCCCGGGAGCTGTTGGGCTTAATTTTGTCGATTTCAAGCTTGACCACAAATCAGAACTTGTCCGTTTAGGACGCAAGGTGATTTTGAAGATCAGATTTTAGAAGTACCGTATCGAGAGTTTTTATCAGCCATATTGGCATGAAATCAATCCGTAATAATATATAGGTTTTAAAATTCTCTCCAAACTCACAACTTTATAAATCAAAATATGAACATTGAACAGAAGAAAACTTTTGGTGGTTGTACCTTAGTACTGATTCTGGTTCTGTAGTTACCCCCATTAAAACAGTGGCAAATTTATAAGTCTTTAAATGGGAGTTGTAATTCCAACCAGTCAGTTCCATAACATCGACTATCCAAAGTTTTGGGGAATCGAAGACACGAAACATTTAATAATATAAGCAAGCAATTACCAATAATCGTTGTGGGCACAGTGATCCGATTACCCCCATTAAATAAGATCCCTCGACTAGCATCTTGGATAAACTAATCCTATTTAAATTTTTCAAGTTCTCAAACTGCCCAAACCCTAGGTGGCCGGGATTAGGGGAAGGCTGGATTTAGTTCCCTGCACGTCATGGCTAGTATGCCTGAAAATATAGTAATAAAAATCAATTAACAGTAAAGGTAAATCCACAAAAGTGGATCAATTAGAGCACATAGTAATTGAACTTTTCTCCGTATATCGGTTAAGTCATAATCAACTGCTTGCATTGTCAAGGAACAAGATTATGTTTATGTTATACAGGCCACTCCAACAGAGCTAGAAGGCCGAAAATTTTACCATTTACTCATTATGACTACACAATCGGTTTTGCTTGTTTTTTATTACCCCCACCCCCAGGTTTTTTTAATACAGTATTCGATTCAAATATAAACTTATGCTAAATTGCCTGCCCCCTCCCAGTTCATTTCCGGATGAGTTCACGCTTGTTCCTTTTTTTTTTTTTTTTGATTCCGACTCCATCATCATCATCATCATCATCATCATCATCATCATCATCTTCAGTCTTTTAGCGTCCGTCGTTGGACATAGACCTTCCCCAGGATTTGCCACACTTCCCTATCATGGGCGTCACGGAGCCAGTACTTCCTGAACTTGTCCAGCTCGTCTCTCTGTCTAATATTTTGCCGGCCTCGGTTGCGCACGTGGTCTTGGGAGATCCATGCTGTGTGTTGCGATGTCCATCGATTGTCTGCCATTCTTGCAACATGGCCAGCCCACTGCCATTTGAGATTTTTAATGGATTCTATGATGTCCCTAACTCTTGTCTTCTCTCGGATGTACTGTGCTGTCTTGTGGTCTCTCCATGTGAGGCCCAGCATTATTCTTTCATGTGCAAGTTGCATGGTTCTCAATTTACGGGTCTGTCTCTTGGTTAGGTTCCATGTCTCAGCTTCATAAGTGACTATTGGGAGGATGCGTTGGGTTTTTTTTTTATTCCGACTTTATAGTGTCCAACAAAAGGCGAGAGATGTAACTTATTCATTGATCATCCCTTTTTTATTATTTTTAATCGATCATCCCTAACATGGCATGCTGCCAAATGAAGTCGGTCAATTGACAGTCTCTTGAGTGATTAATGAGAAATTAGAAGTTTCAAAGAGAGAAAATGAAGTAAAGATAGCTTTGGGGGAGTGGGGATTGTTTGATACTTCCCCCGGCCCCACCAAGGGAGTGGCAGCCCCCAAAACTTTATGAATAGTGGTTCACATAACGTATATCAACTGGCATTACATAATGACAAATCTCATTGAATGTTCGAGGGTACCCCTCTAGGAGACAAGCCCCCTCCTCGAGCCCCCAAATTTCTAGCTATGCCTCCGATCAGATTCTCTTTTTACTAATGTTGTGACTGGGCCATTCGGAGGGAGGAAGATGGAAAAATCAAATGTATTCTATGAACAATTTTACATTCAGAATTTAAATTTTACACGTACTTACATTGCAACCTGCCCCCCTAAAACCTGACACATTGAAACATTGACACTGGATAAGGAGTAAATATTCAAATTTTCAGCCTTCTATCTCCATTGGAGCTGTCTTACGCATGATAAATATATTGCCAGCTAACAATCTGGACCAACTTGAAAACTGAGAGAAACCCATGTTGACAATTTTCGTCATAGTTTTTGTTAACAATTTCTGATAAAGAATTTTTAAAAAGAAAGAAAGAAAGAAAGAAAGAAAGGAAGAAAGAAAGAAAGAAAGAAAGAAAGAAAGGAAGGAAGAAAGAAAGAAAGAAAAAAAGAAAGAAAGAAAGAAAAAGAAAGGCAAAAGAGATTTTAGAAAAGAAAGGAAGAGGACAGAAAAGAAGGAAGATACAAACAAAGAAAGGAAAAAAAGATAGAAACTAAGGAAGAAAGAAGAGTAGAAAGAAAAAGAAAGAAACAACGAAGAGTAAAAAGAAAGAAAGAAAGAAAGAAAGAAAGAAAGAAAGAAAAAGAAAAGCTGAAGAAATAGATAAGGAAAGAAAGAGGACAGGAAATAAGGGAGATTCAAACAAAGAAAGAAACAGAAAACAAACAAAAGATAGAAACAAAGAAAGAAGAGTAGAAAGAAAAAGTGGATGAAGGAACGAACAGTAAAAAGAAAAAAGAAAGAGGCCGAGAAGAGTAGAAAGGAAGGAAAAAAGAAAGAAAGAAAGAAAGAGAGGAAAAGAAAGGTAAAAGAGATAAATAAGGAAAGAAAGAGGACAAAAAAGAAGGAAAATAAAAACAAAAAAGAAACAAAGAACAAAAATAGAAACAAAGAAAGAAAGAAGAATAGAAATAAAAAAGGAAAAAAGAAACGTAGAGTAAAAAGAAAGGAAGAAAGAAGAGTAGAAAGAAAAAAGAAAGAAAGAACCAAGAGTAAAAAGAAAAGAAAAAAGAAGAGCAGAAAGAAAAAGTGGGTGAAGGAACAAAGAATAAAAAGGAATAAACAAAGAAGAGTAGAAAGAAAAGAAGAAAGAAGAGTAGGAAGAAAAGAAGAGGGCAAGAAGAATAGAAAGGAAGGAAGAAAGAAAAAAGAAAGAATGAATCGAAACCTAACAAACCTAATGAACTTTGACCTTTTTTTGACTAAAATCATTATTGTTAAATTTGGGCTTAAAATAGTTTTCATTCCTTTCATTTGCGTTGAATTTCGATCAAATGAAGTTAAGAAGCGCCAGATTTTACTAACGACTTGGCGAACAAAATTTATAATGACAATAGGTCAGGTGGATCACACAATAGAAACTATCATGTGACGAACGCCTTTTGGCAGCATGGCCTGTTGGGGGTGATCAAATAAAAAAATTGAAAAAGAAGTTATTAATGAATAAGTTACTACTCTCCACCTTTTGTTCGTCTGTGATCACTGAAAAAAAATCTGAATTTCCGCAAAATACAAGCACGGATAAACCAGGGATCAATTTAGCATAAACTTGCATTGCAAATTCAACCCACTCAAAACTATTCTGATTGGAATTTTTAAAAATGAAACATAATTCTTTTGTATACATAATAAGGTGTAAATGTTTGAAAAAAAACCCTTCGACCCTTTTGGTACGACATGTACATACATATATGTTCAGTCAGCTGGATCAACTTGAAAACTAAAGAAACCTATGTTGATAGTTGCAGTTGACGGTTTCAAATAATAGTTGCATTCGTGTATAAAAAATAAATATAAATGTAATTTGAAATTGCTGTTTTCAATATTTCTTTAGTATTTTTTTTTTGTAACGACAGTTGATTTAGGAAAGCAAAATATTGATTCATCAGAGAAATAACCTATAAAAAAGTTAACCCATTGATTTCAAGAGAAAGCCAAATTGATTTAAAATTTCCTTGTACGCTGGAGAAAGATTTTTAAAAATCAAAGCAGGTTAGGTTGGCGTTAAGTTTGCTTCCTTCTTTTTTTTTTCAGTTTTAACGAACAGATTTGGCTTCTACCTCAGATTCAGTGCTGGATTAATTATATTCTAAAAGCAACGTATGCTACGGGCCCCGGTGATTTCAAGGACCCTGCACTAAATGCTTGAAAGGTATCGATTCCGAGTCATTTATTCTGCACTTCGTTTATTACAACAGTTTCGAAACTTTCCAAACTCAGGACTTCCTTATTTAAAGGGAATATTCTGGCAGGTCCTTCTACCAAAAAATTAGTTTTTACACCGGTGTCAATGAACTACAGTGATAAACAGTCTTTGACATCTAAAAATCATATTCTTCCCGAATGAATTACATTCATTTAAATTGTTATAAATGGTGTGTGTTTGTGTTCATTAATAATGTTTTTTTGATGGTTTTGTGATGGATGGATGGTGATGTTTCTCTGTCAGAAGATTCACAATACCAGGTATTGAGAAGATATTACTACAGCCCCTTAATATCATTTGAAGGGCCCCAGAGGTCCGCAGACCCCAATTTTTAAACCACTGCTCTATTTCTATAGAACAACACTGTTTAAATGTTCTGAACATCAGTGATTTTTTCCACCATCTAAAATAGAGCACAAAAACATTCAGAAACATCTGGAGGGTCTAGATGTCAAAATCTGTCAGAATGAAGACCAAAGGGGATAGAAAAGTTTATACACATAAAATAAAAACGTTTTTCTATGTTTAAAAGGGGTTAAGTGGACTACTGATGCTACTTCTCAAGTCTATTGACAAAATGGTATAACCAGGAGCGCTGGGAAATACAAACAACCACTCTTAATAAAAACGAAAGACCTATTTGTCACCTATTGGGGCTACAGTCGTTCAATATGTGTTAAATACCGTATGTACTCGCTTCCCCACGAGAGCAAGATGCGGTGCAAGGTCGTTTTTAATATGAGAGTCCAGTTACGGAAGATCTGAAAAATTGCCCCAATCCCTACAAATAGTGTTGCAAAGGCATCAGGGCAAGCCCGACCCAACCAGTATTGTGCGATGAGACGGTACTACCCCAGGGTACAGTGCTTCCTCAAGATTGGGCCGAATAATTTTTTGAGGCCCCAAGACAGATCATAGGCCTCTTTCGCTTAGCAATATCGAGCCTCAGTAAGCGATTATTGGCCACGGTATTGCACCGGTGCTGAGCGTGTACAGCAGACGGATACTACGCAATATGCGTTTAATATCCGTGTGCACTTTTTTTCTGTGAATTTGGGATCTTTTATAACATATGCCACAGGCTCCACAGAAGCTTAATTTGTCTGCTCATCTTCGATAGCATTATGATTACCAGTTAAATTAGCCGGAAATTCCTTTTTGTTCTCCCTGGATATTACTTTACAATCAATATTTGTCTCGTGTAAGATATGGGGAAAATATGTAGGAATGACAGGGGTTGTGCAATATCAGGCTACCACGATGCACTTCTTAACTAGGACGTCGACAGTTTTGAGAACGATGAGATTTGAATAAGTCAATAGATTTTGCGTGAAATTAAATGACCAGAGGGGAGAGAGAGAAAGGGGTCAAAGAGTGATAAATAGCTTTCATATATGACAAAGAGAACTGTTATCTTAAAAAGAAGGGATGTAATAATGAGGATGATCATCACCATTATCATCTGTCTCTTATCGTCCGTCATTGGACACAGAGCTTCTCCAAGATTCACCAGATCTCTCTGTCGTGGGCATCGCAGGACCAATACTTTCTAAACCTGTCCATACCTCTTGGACCTGTCCAGTTCGTCTCGCTTTTTCATATTCTACCAAGTTCAGTTTTGTATGTGATCTCTGGGAATCCATGTTGTGCGTCTCGATGTTGCCATTTTAGTTTTGAAATGGATGAAATGATGTTTGCTTTCCCCCCTGATATATTGTGCTGTCTTGTGATCCTACCATATGAGGTTAAGCATGATTCTTCCGTGTGAACTTTGCATGGTTCTTAGTTTAAAGGTCAGTCGTTTGGTTAGGTTCAATGCTTCAATTGTTCTTTTTATTGTCCCTATCACTAGGAGTGTGACTGAGCGAGAAGTATGCAAGCTTGAAATTTACTCCCTGTGTTCTTCCTTCCTCTGTCTGTCTCTTTCTTACCCCTCTCTCTTTTCTGCTTCTTTTCTGCTTCTTTTCATTTCCCTTTTCTTCAGGACTGAATCTTTCCCTTTTCTCCGGGGCGACAAAAAGCAACAATACCCAGTCCATTATTCAATTAATCAAAGACTTTGGAGTTGGAGAGAAAACTTGTATTTCATGGATATATATATATATATATATATATATATATATATATATATATATATATATATATATATATATATATATATATATGTGTGTGTGTGTGTGTGTGTGTGTGTATATATGTGTGTGTATATATATATATGTGTGTGTGTGAGTATATATATATGTGTGTGTGAGTATATATATATATGTGTGTGTGTATATATATATATGTGTGTGTTTGCATATATATATATATATATATATATATATATATATATGTATATATATACAAGGTTGTGTGTTCAAGCTCCTACTTTTGTAGTCTAATTTTAGTACTCTTAACCTTTGACAGTCGAAAATATAAAATTCCTCTCAGCTTTGAGCGTTCAAAAAACAATTATACTAAACAAACGTTTATATGGTTATTTCTTGTGAAGAAAATTTAAACGTGTAAAGCCACATAAGTAATAACTAAAAAATTGCCACTTTATAGTCCTTTGCTGAAATATCCACATTGTATCAGTGTGTTGACAATCAACAGAAAATCTAAATCAAATTTGTTCACGTCGGTGTCAATTGCTACTTTCATTCCAAGTGTTTGAGATTTATTTTTTGACTGTTTTACTAACTTTCAACGACACTGTCTCAGTGCGTTGACAACTGATCTAATAAGGTATATAATCTAAATCAAATTTAGTTCTTATGTAAGCGGCGCTATTGCAAAAGAGTAGCACTTTTGACACGAGATCAGAAGGTTAAGTTTTCGGATCAGACGTAGATGGCCCTGTGGCGCAATCGTTGCGTGTCTGACTCCAGATGAGAAGTGTTCCGTGTTCAGATCACGTTGGGGTCAACTACAAGATTTACTTAAAGCGTCTGAAATTTTTAGAAAAGTAAAATGCCCCCAAAAATTAAGGGCTACACAGAAACTGATATTTCGCAGACGTGTACATGTTGTAATTTCTATGAAGACAATTTCTAACTGGATAATTATAATTAGCTCTATCAACAAAGTATTCTTTGTTTCGTGTAATGTGTTGAGAAAATACGCAGAACTGACTTGATTCTCTAGTCTGTAGTTCTTAACTAAGAGGCTGGTACAAAACAGTTTACAAAATTCACGATTGGATTTTACAAGCACGGCGATTATTCGGAACCAATACATATCTAAGCAAATAAGGCGCTTGTCGTAAATTTCAGTATTTGATTACTTCAAGGTTTATGAGCTGGAGACAAAACTTATATTTCAAAAACATTTTTGTCTTTGATAATTTGATGAGAAAATCTGCATAGGTATTAGGTACCCAATCGTTGCTTGATTGTTTGTACCTACTTTCAACAACATTCATATCATACGGATGCAATATAGTATCTAAAAAAATAAGATGATCACCGTAAAGTTCAATATTTAATTTTTTTTAAGAATTATGAGCTTGAAACAAAACTTGTACCACAAAAAAATTTTATCTTTTGTGTAGATGATTTGAGCGGGATATCCACATACTTATTAGTTAAGCAATTGTCGCTTTAATGTTCATACCGACTTGAAACGGCATTGGGCTATTTTATTTGACATCTGATGTAATAAGGTGTTTAATGTAAAACTGAATTTAGTCCTTATGCAAGCTGCGCTAGTGTACAAAACAGCTCGTTTGACTCAAGATCAGAGGGTTACGTCGAATTAAGTTGGGGTCAACTCCATCTCTCATTCAAACTGTTTGAGATTTTTGGGGAAAAATACTTTCGCTATAGGGTGCTCCAAAATACCTATAAATCACAGACATGCACTTGTTTCACTCAATTGTGACAACAATTTTGAACAGAAATTTTATCCTCTGCAACATTCACAAAGTTTTCTTGGTGTTGTGTAAGGTATTGAGAAAATATGCGGAACTGACTGGATTTTCGTGTCTCAACTTCCTAAATAAGAGGCTGAAAAGTTATGTTTTTCAAAAATTTCGTTTGAATTTTACAAGCCTGACTATTGTTTGAATGCAATAGATCTCTGACTTCTATTTTGCGAAGTGTTCGTGTTTCATCCTTTATGTGGACAATTTCGAACAGGAGAATTATCCTTCGTTATTCAAACATTGTACTCTTTGTGTTGAGTAAGGTTTTGAGAAAATATTCAGAATTGATAGGATTTTCGTGTCTCTTGGTCCAACATAAAAGGCTACCACGATACATTTTTCAGAATTATTTTTTAATATTCGAGCACAGCAATTATTGAGATGCAATATAGTCTCAAAGTAAATAAGGTGCTTACTGCAAAGTTCAGTATCCAATTACTCCAAGATATTTGAGCTGGAAACGAAATTTGTATTCCAAAAACGTTTTCGTGTTTTATGAAAATGATTTGAACAAGAAATTCGCTCCGTTATTAGGTGTCCAATCGTTGGTTGACTATTCTTGCTTACTTTCAACTGCATTGTCTCACTCTGTTGATAAGTGATGTAATAAGGAGCATAATTCAAATTGAGTTCGGTTTTAATATGAGTGGTACAGTTGCACAAAATACTACTTTGACTTGAGATCAGGTTACGTCTTTGAATCACGTTGGAGTCAGTTATTATCTTTGTTCAAAGTGCATTAAAATTTTTGTAAAATAAAATTCCTCTCGCCATTGAGAGCTACGAAAAAAACTGCTAAATTTCCAAAGTGTCCATCTTTCTTATTTCGTGACAAAAATTTTTAACAAAAAATCAGATAACCATGTTTCCTTTGTGTTATGTAAGATATTGGGAAAATATGCAAAACTGACTGGATTGTCGTGTTTCTAGTTCTTAAATTAGAGGCTAGCACGATGTTTTTCGAAATCCTCATTTGAATTTTACGAGAACAGCAATTATTCAGATGTAATAGAGTCTCTAAGGAAATAAGGTGTTTGCTGTAAAGTTCCGTATTCAAGTACTTCAAGACTTATAAGCTGGAAATTAAACTTGCATTTCAAAAACGTTTTTTATATTTGGTGAAAATGATTTGAACAGAAAATCTGTGTAGGTATTTGGTAACCAATCGCCAATTGACTTTTTACTTACTTTCAACGTTGTGTCAGTTCGTGGGTAACTGATGTAATAAGGTATATAATCTGAATCGAATTTGTTCTCCATGTTTATGGTGTTGTTACACAGAATAGCCCGTTTGACACAAGTTCAGAAAGTCGAACGTAAGTGGCCCTTTGGCAGCGCGTCTGACTCGTGATCGGAAGATTTACCTGTTCAAACTACGTTTGAGTCAATTAATATTGCTTTTATTCTAAGCATTTGAAATGTTTTCTGGAAAAATTCCTCTACTATTTGGGTCTACAAAATAACTATAAATGTTCGTTTCCTTTGTGAAGACAATTTTGATTATGAAAAATTATCTTTTGCCCCTTTGACAACGTTTTCTTTGTGTTGTGTACGGTATCAAGAAAATATGCAGAACTGACTGGATTGTCGTGTCCCTCGATCCTAAGTAAAAGCTTGGCACGATATATTTATCAAAAATTCTCCTTTGAATTTTACAAGCACGGCAATTATTTGGATGTAATACATAGCTAAGGAAATAAGGTGCGTGCCGTAAAGTTCAGTATTTAATTACTTTGAGAATTATGAGCTTGAAACAAAACTTGTATTTCAAAAACGTTTCTGTCTTTTGTGAAGATGATTTGGACGGGAAATCTGCATAGTTATCAAGTAACCAATTGACAATTACTTCTTACATACTTTTAACGGCATTGTCTCTGTAATATAACTAATTGTCACAACTAATATAATAAGTTATATAATCTGAACCAAGTTCAGTAAGTGTAAGCTGCGCAGTTGCACGAATAGCTTGTTTTACACATGATCAGAAGGTTAAGTCTACAGAACACAGGCAAGCAGCACGATGGTGCATCAGTCTCTAGATTCGAAGTTTGCACGTTCAAATCAAGTCAGCGACTACCATCATGTTTATTCAAAATGTTTGAGATTTTTAGAAAGAAGAAATTCCTTCCGCCATTGGAAGCTCGAAAATAACTATTAATCACAAACATGCACGTTTTTTCTCCGTTGCAGCAACAATTTTGAACAGGGTAATTATCTTTTGCCATCCTAACAACGTTTTCTTTGCGTTGTGTAAGGTATTGAGAAAATATGCAGAACCGACTGGATTTTAGTGCCACTAATTCCTGAATAAAAACGCTGGTACGATACGTTTTTCGAAATTACCGTTTGAATTTTACAAACGCAACGATTATTTTGGATGCAATATTTATTGAACGAAAGAAGATGTTTGCCATAAAGCTTTGTATTACTTCAAGATTTATGAGCTGGAAACAAAACTTGGAATCCAAAAATGTGTTTGCGTTTTATGAAAATGATTTGAAGAGGGAATCAGCGTATGTATTTGGTACCAGATCTCCGCTTGATTGTTCCTACCTACTTTCAATGACATTGTCTCAGTTCGTTAACAACTGATGTAATAAGGTATATCATTCGGATCAAATTTGGTTCTCATGTAAGCTCCATTGTTGCCCTAAATAGCATATCTAACTAATGATGGTTGTGTCTTTAAATACAACGTAAATGGGCGCCTGGCCAAGTGTTAGTGCAGTGTCCCTTGATCAGATGATTGCCTGATCGAATCGGGTCGGGATCAATCATTCCAAATGTTTAATTTTTTTTTAAATAAAATTCATCTCACCATTGGGAGCGACAAAAACTTTCATTTCGTAGAGAGGCTCACGTTTCATCATTTGTGAAGACGATTTTGAACAGGAAAATTATCCTTTGCAGCATTAACAGTGTACTCTTTATGTTATGTAAAGTTTTGAGAAAATATTCAAAATTGATAGGATTTTCGTGTCTCTTGGTCCCACATAAAAGGCTAACGCGAAACATTTTTCAGAATTATATCTTGAATATTTCGAGCACAGCAATTATTGAGATGCAATATAGTCTCCAAGGAAATGAGGCGCTTGCCGTAAAGTTCAGTATTTAATTACTTCAAGACGTATGAGCTGGAAACAAAACTTGTATTTCAAAAACGTTTCCTTCTCTTGTGAAGATGATTTGAACATGATAATCTGTTTAGCCATTAGGTACCCAATCGGCCTTTGATTGTTCCCACCTACTTTCAACGGCATTGGCAACTGATGTAATAAGCTGGATAATCTAAATCAAATTTGGGTCTTATATAAGCGATGCTGTTGCTCAAAATAGCACGTTTGACTCAAGATCTGTGCGTTGACAAGTGATGACATCGTGAAGCAGAATTACATAATGTAATCTAAATCAGATTTCCCTGCAATACAAATGTATCTGTGGAACAAGGTAAGTGCGTCTGACAGCAGATGAGAAGGTTTTCTGTTCAAATCACGTCAGGGTCAAATGCACTTATCATTATCTAGACTACAATGAATCTGACTTGTAGTTGATTCCAAAGCATATTAACCCTAACCAGATGAAATATTTCAATTGATAACTGTGTTATCACCATTATTTCAGCCATCTATCTCACTGATATCTCCATATTTGGTGCAGTTGATGGTGTTTAATTTCTCTTGCAGCACACTTACTTGGATTTCCCATTGTTGTTAAATATTTTGTTTTTTTTAACCTTTCATAATTTGATTTCAAAGAACGATTTCTCTAAACGGAAGTTACACTTCTAACCGACTGACATAATCAATTTGGTACAAATAATTGTCAACTATTTTTTGTTGATATTTTAAGTTCCTCCCACATCGTATAATATTTTTAAAAAACTGTCACTGTTTCATCACTATTCAATTCAATTTGCCTGACTAAGTTTTTCTCTATTGTCAAAGATGAGATGCATTTACTTTGCAAATAAAACAATGTTTTAATATTTGTGTGTATTTTCTTATTTTAGTGTTTCTATACTAGAGGCCCAGCAATTTGAAATCCAAATGTAACAGAACCCTTAATTTAGGATCCATATACAACAGAACCCTTAATTCAGAACCCATTTGCAACGAGTCCTTCAATTTTGGACCCATGTGCTACAGAACACTTAATTTAGGGCCCATATACAACAAAATCCTTAATTTAAGGCCCATATGCTACAAAACATTCAATTTTGGGTCCATATACAACAGAACCTTTAATTCAGGATTCATATACAACAGGACCCTCAATGTAGGACCTGTATGCTGAAAAATACTTAATGAGGGTCCATATGCTACAGAACCCTTCATTTAGGGTGCGTAAGCTACAGGCTCCGCTCAAGCTTAATTTGTTTCTACTCATATGAATTCAGAATGTATTATTCTTTGTTAAATCAACCTCAAATCTGTTCTCATTCACCGTGAATTGCCTTTCCAGTCGATATTCGTGTTGTATCGAATATTTTTAAAAAAATGGACAGAACAAATAGGATTTTCGGACTTGTAGTTTCTAAGTTCAAAATATAAGGCTAACAGGCTGCATTTTATGAAGTTCTCTTCTGACTATTACGACCATTGAAATAGCACAAGTGTGTGGGCTACCAATACAATTACTCCCTCTCCCCTTCTTTGTTCCACTTCTCATTCAACACAACCGAAAACAGTTAGAAAAAGAAATAAGGGGCTTGCCATAAAGTTCAGTATTTATTTACTTCTAGGATTGAGATTTGGCGGGGGGGTATATTTCGTAGACGTTTATATGCTTTATCTCTCGGAGCAGTCTTGGCTGGTTCCATTCAGCTTATCTCAAATAAGCATATGCAACTGTATCTACAAACTTTTCACCAAGGTTATTACAACCGAATCACCAAAACACAGGATGAAAACCAACCACAGGAACAAGCTGAACCTCGTATTTCACCGATGTTTATACGTTTTGACTTCTGTGAAGATGATTGGAACAGGAAAATCTGCAGAGTAATCAGGTAGCCAATCAGTGTATAATCATCATCACCTGACTTTTATCGTCCGTTGTTTGACATAGACATTCCTCAAGATTCGCAAGATATCTCTATCATGGACATTGCGTGCTAATACTTTCTGAACTTGTCTAGTTTGTCTTTCCATTTTGTAATCTGACTCCTTTGATTATGCTTGTGACCTCCGGGGGTCCATGTTGAGAGTCGTTATATCCATCATTCTTCTGCTATTCTTGCAACATAACCAGTCCATTGCCATTTGAGTTTTCTAATGGATTCTCTGATGTGTCGGACACCTGCCTTTTCCTCTGATATATTGTGTTGTCTTGTGATCTCTCCATGTGAGTTTGAGAATGATTACGTCACGTGCACGTTGCATGGTTAGCCGTTAAAGGGTTGTCATATAGTTAAGTTCCATGTTTCAGCTCCGTAGGTGACTATGGGGTATGATATGAGTAGGGAAATATTAGTAAAAGCACGATATAGAGAGCTGACAGAAAAGATGAATGAGCTTTTCTTTCTCACGTGTCACTACGTCATATTATTACTTTTGAAAAATCAATCCTCGATAAAAAAAAAAATAAATTCATATCATACATTATATTTCTTTTATATTTCGAGCAAGATAATTGTTTATTTTTTTATGCAATTATCATTTATTTCAACAGGGAAAAGGTGAAAAACTCAATTAGTAAGCAATAATTTTTACAACAGAAATGTCAAAAAAATGTTGATGATTGCTGTCAAGAACATAATATACAATGTTCCGTTTGTTGAGGTGTGTTCTTTTTCTTGTTACTGTTAATAGTATTGTGACAGAGCAAGACGTATGCAAGCTTGAAATTACCCTTACTCCTCCTGTATCTCCCTCTCTCTCTCTCCTCTCTCTCTCTCTCTCTCTCTCTCTCTCTAATTCATTTTTTCTTTGCCTCAGAAAGAGTTAAAGCGGCAATGCAGTCCAATATTCAATTTATCTAAGGCATGAAATTTGGGGAAAACAACTTATATTCCATATATATATATATATATATATATATATATATATATATATATATATATATATATATATATATGTATGTGTGTGTGTGTGTGTGTGTGTGTTTGTGTGTGTGTGTGTGTGTGTGCATGTGTCTTCATTTTGATCTGGAGAAGTTTTAAGAAGAGACATCTGCATAACCATTATTTACCAAATCGCCACTCAGATCGCCTTAGCTACATTTACGACATTGCCCTGTTCATTGGTAACTGAAAAAATAAAAAATGTAGCCAAAATCGAATTAGTCCTACGTATTTACGGCTCTGTGACTCCAGGTCAGAAGGTTGAGTGATAAAACTGCTGTTGTTGCAGTCTAAGTTTAGTAATCTTTGCTTTTGAGAGTTGGAAAAATAAAGTTTTTTTTCTAAACTTCAGGAGTTGAAAAAACACTGGTATTTTGCAGACATTTATTGTTTTATAATTTGTGAAGATTGATTGAACTTTCGAATACATGTAATCATTTACTAAAAGATAGCCACTCTTATTGCTACAATTACCACATCGTCACAATGTGTTGAAAATCAACAGAAAAACTGAATCAAACTTCCTTTAGAGTTAGCTACCCAGCAGGCCATCTTACCGCGTCTGACTCCAGATCAGGAGGTTGTGTGTGTCAAATCACGTCGGGGTCAACAGTTAATTCATTTCAAGTATTTGAGATTTTGGAAAAAGTGTATTCCTCTCAACATTAAGAACGACAAAAACTAGTCTTTCGCAGACGTGTGTAAGTTTCATCCTTAGTGAAGACAATTTTGAACAGGAAAATTATCATTCGGTAGATTGACAACTTTGTCTTTGTGTTGTATATAGTGTTGATTAAATATGCAGGAATAACTGGATTTTTGTGTCTGGTTTCAAAATAAAAACTTAGCATGACACATCTTTCAAAGTTATCCTTTGGATATTACGAGTGCAGCAAATATTCAGATGCAATACATCTCTAAAAAAATAAGGTGCTTGCCGTGAAGTTCAGTGTTCAGTTACTTCATGACTTATGAGCCAGAACCAAAACTTATATTCCAAAAACCATTCTGTCTCTTGTGAGGATTATTTGAACAGGAAAATCCTGGTAGTTATTAGGTACCCGATTTTTGCTTGATTGTTTTTACCTGCTTTCAATGGCATCGTCTCAGTGTATTGACAATTGATGTATCAAGGTGTATAGTCTAAATCAAATTTGGTTCTTATGCAAACAGCGATGATGCATAAAAATTTCACGTTTTACTCGAGATCAGAAGTTTACGACACCAAATTATGCATGAACGGCCTGCAGGCACGGCAGTAGAGTGTCTGACTCCATATCAGAAGTTAACGTGTTCAAAACACATCGGGGTCAACTTCTACTGCTACTATTCAGAGCTTTCGAGATATTTAGAAACCAAAGATACCTCCAACCGTTGGGAGCTACCATGGAAAAAAAAAACTTGTATTTCGCAGACGTGTACATATTTCATTCTTTGTGAAGACAATTTAGAGCAGGGAAATTATCCATCACTCTATTGTTAACGTTGTCTTTGTGATGTATGAGATATTGAGAAAATATGCTGAGTTGACAAGACTTCCGTAGTTCTAGTTTCAAAATAAAAGGCTAACACACTTTTTTTCGAAGTTCTATTTTGGAAATTACATGCACAGTAATTCTATCTTTGTAAAATGCTCGCCGTAAAATTCAGTATTTAATTATTTCAAGACGTATGCGCCTGAAGCAAAACTTGTATTTCAAAAACGCTTCAGTCTTTTGTGAAGATGATTTGAACATGAAATCAGCATAGTTATTAGATACTCAAACGTTGCCTGATTGTTCTTACCTATTTTCAACGGCATTGTCTCGGTGCGTTGACAATTGATGTAATAAGGTATATAATCTTGATAAATTGGTACTTACTCAAGCGGTGCTGTTGTACAGAAGTAGACTGTCTGGCTCGCAATCAGAAGGTTATGACTTCATATCATACGCAAGCAGCTCTGAGGCTCGGCGGTGGCACGTCTGATCCCAGATCAGGAGGTCGTGTGCTAAAGTCATGTTTGGGTTAGCTGGTACTTTTATTACAAGTGATTTTTTTAAGAATAACTTTTTTTAAGAATAAAATTTTTCACAGCACTAAGAAATAAAAAAAGATCTACTACTTCAGAGACGTTTGCATGTTTCATTTTCTGTGAAAGCCTTTTTGAACAGGAAAATTATTCTGCGCTACGAAGTTGTCTTTGTGTCGTGTAAAGTATTGAGATGTATGAACTGGCTGGATTTTCATGGTCGTAGCTCTTATATAAAAAGCCGAATCGATGAATTTGTCGAAGTTCTGTTTCGAATATTACGAGTAGAGCAATCATTCAGATGCAACGTAGCCTCTAAGGAAATAAGGTACTTGCCGTGAAGTTCAGTTTTGAATATTACGAGTAGAGCAATCATTCAGATGCAACGTAGCCTCTAAGGAAATAAGGTACTTGCCGTGAAGTTCAGTTTTGAATATTACGAGTAGAGCAATCATTCAGATGCAACGTAGCCTCTAAGGAAATAAGGTACTTGCCGTGAAGTTCAGTTTTGAATATTACGAGTAGAGCAATCATTCAGATGCAACGTAGCCTCTAAGGAAATAAGGTACTTGCCGTGAAGTTCAGTTTTGAATATTACGAGTAGAGCAATCATTCAGATGCAACGTAGCCTCTAAGGAAATAAGGTACTTGCCGTGAAGTTCAGTTTTGAATATTACGAGTAGAGCAATCATTCAGATGCAACGTAGCCTCTAAGGAAATAAGGTACTTGCCGTGAAGTTCAGTTTTGAATATTACGAGTAGAGCAATCATTCAGATGCAACGTAGCCTCTAAGGAAATAAGGTACTTGCCGTGAAGTTCAGTTTTGAATATTACGAGTAGAGCAATCATTCAGATGCAACGTAGCCTCTAAGGAAATAAGGTACTTGCCGTGAAGTTCAGTTTTGAATATTACGAGTAGAGCAATCATTCAGATGCAATGCAGCCTCTTAGGAAATAAGGTACTTGCTGTGAAGTTCAGTATTTAATTTCTTCAAGACTTATGAGATAGAAACAAAACTTGTACTTTTTTTTGTCTTTTGTGAAGATGATTTGAATAGGAAATCTGCATAGTTATTGGATTATAGGGTATATTATCTAAATTAGATTTGTTTCTCATGTAAGCGGCACTTTAGCAGGAAAGTATCACGCTTGACTTATGATTAGAAGTTGACGTGGTCGAATTATAAGTAAGCGACCCTGTTGTTCAACGGTAACACGTCTGATTCTAGATCAGAGGGTTGTGTGTTCGAATAGCGGGGGGGTCAATTATTACCTAAGCTTAGACATCATAGAATCAATAAAAAATCTCAAATGGCGGTGGGCGGGCCATGTTGCAAGAATGGCAGACAATCGATGGACATCACGACTCACAACATGGATTCCCCGAGACCACATGCGCAACTGAGGCCGGCAAAATGTTAGATGGAGAGACGAGCTAGACAAGTTCAGGAAGTACTGGCTCCGTGACGCCCATGATAGAGAAGTGTGGCAAATCCTAGGGAAGGTCTATGTCCAACGACGGACGCTAAAAGACTGATGATGATGATGATGATGATGATGATGATGATGATGACGACGACGACGATGATGATGATGATGATGATGATGATTCCGATCGTTTAAAATTTTTAGAAAATTAAAATTCCTCCCACCAAAGGAGCAACAAAAAAAATTGTATTTAGCAGAAATGTTCATGTTTCTCTATTTGTGGAGACAATTTTGAACTGGAAATTATCTTATACAGCATTAAGAACTTTATCTTTGTATGATGTTTGGTATTCAGTAAATATGCAGAACTAACTGGATTTTCGTCTCACTATTTATTAACTAAAGGCTTGCGTGGTACATTCTTCAAAGTTCTCTTTTGAATATCATGAGCACGACAATTATTCGTATACAATACGGTATCTAACAGAATAAGGTGCTTGCCGTAAAGTTCAGTATTCAATTATCTGAAGACTTATGAACAGGAAAAAAACTTGTATTTCAAAAACATTCTTGTCTTTTGTGTAGATGATTTGAACATGATAATCTACATAGCTATTATGTATCGTATCATCTTCTGTTTTTACCTGCTTTCAACGGCATTGTGTCAGAGCCTTTACTACATATGTATCGAAGTATAGAATCTATATCAAATTTGATGTGAGCGGAAATATTGTATCGTGTAAGGTACAGAGAAAATATGCAGAACTGACTGGATTTTCGTGTCTGTAGCTCCTAAATAAAAAAAGCTTACACGATAATTTTTCTGCAATTCTCTTTCGAATTTCACAATAACAGTAATTATCCGGATGCAATGTAGTCTGAAAGGAGACGAGGTGTTTTCTGTTGAGTTCAGTATGAAATTATCGCAAGACGTATAAGCCAGGAACAGAACTTGTATCTCAAAATCGTTTTTGTCTTTTGTAAAGATGATCTCAACAGGAAATCCTCAGAGTTATTAGGTAACCAATCGCGAATTGATTTTTCTTACCTACTTCCGAAGGCATTGTCTCAGTCCGTTGACAACTGATGTAACAAGGTATATCATCTGGATCAAATTTGCTTCTCGTTTAAACTGTGCTGTGGCAAAAAAAGCACGCTTAACTCAAGATCTGAGGGTTACGTCTTTAAACAGCACACAAGCGTAACCGTGGCGCAACGGTAGCGCGTCTGATATGAACTGGAAGTCGACATAATCAGGTAACCAATCATCAATTGATTGTTCAGATCCACTTTCAACAGCATTGAACCAGTTTGTTCACAACTGATACAGTATCGTATATAATATAAACTGATTTTAGTTCACGTTGCATTGAATAGCTCGTTTGACACAAGATGAGAAAGTTATATTTTCAAATCGCGCACAAACAGCAACGCAGGGCAACGGTAGCAGTTCTGACTCCGGATTAGAAGCCTCCGTGTTCAAATTGTGGCAGAGTCTACTACAGCTTTTATTCCAAGCGTTTGAGATATTTGGAAAAATAAAGTTCCTTTAAGCTTATAGGAGCTCAACAAAAAGGGGATTAGTATTCCTCAGATTTTGGGAGAAATGAAAATCCTCTGAGATTAGGAACTAGTTAAAAACTAGTATTTTGAAGACATATTCACGGTTCCTCTTTTGTGAAGACAATTTTGGACAGTAAAATTATCTTTCACTGCATTAACAACGTGGTCTTTGTGTGATATAAGGTATTGAGAAAATATACAGCATTGACTGGATTTCCGTGTCTCTAGTTCCTAAATAAAAAAGCTACCAAGAAGCTCTCTTTTAAATATTACGAGTACAGCAATTATTCGGATGCAATATAGTCTCAAAGGAAATAAGATGCTTGCCGTAAAGTTCCGTATCTAATTACTCCAAGACTTACCAGCCAGATACAAAACTTGTAATCTAAAAACGTTTTTGTCTTCTATGAAGATGATTTGAACATGATAATCTGCAGAGTTATTAGGTACCCAATGGTTGCTTGATTTTTCTTACCTGCTTTCAATGGCATTGTCTCAGTACATTGACAACTGATGTAAAAAGGCGTATAATCTAAATCAAATTTGCTGTTGCCCAAAATAGACTCAAGATCAGTGCGTTGATAACTGATGCCATTGTGAAGCAGAATTGTTTGATGTAATCTAAACCAGATTTACCTACAATGCAAAAGTATCTGAGGCACAACGTTCGTGTCTCTGACTCCAGATCAGAAAGTATCGTTTTCTAATGCCATTGGGTTCAAATGTTCCTACCATAGTCTGGACTAAAGTAAGTTTGATTGTCAGTGGATGCCAAACCATTTCAGCCGGTACCAAATTAATTGTTTTGGTTGATAACTGAGTTATCTCCATTCATTTCAGCCATCTATCTCACTAGTATCTCCATCTTTAGCGCAATTAGTGGTGCTTAATTTGGCACGATTATTTGCATTCCACATTGATGGTCAGTATCTATTTTTCATTTCATTTCATAATTTGTTTCCAAACAGAGAACAATCTCTCAATATGGTAGCTACTCATCAAACCGACTAACATAATCAAGTTAGTACAGATTATTGTCAACGTTTCGTTTTGATATTTTGATTCCCTTCCACCTTTCAAGTAATGACACAGTTTCATCACTATTGAATTTAACTTGTCGAAATGAGAATTTACTTCGTAAATAAAACTTTATCTTGATATTTGTGTGTACTTTTTCCATTTTAGGGCTTCTTTGCTACAAGCCCTTATGTCTAAGTTCCATATGCTACGAAACCCTTCATTTAAGGCCCATATACAACAGAAACCTCAGTGTTGGACCCATATGCAACGGAACCCTTCATTCAAAGCCCATATGCAACAGAAACCTCGATGTAGGACCCATATGCTACAGAACCTTTCAATCAGGGCCCCTATGCCACAGGCCCCACTTAACTTTATTTCGTCTCCACTCAAATGGATTCAGAATGAATTATTCTTTGTTAGATTATCCACAGATCTCTTCTCATTCCCCGTGAATTGCCTTTTCAGTTGATATTTGTGTTGTATAGAATACTGAAAAAAAATTGACGAACAGATAGGATTCTCATACTTGTTGTTTCTGAGTTCAAAATCTAAAGCTAACAGGCTGCATTTCGCCAAGTTCTCTTCTGATAATTACAACCATTGAAATAGCACAAGCGTGTGGGCTACCAATACAATTACCCCTGCACCTTTCTGTGTTCCACTTCTCATATACCACAATAGAAAACAGTTAGAGAGAAAAAGATAAGAGGCTTGCCATAAGGTTCAGTATTATTTACTTTTAGCATTAAGATCTGGGAGAAAGAACCTTTGTTCCATAGACGTTTATATGCCTTTTCTCATGTAAAAAAAACTGCGTTGATTCCATTCAACTTGTCTCAAATATGCATATGCAACAGCATATACAAACTTTTCATCAAGGTTATTAAAATCAAATCACTAAAACGCTAGATGAAAACCAACCACGGGATACAAGCAGAAACTTGTGTACCACTGAAGCTAATGTTTTGTTTTCTGTAAAGATTATTTGAACAGGAAATCTGTATAGTTATTACGTACCCATTTTCACTCCATTGTTTTTACCAACATCGACGCCATTGTCTTGGTACATTGACAACTGATGAAATAATGTATTTGATCTAAATCAAATTTGTCTCTCGTAGAAACTCTACTGTGGTGCAATCAGTAGCTCGTCTGACACCGGATCAAGAGGTTACGTCTTCAAGTCAGGTCTGGGTCAACTTTTATAATCTAAGTTTCAGTTACTCAGAGTGTTTCATAGATCGAAAATAAACTTCTCTTTTACGAGCATTGTCATAACACAACAAGTATGCAAGCTTAAAATCCCCTGTCTTCCACTCTTCCTGTCTCTATTGGTAACCAAAACTTGGTTTTTACAGTTTTTAAGTTCGTCTGGTTTTCTCTCTCTCACTCTGTCAGTCTCTCCATATATATATATATATATATATATATATATATATATATATATATATACACCAGAGTGCTCCATTACGATAATGGATAGTCTATAGCCTCACTGAGGATTTGTCATACAACGAAACAGCTGTCCGTGGATGACACAATAATTAACGTTACCTTATTCGAGGTTGAGCACTCTTTAAGTGAGGTAACTCATTCATTGTAAGCTTATGCAATGCTCTTCTTACTCTGTGATAGAGCACTCTGGTAGATGGGGATTATACATGTGTGAATAAATATATCTGTTGAATTCAATCTTACCGACCTCCAGTTCTGCGTGGAGCAGAGGTAAAATGCCAGCCTCTTAAGCGAAGGTTTTGATCCTACCTCGTAATACTGGATGGGATAATGGATAATCTATAGCCACACTGAAGAGTTGTAATACAACGAAACAGCTGTCTGTGGATGACACACTAATATATATATATATATATATATATATATATATTCTTTCTCTCTCTTTCTCTCTCTCTATCTATCAATCTATATATATATATATGTGTGTGTGTGTGTGTGTGTGTATTCTCAGCGTAAAGGCCAGGCTTGACCTATAGAACTAAAAGATTGGAATTTTCAGCACTTGATATCTCTTATGGAAAGAAGGAAGGTAGTTTTTTTTTTCAATTCATCCCTTCATTAGGTTTTTAGTGGGTGTCTAATTTGCAATATAAATTTATTCCAAATTGATCTCGTAGTTCATGTCCAGCAGCTTTTCTTCCGTTTGTTTGTTTTGTTTTTGGGGGTTTTTTTTTTCCAATTTAGGTTTTCATTGTGAGGGAGGTAACTTATCCATTGAACATCCCCTTATCTAACGATTTTCATTGATCACCCCCAATCACCCAAACCCACACCCTCAGCATGCAGCGAAAAATCCCCCCTCTCTTTTCCACTCTGTTCCTTCTTTTCCTTTTTCTCAGAACGACTGGAAGTGTCAATACAACATCTAAAGAAGAGTGCCGATTGCCTCAGAGTTCAATATTCAATTATTCCAAGTGTTAAGAGTCGGGACTAGAAAGAGAACAGAATCCGTCAAAAAACTGCGACGTCGTTTATAGTCTACGAAAAATCTCAAATGGCGGTGGGCTGGCCATGTTGCAAGAATGGCAGACAATCGATGGACATCACGACTCACAACATGGATTCTCTGAGACCACATGCGCAACCGAGGCCGGCAAAATGTTAGATGGAGAGACGAGCTAGACAAGTTCAGGAAGTACTGGCTCTGTGACACCCATGATAGAGAAGTGTGGCAAATCCTGGGGTAGGTCTATGTCCAACGACGGACGCTAAAAGACTGATGATGATGATGATGATGATGATGATGATGATGATGATGAACCCCTATACTACAGATCGCACACACACTAACTTTGTCCGTGCTCACATGAATTCGATCAGAGGTAGAGCAGACAGGATTTTTGTTCCTGTAGTTTCAACATTGAGTTGAAAAATAAGAGTCTACAACGCTAATTTTTTCTCTCTCTCACTTTGTGCGTTTTTTCTTTCTTTGCCTACGACTGAAATGGATGATACATTAAGTAAGGAAATGAGTAGCTTATCATAAAGTTCAGGATACAATTACTTCAAACGTTAACAGCTGAGAAAAAAACTTCACAAACGATTACCTGTTTCATTTTTTTATGAAGAAAATCTGAACAGTTACATCTGATTCATCAGTGATGACGAAATCAACATTATGATATCCTTAGCTATATCATACCACATTTTCTCCGTGGGTTTTAGAATTATCTTGCCAACTGACGTAATAAGGTATACAATATAAATAAACTTTCTTGTTTACAAATTGGCCCTGTGGCGCAACGGTAGCGCGTCTGACTCCAGATCAGAAGGTTGCATGTTCAAATCACGTCGGGGTCAACATATACTTTTATAGCCCAAGTTTTGTATGCAATTACCCCGTATGTTTGAGAGTTTTCTACATGATATACGGCGTTTTCATGCGAATTCTCGATGTGAGATTGAATACGATTAGCATGCTTGAGAAATTATAAGCCAATGCAGTATATTAGAGAAAAGACATGAGTCTTGGGCATCATAAAATCTACTAGAAAACTCAAATGGTAATGGGCTGGTCATGTTGCATAATGAAAGACACCTGATTGTCATTACGACTCATAACATGGATCCACAGAGATCACATGCGCAACCGAGGCCGCCGGAATACAAAATGGAGAGACGAACTTGACGAATTCAGAAAGTACTGGCTCCACAACGCCCACAATACGGAGATGTGACGAATCCTGGGGAACTTCTTTGTCCAACGATGGTCGATTAAAGACCGATGAAGATGATTTGGAAGTTGGAAAAATGAAATTTCTCTCAACATTCGGAATTGAAAATAAAGTAGTAATTTTTAGACGTTTTATACATCGTGAAGATTCGAATATGTAGATCTGCACAATAATTTATTGTCAAATCGCCTTTCTCTTCTCCCAGGCTATGTTAACGACATTGTCTAACTGTGTTGACAATTTCAGGGAACTATTACCTAAATGATAAAATGTTAGCTAAATCGAACGTGTTTCTTACGTAAATGGCTCTGTGGTGCCATGATAGCACTCACATGGGGGTCAAATTAAAATAGACTGCAGTAGATTTAGTTGCCAGATTAGATTCGTCTTTATTTATCCGACTAGTAACCCATCCTTTCTACAGGTAGTGATGGTTAATTTCGTACGCTCAAAATCTACTGCTTTCTTCTTTGAAGTTGAGTTTATCGCCAGTCATTATCTGTTTCAAGAAACAGACAAATATCTCAATATGGAAGCTACATATCAAAGCGACTACCATAAACAAATTAGGGGGAATGATTGTCAACATTTGATTTGGATATTTTTTGTGCCTCCCACATCGTATTCTCAATCGACGATTCAAATCACTGAATGATTTTTCTGCCTTTTCAATGTGAAGGTCTAATTACTTTTCAAGTTGAAAATCAATGTTTAAATATTTGTGGGTATATTTTTAAAAAAATAAGGACCCTAATTCAACGGATCCCTTAATAAAGAACCCATATTCTACAGAATCCTTGATTAAGGATCCATTTGCCACAGGCCCTGCACATGCCTGATTTGTCTCTGCTCATGTGAATTCGATATCACGATTCTCTATTAAATTACCCACAAATTTTCTTCTTATTTCATTCAGGGTTTGCTCGTCAGCCGATGCATCGCGTGCGACATTGAGAAAATGAACAGAACTGACAGGGTTTCTTCTGGTTGGCAGCTCAGTGAAGTGACGTTAATGCGTCTAACACTAAGACAGAAGTTGTCACTCAGTTCCTGAAAAACGTTGTTAACCGATCTAAAAATACCCCATATTAAAAAGTGAAGACTTCCGTTGCAGATGAAAATAAGACTTATATTTTGGAGACATTTTTATGTTTTATCTTTTGAGGAGAATATTCAAACAGGGACATTCTACATTCTTCATTCTTATTAGCGACAGAATCGCCACTCTATTGTCCTTAGCTACAATGACGACGTTCTCTCAGTTCATTGGCCAAAGACGAATGAAGTATACAATCGAATTTTCCTCTCGTGTGAACGAAACTGTGTTCAACGGTGACGCGTCTGACCCAAAATCAAAAGTTTCATCTTCAAATCTCGTTACAGACATCAGTTTTTTTCTATCTATAGCCTAAATTCAGTGTTCAATTACTTGGGGCGTTTTGGATTAGGAAAAAAATCGTCTTAACTTCAAATTTCTTGCGATCTATGAAGCGTCCACTTTCGTAACAATTAAAAACAAACTTATATTTCACAAACGTTTGCACATTTTATCTTTTGAGAATAAGATTTGAACCGAGAAATCTCTCTATTGGCTACCTAATCGTTATTATACATTGACAACTGAGGAAATCAGTGTGATCAATCTAAATCGATTTTACACCAGTGTCAGTGTTCATGAAGCGCAACGGTGGTACGTATCACTCTGAATCAAAAGGTTGCAAGTGTTAATCACGTACGGGCCACCCGAAACTTTTATAGACTACATTTAACATTTACTCAAAGCGTTTAAGAGTTGGAAAAATAAAATTAAATAGGTGCTGGTTCTAAAGAAAGTTATTTGATATAAACAACGAAGAATTTGATTCTAAGTGGTGTCTATGAAGTTGTCAGATTCGACTGATTTTAATAGATAAATGGCTCTGCAATGCCACGGTAGCATCATTCTCCCAAATATGATTTCCATCTTTTGCGCAGTTAGTACCAGTTAATCTCACTTGTGACACAATCTTTTGCATTCCACATCGTTGGGAAGTTTCTATTTTTTTATCGCTTGCAAAATATTTTTTTTCAAAAACAGAAGCTTTTCTCCATATGGTAGCTACACATCAAACTGACTAACATAATCAAGTTGTTGCAAATGATCATCAATTGATTTGGATATTTTGAGTTTTACCCACATCGTATAGTGTTGATTATTCTCAAGTAATGTCACTATTGACTTCAGCTTGTCTTTCTCGCTGACTTTTCCTGTATTGTCTTATGAAAGATACAATTATTTTTGGAGTAAAAATGTGTTTCATTGCTTGGCTGTATTAGGATCCACAGGCTACAGAACCCTAAATTTAGGACCCATATGCTACAGGGCCCGAGCAAGCTTGGTTTTTCCCTGTTCATATGAAGTTGATATTTATTATTCTCGGTCAGATTAACAGCAAACCCTTTCGTATTTCCCTCAGGGATTGCTTTTCAGTCGATATTTGTGTCGTGAAAGAAATTGAAAAAAATGTGTCGAACTGACTGGGTTTTTTTCTTTGTAGTTCTTACATTCAGTTAACAACGAAAGGCTTCCATGTTGCAGTATTCATAAGAATAAGGGCTCGAAAAATCGAATCCCGACTTCCCCCCCCCATGCTTTCTCTCTCTCTCTCTGTCAGTTTATCCATCTAAGTCAATAACACATACAGCCACCATACACACACACCGTTGAATCTTTTCTTTCCTAAGCCATGTTATTCTCCATAATCATTTACTACTAAATCACGATTCGATTGTCTTAAACAATGTTGACAGCATAGGCGTAATACGTTGACAATTGGGCTGACAATTTAATTGGAGCTATTCGAAATTGGCTCTGTGGCGCAACGGTAGCGCGTCTGACTCCAGATCAGAAGGTTGCGTGTTCAAATCACGTCGGGGTCAACAATACTTTTTATGGCTTAACTTTCTTTACACAAACATTATAAGAGGTAAATCAGTGAAGATAAAAAATTCCTATCATACTTGGTAGTTTGAGAAACGTCAATATTCTGTAAACCTTCAAACGTTTTATATACTGTGAAGATGCTGAGGGCATGTAAATCTACATAATCATTTACTACCAAATCACATATTGGTGGTCATGAACAACTTTGTGTACATATGTAATATGTTGAAATATGTAATATGTTGAAAACTGGCCAGACTATCAAACCTGGGTCTATTATAATTTGCTCTGTGGCACAACGGTAGTGCGTCTGACTCCAGATCAGAAGGTTGCATGTTCAAATCACGTCAGGGTCAACATTCACTATTATATCTTAAGTTTTTTGTACAGTTAATCCAACAGTTGACATAGGAACTTTCTCTGACTGTTTGGGAAAAACAATCAAATTTCACAGATTTTTTTATATTTTATATGCTGTTAAGAAGTTTCCATCAAGTAAGTCTGCATAATAATCAACAAACAAGACACAACTTGATTGTCAACCGCACTTTTGACAACACTACCTCAGTATTTTGACAAATGGAGTGATAATCAAATTCATGACTCATATTATCGGCTCTGTGGTGCAATAGTAGGGCGTCTGACTCCAGATCAGACGGTTGCGTGTTTAAATCACGTAATGGTTAACATTCACGATTATGTTTTAAGTTTTGTGTAGGTCACATGTTTGAAACACGTTGGGGTAAACAATTTCTCTCATAGCCTAAACTTTGTATACAATTATTTCATTTCTCAAGCAATGGAGATAGACAAGTCCTGCCGCCTTCGATAGTTTTGTGAAACATTGGTATCTTGAAGACTTTCAATTATATAATATCTGTGAAGTTTTTTATTGGCATGTAAATCCCCATAATCATTCACTACCAGAAAACAACTCGATTGTCCTGAGCAACATTGACAACATAGCTTCATCTTTTTGATACATGGCTTGACTATCAAATTGCAATCCCCTGTCGGTTTGCAACGATACCTGTTTAACCTCAAATGAGAAGGGGGATCTGTTTAAATCACGCTGGGGTCGAAATTTCTTTTCATAGCCACTGTTTCGTATACAATTATTCCAAGTATTCAAGAGTTGGAAATGAAAACATCCTCCCAACTTTGTCATTTGTGAAAAACACTCGTATTCTGCAGACTTACATATGTTTAATATTCGTTGAAACGCTTTGGGAATGTAAATCTGCATAATCATTCACTTCTAAATCACAATTCGGATATCCTGAACAACGTTGACAATATTGCTGCAGTTTATTTTGACAAATGGCCTGACAATCAATTTTTGTTTTCTTTGGAAGTTGGCCCTGTGACAGAAAGGTACGATCTCTGTCTCTCAAATTGAAAGTTACAGGTTCAAATTACATCGGCGATAATTAATTTCCTATTTGGAGTCTAATGTCTATACTATCCAAGCTTTTGAGAGCTTGAAAATGAAATTTCCTTCACTGTTTGAGAGTTGTTTCATGGTTTATCTTATGTAAAATCGATTCAGGTATCTTGTTCCTCTCAGTTTTACTGGACCTTGAACCGTGGCGCAGCGGTAATGAGTCCTCCTCCAGATCAAATGCTTATGATTTTATAAGTATTTAGTTTTGTTTTATTTAACCTCGAACGGTTATCTAATATCCCTAAGCCACATTCCAACCACCATTCTGCGATCAGACATCGTTCTTGTGTCTGAGTCTACCAAACCAGCTGTGTTGTTGAAAGGAAGCTCTCCTAATTCTCGGAGCTGATCAACAACCTTCAAATCCAGCAGGATTTCTCCCGGTTGATAGTCAGTGGAAGGGGTTTTGCAGTTTGTTCTTTTATCAGAGCTTTCAACATTCTGGGAATTGGGAGAGAAAAGAAAAGGGGATCCAAAGTAGCAGAGATAGTTGAGGAGGACAGATATGTGGTGTAAGTAGGCAGTCGTCTGGGCACGTACTTGGATTTGATCAGCCCCGATGGGGTCAACTGAAAGAGGAAATATGGGAATCCAAATTTTCCAAGGATTTTTGGAACACCACTAAAGATATGTTTTAGAGCATCAGGTGATGTATATCTTTCCACAATATGAAGATGATTCAAACATCTGCATAATCATTATTTGCAAAATAGCCACATTCTTATCCGAGGCTATATTAGCAATATTGTCTCAGTTTGAGACAACAAACAGAATAATGTAATAAAATGTAAATCATATTTTTCTTATGCAGATGGCTGTGTTGCGCAACAGAAATTATTAACTATCAAAGAGCCTACAAAACCTTGGTTAAGCCAACGTCATTGTCTCAGTGCGTTGACAATTTGCGAGTTAATTAACGAAATATTGAAATGCTGTCTAAATCATAATTAGTTTTTCATGTAGATGGCCCTGTGTAGTCTAGACTACAATGAATTTGATTGTCAGTAGATATCTAAACATTTCATCCAGGTGTTAGATTAATAATCTCAGTAGATAATTGAGACATCTTCATTATTCAACTCATATATCTGACTAGTATCTCCATTTTTTATACAGTTGATGCTGAAATATTTCATTTGCTGCACAATCTCTCGCATTCCACACTGTTGTAAAGAATCTATTTTTCATCCACTGACAAAATTTGTTTAAAAAACGGATTAATGTTTTTATATGGAAGCTGCATATATCTCTTGGGAAGGTCTATGTCCAACGACGGACGTTGAAAGACTGATGATGATGACATATATCTGGCTAAGATAACCATGTTGTTGAAAAGATTGTCAATGCTTGATTTTGATATTTGGAGAGTCGTATAATGTTGATGGACAGAACAGAACATCTGAGAAAAGATAAAAGTCTGGGACATCATAGAATCCATTAAAAATCTCGAATAGCGGTGGGCTGGTGATGTTGCAAGAATGGCAGACAACAGATGGACATCTAGACTCACAACATGGATCCCCTGAGATCACATGTGTGACCGAGGCCGGCAGAATATTAGATGGACAGACGAGCTAGACAAGTTCAGGAAGTACTAGCTCAGTGACGCCTATGATAATAATGTTGATTATCCTAAAGTCAGTGGTGATCACTATTAACTCGTCTACATAGCTTTTCTATATGGCAACTTGTTACTTCTAATTACTTCGTAAGTAAATAATGTATGTGTTTTGATACATGTGTGTAATTCTTTGATTAAGGGCTGACAAGCTCCCCAATTCAGAGCACATATGGCCCCTCCGTTCAGGGCTCATATGCTACAGACCCTACACATTTTTCCCAGTCCATATGAATTAGATAACTTATGGGCAAATGAAAAAGCTATGGATATATATATGGATTTTTAAAAAAAGGAATTAACGCATATTTCACAGTCCCAAATGCAATACAATTCATTAGCAAATAAATCATATTATATTAGATTTTATTAGCAAATAGATTATAAGTTAAATTTTACATATATGTATGCAATATGATTCATCAGCAAATGAAAAACTTATGATTATATGTATGGAGTATATAAAAAAAGCATATATTTCACAGATGTTTCTATGCTTTATCTTTTGTGGAAGAGATTTGAACATGGAAATCAGTATGTTCATTATCTAACAAATCGTTATTGTCAGAGTTATCAGCCATGTGTCACAGCGGTTGCCCGTCTGACATCAGATCTGATGGGTGAGTATCCAAATAACGAGAGTGTCAACTGTATTTCTCATATTTGAAGTTTAGTATTCAATTAAATTTTTTTAATTTTTTTAAAAATCTTATTTTTATTTATAACCGATGGACATCACGACTCACGACAAGGATTCCCGAGATCACATGTGCGACTGAGGCCAGCAGAATATTAGATGGAGAGACGAGCTAGACAAGTTCAGGAAGTACTGACTCTGCGACACCCATGATAGAGAAATGTGGCAAATCCTGGGGAAGGTCCATGTCCAACGACGGACGTTGAAAGACATGATGATGATGATGATGATGATGATGATGATGATGATGATGATGATGATGATGATGATTCTTCAATTAAATTAAATCAAATCAAGGTTATGAAAGTTCCAAAGTAAGATAGATGCCAGGGAGTTTACTATTCAATATCCACAAGCCCTAGGAGACTAGGGAAAAAAACAAACTTATATTCCACAGATGTCCGTTAGATTGCTGTAACCTCTCGAATGGTATATTCCGTCAACCAGTCAATTGGTTTAACAACTAGCCCCACACTGCTCGTCTGAATGTTTCCAGTGCCCCTGGTCACATTTTGGGGCTACAAACTTGATACATCATAAATCACCACGTAAGAGCATTTTTTCAGGGTTTTTTTTTTTTTTTTTTGTGAAACTACATTATGATTTGATCAATGTTATCTCAGTGCATTGTCAACCAAACGGGGGAAAGAACAGATATAAGTAAAACAGAATTGAATTTTTGTGTAAACATCCCTGTGGCAAAACGATAGCACGTCTGACTCCAGATCGGAAAGTAGCAGGTTCGAATCGCTTCTAGGTCAAATGCTGTTTTATTTATTTACAGTTTTTGTCGTATTCAACCGCTTGAGCTTCTGAAAAAATTTGACTTTTCTCAACATGAGGAGAAAAAAAGTATTTTTCGCAGATATATGTTCTTTCATCTTGTGTCTATGATTAGAGCACCTAAATCAGAATCATTTTTGATTATCAAATCGCCACAATATCGACCATATTATCTCATTGTGTCAACAACTGCCCTGACAATTAACAGAATTCAGTATGTAATCGAAATCAAATTTCAGTCTTATTTGATCCGCCCCGTGGTGCAACAATAGCTTGTCTGACTCAGAATCGATAGGATACGTGTTTAAATCATGTTGGGGTCAGTTGCAATTTTTATAGTCAACAGTACAGTGAATTTGATTCTCAACCGTCCCTAATAATTCAGACTAGGTGCTGGATTAGATAAATCTTAATATATAACAAGAGCATCATCACAATCTCCCCATTAGCTGATTAGTATATCTAAAATAATACATTTTGCTTGTCTCACTATGTCTTGCATTTCACATTGTAGTAAAATATTCACTTTTCATCTCCTGTCATAATTTGTTTTTTGTCTTTATTAAAGACAACAATTTTTTATATGGAATCTACATTTTTTTTAGATATTAGCTTGATAAAGTCGATGTAAAAGCTTGATTTGAATATTTCAAGTGTCTCCCACATCATACAATTTTGATTATTCACTATCAATGTCACAATTCAATAACTATTAACTTCAACTTGTTCAACTGATTTTCCCGTCTTGTCAACGATAAGATTTAATTAATGGGCAAATGAAAATATGTTTTAATATTTGTCTGTATTTTCTGAACTGGGGATCCTTCTGCTACAGAACTCACGAAACTCAATTTGTCCTTGCTCATATGAATTTTGATATTTATGATTACGTTTTCAGTCGATATTTGAGTCGTGTGAGATACTGGAAAAATGGTCTGAACTCGGAGGATTTTCGTGCCTCTACTAATTGAGAATTTTTACCCTGGATTAAAAATGTTCATTCCGCCTGTAAGAATCTGTTTCAAAAGGGGACATTTTATTAATATGGAAGCTACATATCAAACCAACTAACATAACGATGTTGGTTCAGATGATTTTCTAAGCTTGATTTAGATAATTGGAGTGTCTCGTACACCTTGTATTGTTGATAATTTTCGAGTATTGTCATTATTTAACTTCGACTTGTCAGATTTTTTCTTTGTAGCCATATAGAAGATTCGATTACTTTTCGGTTAGAAAATTGTTTTGATATTTATCTATATTTTTCTCTTTAATTACTAAAACATTTAACCTAACAAAGAAATTGACCCTCTCTCTCTCTCTCTCTCTCTCTCTCTCTCTCTCTCTCTCTCTCTCTCTCTCTCTCTCTCTCTCTCTCTCTCTCTCTCTTTCTCTCTCGGTCTCTCTTTCATTTATTTTTTCTATTCAAAATTTAAAGTTTCAGATGTTCATGACTGTTTGAGGGTGCTAAAAGTAAAGTTCTTTCTTCACCATTCCAAACTTCGACATAGCACAATAATGCAGTCTTTGAAAACCCCATCCAATCTGACCTTTCCACTTTCTATCAGGACCCGTCAATCAAAATGTCCCTAACCCTGTCGGAATGGGTTTCTTCAGTTTAAAATTGCTGGATACGTTTGCATGCATCAAGTGCAAAAACTGCATTGGAGAGTTAGAAGGCTGAAAATTTAAACACTGACACTTTATTATGTAAAGAAATCAAGCTTTGTTTGGTTTTGTTTGAATCGCATGAGTATACTTTTTTTAGAAAATCTTATTTGCAATGTAAGTTCATGATATATTGATCCCTTGGATTATGTCCACCATTTTCACTTAATCTTTAGTGGGGAAAATCGGAGATTTTTAATGATCAATACAAAACCAATTGTAAATTGACAATGGATTACACCTTTGTCAAAATATTACCCCTCACCAACAACACATACTTAAGCTAGAATCTCTCTCATTCCAACTTTTTTCCCTCCCACTTTTTGACAGTTGAAAATTACCAATATTCTGCACATATTTGAACATTGTATAAATCAAATTCTAGAAATTTTCTTATATTTCAGATACTGTTTAAGAATTGCATCAAATGAGTCGGCATAATCATCAACAAACGGGACAAAAGGTTATGTGTTCGAATCACATCAGGGTCAATATTTACTATAATGTTTACTATAAGTCTGCATAATAACCAACTAACAAGACAAAACTTCATCGTCAGGACCACTTTTGACAACAGTACTTCAGTGTTCTACAAATGGAGTGATAATCATGTTCAAGAAGAATGTAATCGGCTCTGTGGCGCAACGGTAGCGCGTCTGACTCCAGATCAGAAGGTTGCGTGTTCAAATCATGCCAGGGTCAATATTCACAATCATTTCTTTACTTCTGTGTACAATGAATGCAACAGTTGAACATGGAAACTTCTTCAAACTTCCACTGTTTGGAAATAAACAATTAAATCCTACAGATTTTCTGATATATCATACACTGTTTAGAAGTTTTTACCAATTAAGTCTGCATAATAACCAACCAACAAGACAAAACTTGATTGTCAAGACCACTTTTGACAACAGTACCTCGGTGTTTTGACAAGTGGAGTGATAATCATGTTCAAGAAAAATGTAATCGGCTCTGTGGCGCAACGGTAGCGCGTCTGACTCCAGATCAGAAGGTTGCGTGTTCAAATCACGTCAGGGTCATCATTCACTATCATTTCTTTACTTCTGTGTACGATTAATCCAACAGTTGGACATGGAAACTTCTTCAAACTTCCACTGTTTGGAAATAAACAATTAAATCCTACAGATTTTCTAAAATATCATACACTGTTAAGAAGTTTTTACCAATTAAGTCTGCATAATAACCAACCAACAAGACAAAACTTGATTGTCAAGACCACTTTTGACAATAGTACCTCAGTGTTTTGACAAGTGGAGTGAAAATCATGTTCGAAAAAATGTAATCGGCTCCGTGGCGCAACGGTAGCGCGTCTGACTCCAGATCAGAAGGTTGCGTGTTCAAATCACGTCAGGGTCATCATTCACTATCATTTCTTTACTTCTGTGTACGATTAATCCAACAGTTGGACGTGGAAACTTCTTCAAACTTCCACTGTTTGGAAAAAAACAATTAAATCCTACAGATTTTCTGATATATCATACACTGTTTAGAAGTTTTTACCAATTAAGTCTGCATAATAACCAACCAACAAGACAAAACTTGATTGTCAAGACCACTTTTGACAATAGTACCTCAGTGTTTTGACAAATGGAGTGATAATCATGTTCAATAAAATGTAATCGGCTCTGTGGCGCAACGGTAGCGCGTCTGACTCCAGATCAGAAGGTTGCGTGTTCAAATCACGTCAGGGTCAACATTCACTATCATTTCTTTACTTCTGTGTAGAAGGAATCCAACAGTTAGACATGGAAACTTCTTCAAACTTCCACTGTTTGGAAAAAAACAATTAAATCCTACAGATTTTCTGATATATCATACACTGTTTAGAAGTTTTTACCAATTAAGTCTGCATAATAACCAACCAACAAGACAAAACTTGATTGTCAGGACCACTTTTGACAATAGTACCTCAGTGTTTTGACAAGTGGAGTGATAATCATGTTCAAGAAAAATGTAATCGGCTCTGTGGCGCAACGGTAGCGCGTCTAACTCCAGATCAGAAGGTTGCGTGTTCAAATCACGTCGGGGTCAACATTCACTATCATTTCTTTACTTCTGTGTACGATTAATCCAACAGTTGGACATGGAAACTTCTTCAAACTTCCACTGTTTGGAAAAAAACAATTAAATCCTACAGATTTTCTGATATATCATACACTGTTTAGAAGTTTTTACCAATCAAGTCTACATAATAACCAACCAACAAGACAAAACTTGATTGTCAAGACCACTTTTGACAACAGTACCTCAGTGTTTTGACAAGTGGAGTGATAATCATGTTCAAGAAAAACGTAATCGGCTCTGTGGCGCAACGGTAGCGTGTCTGACTCCAGATCAGAAGGTTGCATGTTCAAATCACGTCATGGTCAACATTCACTATCATTTCTTTACTTCTGTGTAGAAGGAATCCAACAGTTGGACATGGAAACTTCTTCAAACTTCCACTGTTTGGAAGAAACAATTAAATCTTACAGATTTTCTGATATATCATACACTGTTTAGAAGTTTTTACCAATTAAGTCTGCATAATAACCAACCAACAAGACAAAACTTGATTGTCAAGACCACTTTTGACAATAGTACCTCAGTGTTTTGACAAGTGGAGTGATAATCATGTTCAAGAAAAATGTAATCGGCTCTGTGGCGCAACGGTAGCGCGTCTGACTCCAGATCAGAAAGTTGCGTGTTCAAATCACGTCAGGGTCAACATTCACTACCATTTCTTTACTTCTGTGTACAAGGAATCCAACAGTTGGACATTGAAACTTCTTCAAACTTCCACTGTTTGGAAAAAAACAATTAAATCCTACAGATTTTCTGATATATCATACACTGTTTAGAAGTTTTTACCAATCAAGTCTACATAATAACGAAGCAACAAGACAAAACTTGATTGTCAAGACCACTTTTGACAACAGTACCTCAGTGTTTTGACAAATGGAGTGATAATCATGTTCAAGAAAAATGTAATCGGCTCTATGGCGCCACGGTAGCGCGTCTGACTCCAGATCAGAAGGTTGCGTGATCAAATCACGTCAGGGTCAACATTCACTATCATTTCTTTACTTCTGTGTACAAGGAATCCAACAGTTGGACATGGAAACTTCTTCAAACTTCCACTGTTTGGAAAAAAACGATTAAATCCTACAGATTTTCTGATATATCATACACTGTTTAGAAGTTTTTACCAATTAAGTCTGCATAATAACCAACCAACAAGACAAAACTTGATTGTCAAGACCACTTTTGACAACAGTACCTCAGTGTTTTGACAATAGGAGTGATAATCATGTTCAAGAAAAATGTAATCGGCTCTGTGGCGCAACGGTAGCGTGTCTGACTCCAGATCAGAAGGTTGCATGTTCAAATCACGTCATGGTCAACATTCACTATCATTTCTTTACTTCTGTGTAGTAGGAATCCAACAGTTGGACATGGAAACTTCTTCAAACTTCCACTGTTTGGAAAAAAACAATTAAATCTTACAGATTTTCTGATATATCATACACTGTTTAGAAGTTTTTACCAATTAAGTCTGCATAATAACCAACCAACAAGACAAAACTTGATTGTCAAGACCACTTTTGACAATAGTACCTCAGTGTTTTGACAAGTGGAGTGATAATCATGTTCAAGAAAAATGTAATCGGCTCTGTGGCGCAACGGTAGCGCGTCTGACTCCAGATCAGAAAGTTGCGTGTTCAAATCACGTCAGGGTCAACATTCACTATCATTTCTTCATTTCTGTGTACAAGGAATCCAACAGTTGGACATGGAAACTTCTTCAAACTTCCACCGTTTGGAAAAAAACAATTAAATCCTACAGATTATCTGATATATCATACACTGTTTAGAAGTTTTTACCAATCAAGTCTGCATAATAACCAACCAACAAGACAAAACTTGATTGACAAGACCATTTTTGACAACAGTACCTCAGTATTTTGACAAATGGAGTGATAATCATGTTCAATAAAATGTAATCGGCTCTGTGGCGCAACGGTAGCGCGTCTGACTCCAGATCAGAAAGTTGCGTGTTCAAATCACGTCAGGGTCAACATTCACTATCATTTCTTCATTTCTGTGTACAAGGAATCCAACAGTTGGACATGGAAACTTCTTCAAACTTCCACTGTTTGGAAAAAAACAATTAAATCCTACAGATTTTCTGATATATCATACACTGTTTAGAATTTTTTACCAATTAAGTCTGCATAATAACCAACCAACAAGACAAAACTTGATTGTCAAGACCACTTTTGACAACAGTACCTCAGTGTTTTGACAAGTGGAGTGATAATCATGTTCAAGAAAAATGTAATCGGCTCTGTGGCGCAACGGTAGCGCGTCTGACTCCAGATCAGAAGGTTGCGTGTTCAAATCATGCCAGGGTCAATATTCACAATCATTTCTTTACTTCTGTGTACAATGAATGCAACAGTTGAACATGGAAACTTCTTCAAACTTCCACTGTTTGGAAATAAACAATTAAATCCTACAGATTTTCTGATATATCATACACTGTTTAGAAGTTTTTACCAATTAAGTCTGCATAATAACCAACCAACAAGACAAAACTTGATTGTCAAGACCACTTTTGACAACAGTACCTCGGTGTTTTGACAAGTGGAGTGATAATCATGTTCAAGAAAAATGTAATCGGCTCTGTGGCGCAACGGTAGCGCGTCTGACTCCAGATCAGAAGGTTGCGTGTTCAAATCACGTCAGGGTCATCATTCACTATCATTTCTTTACTTCTGTGTACGATTAATCCAACAGTTGGACATGGAAACTTCTTCAAACTTCCACTGTTTGGAAATAAACAATTAAATCCTACAGATTTTCTAAAATATCATACACTGTTAAGAAGTTTTTACCAATTAAGTCTGCATAATAACCAACCAACAAGACAAAACTTGATTGTCAAGACCACTTTTGACAATAGTACCTCAGTGTTTTGACAAGTGGAGTGAAAATCATGTTCGAAAAAATGTAATCGGCTCCGTGGCGCAACGGTAGCGCGTCTGACTCCAGATCAGAAGGTTGCGTGTTCAAATCACGTCAGGGTCATCATTCACTATCATTTCTTTACTTCTGTGTACGATTAATCCAACAGTTGGACGTGGAAACTTCTTCAAACTTCCACTGTTTGGAAAAAAACAATTAAATCCTACAGATTTTCTGATATATCATACACTGTTTAGAAGTTTTTACCAATTAAGTCTGCATAATAACCAACCAACAAGACAAAACTTGATTGTCAAGACCACTTTTGACAATAGTACCTCAGTGTTTTGACAAATGGAGTGATAATCATGTTCAATAAAATGTAATCGGCTCTGTGGCGCAACGGTAGCGCGTCTGACTCCAGATCAGAAGGTTGCGTGTTCAAATCACGTCAGGGTCAACATTCACTATCATTTCTTTACTTCTGTGTAGAAGGAATCCAACAGTTAGACATGGAAACTTCTTCAAACTTCCACTGTTTGGAAAAAAACAATTAAATCCTACAGATTTTCTGATATATCATACACTGTTTAGAAGTTTTTACCAATTAAGTCTGCATAATAACCAACCAACAAGACAAAACTTGATTGTCAGGACCACTTTTGACAATAGTACCTCAGTGTTTTGACAAGTGGAGTGATAATCATGTTCAAGAAAAATGTAATCGGCTCTGTGGCGCAACGGTAGCGCGTCTAACTCCAGATCAGAAGGTTGCGTGTTCAAATCACGTCGGGGTCAACATTCACTATCATTTCTTTACTTCTGTGTACGATTAATCCAACAGTTGGACATGGAAACTTCTTCAAACTTCCACTGTTTGGAAAAAAACAATTAAATCCTACAGATTTTCTGATATATCATACACTGTTTAGAAGTTTTTACCAATCAAGTCTACATAATAACCAACCAACAAGACAAAACTTGATTGTCAAGACCACTTTTGACAACAGTACCTCAGTGTTTTGACAAGTGGAGTGATAATCATGTTCAAGAAAAACGTAATCGGCTCTGTGGCGCAACGGTAGCGTGTCTGACTCCAGATCAGAAGGTTGCATGTTCAAATCACGTCATGGTCAACATTCACTATCATTTCTTTACTTCTGTGTAGAAGGAATCCAACAGTTGGACATGGAAACTTCTTCAAACTTCCACTGTTTGGAAGAAACAATTAAATCTTACAGATTTTCTGATATATCATACACTGTTTAGAAGTTTTTACCAATTAAGTCTGCATAATAACCAACCAACAAGACAAAACTTGATTGTCAAGACCACTTTTGACAATAGTACCTCAGTGTTTTGACAAGTGGAGTGATAATCATGTTCAAGAAAAATGTAATCGGCTCTGTGGCGCAACGGTAGCGCGTCTGACTCCAGATCAGAAAGTTGCGTGTTCAAATCACGTCAGGGTCAACATTCACTACCATTTCTTTACTTCTGTGTACAAGGAATCCAACAGTTGGACATGGAAACTTCTTCAAACTTCCACTGTTTGGAAAAAAACAATTAAATCCTACAGATTTTCTGATATATCATACACTGTTTAGAAGTTTTTACCAATCAAGTCTACATAATAACGAAGCAACAAGACAAAACTTGATTGTCAAGACCACTTTTGACAACAGTACCTCAGTGTTTTGACAAATGGAGTGATAATCATGTTCAAGAAAAATGTAATCGGCTCTATGGCGCCACGGTAGCGCGTCTGACTCCAGATCAGAAGGTTGCGTGATCAAATCACGTCAGGGTCAACATTCACTATCATTTCTTTACTTCTGTGTACAAGGAATCCAACAGTTGGACATGGAAACTTCTTCAAACTTCCACTGTTTGGAAAAAAACGATTAAATCCTACAGATTTTCTGATATATCATACACTGTTTAGAAGTTTTTACCAATTAAGTCTGCATAATAACCAACCAACAAGACAAAACTTGATTGTCAAGACCACTTTTGACAATAGTACCTCAGTGTTTTGACAAGTGGAGTGATAATCATGTTCAAGAAAAATGTAATCGGCTCTGTGGCGCAACGGTAGCGCGTCTGACTCCAGATCAGAAAGTTGCGTGTTCAAATCACGTCAGGGTCAACATTCACTATCATTTCTTCATTTCTGTGTACAAGGAATCCAACAGTTGGACATGGAAACTTCTTCAAACTTCCACTGTTTGGAAAAAAACAATTAAATCCTACAGATTATCTGATATATCATACACTGTTTAGAAGTTTTTACCAATCAAGTCTGCATAATAACCAACCAACAAGACAAAACTTGATTGACAAGACCATTTTTGACAACAGTACCTCAGTATTTTGACAAATGGAGTGATAATCATGTTCAATAAAATGTAATCGGCTCTGTGGCGCAACGGTAGCGCGTCTGACTCCAGATCAGAAAGTTGCGTGTTCAAATCACGTCAGGGTCAACATTCACTATCATTTCTTTACTTCTGTGTACGATTAATCCAACCGTTGGACGTGGAAACTTCTTCAAACTTCCACTGTTTGGGAAAAACAATTAAATCCTACAGATTTTCTGATATATCATACACTGTTTAGAAGATTTTACCAATTAAGTCTGCATAATAACCAACCAACAAGACAAAACTTGATTGTCAGGACCACTTTTGACAATAGTACCTCAGTGTTTTGACAAATGGAGTGATAATCATGTTCAAGAAAAATGTAATCGGCTCTGTGGCGCAACGGTAGCGCGTCTGACTCCAGGTCAGAAGGTTGCGTGTTCAAATCACGTCAGGGTCAACATTCACGATCATTTCTTTACTTCTGTGTACGATTAATCCAACAGTTGGACATGGAAACTTCTTCAAACTTCCACTGTTTGGAAAAAAACAATTAAATCCAACAGATTTTCTGATATATCATACACTGTTTAGAAGTTTTTACCAATTAAGTCTGCATAATAACCAACCAACAAGACAAAACTTGATTGTCAGGACCACTTTTGACAATAGTACCTCAGTGTTTTGACAAATGGAGTGATAATCATGTTCAAGAAAAATGTAATCGGCTCTGTGGCGCAACGGTAGCGCGTCTGACTCCAGATCAGAAGGTTGCGTGTTCAAATCACGTCAGGGTCAACATTCACTATCATTTCTTTACTTCTGTGTACGATTAATCCAACAGTTGGACATGGAAACTTCTTCAAACTTCCACTGTTTGGAAAAAAACAATTAAATCCAACAGATTTTCTGATATATCATACACTGTTTAGAAGTTTTTACCAATTAAGTCTGCATAATAACCAACCAACAAGACAAAACTTGATTGTCAGGACCACTTTTGACAATAGTACCTCAGTGTTTTGACAAATGGAGTGATAATCATGTTCAAGAAAAATGTAATCGGCTCTGTGGCGCAACGGTAGCGCGTCTGACTCCAGATCAGAAGGTTGCGTGTTCAAATCACGTCAGGGTCAACATTCACTATCATTTCTTTACTTCTGTGTACGATTAATCCAACAGTTGGACATGGAAACTTCTTCAAACTTACACTGTTTGGAAAAAAACAATTAAATCCAACAGATTTTCTGATATATCATACACTGTTTAGAAGTTTTTACCAATTAAGTCTGCATAATAACCAACCAACAAGACAAAACTTGATTGTCAGGACCACTTTTGACAATAGTACCTCAGTGTTTTGACAAATGGAGTGATAATCATGTTCAAGAAAAATGTAATCGGCTCTGTGGCGCAACGGTAGCGCGTCTGACTCCAGATCAGAAGGTTGCGTGTTCAAATCACGTCAGGGTCAACATTCATTATCATTTCTTTACTTCTGTGTACGATTAATCCAACAGTTGGACATGGAAACTTCTTCAAACTTCCACTGTTTGGAAAAAAACAATTAAATCCAACAGATTTTCTGATATATCATACACTGTTTAGAAGTTTTTACCAATTAAGTCTGCATAATAACCAACCAACAAGACAAAACTTGATTGTCAGGACCACTTTTGACAATAGTACCTCAGTGTTTTGACAAATGGAGTGATAATCATGTTCAAGAAAAATGTAATCGGCTCTGTGGCGCAACGGTAGCGCGTCTGACTCCAGATCAGAAGGTTGCGTGTTCAAATCACGTCAGGGTCAACATTCACTATCATTTCTTTACTTCTGTGTACGATTAATCCAACAGTTGGACATGGAAACTTCTTCAAACTTACACTGTTTGGAAAAAAACAATTAAATCCAACAGATTTTCTGATATATCATACACTGTTTAGAAGTTTTTACCAATTAAGTCTGCATAATAACCAACCAACAAGACAAAACTTGATTGTCAGGACCACTTTTGACAATAGTACCTCAGTGTTTTGACAAATGGAGTGATAATCATGTTCAAGTAAAATGTAATCGGCTCTGTGGCGCAACGGTAGCGCGTCTGACTCCAGATCAGGAGGTTGCGTGTTCAAATCACGTCAGGGTCAACATTCACTATCATTTCTTTACTTCTGTGTACGATTAATCCAACCGTTGGACGTGGAAACTTCTTCAAACTTCCACTGTTTGGAAAAAAACAATTAAATCCTACAGATTTTCTGATATATCATACACTGTTTAGAAGATTTTACCAATTAAGTCTGCATAATAACCAACCAACAAGACAAAACTTGATTGTCAGGACCACTTTTGACAATAGTACCTCAGTGTTTTGACAAATGGAGTGATAATCATGTTCAAGAAAAATGTAATCGGCTCTGTGGCGCAACGGTAGCGCGTCTGACTCCAGATCAGAAGGTTGCGTGTTCAAATCACGTCGGGGTCAACATTCACTATCATTTCTTTACTTCTGTGTACGATTAATCCAACAGTTGGACGTGGAAACTTCTTCAAACTTCCACTGTTTGGAAAAAAACAATTAAATCCTACAGATTTTCTGATATCACATACACTGTTTAGAAGATTTTACCAATTAAGTCTGCATAATAACCAACCAACAAGACAAAACTTGATTGTCAGGACCACTTTTGACAATAGTACCTCAGTGTTTTGACAAATGGAGTGATAATCATGTTCAAGAAAAATGTAATCGGCTCTGTGGCGCAACGGTAGCGCGTCTGACTCCAGATCAGAAGGTTGCGTGTTCAAATCACGTCATGGTCAACATTCACTATCATTTCTTTACTTCTATGTACGATTAATCCAACAGTTGGACATTGAAACTTCTTCAAACTTCCACTGTTTGGAAAAAAACAATTAAATCCAACAGATTTTCTGATATATCATACACTGTTTAGAAGTTTTTACCAATTAAGTCTGCATAATAACCAACCAACAAGACAAAACTTGATTGTCAGGACCACTTTTGACAATAGTACCTCAGTGTTTTGACAAATGGAGTGATAATCATGTTCAAGAAAAATGTAATCGGCTCTGTGGCGCAACGGTAGCGCGTCTGACTCCAGATCAGAAGGTTGCGTGTTCAAATCACGTCAGGGTCAACATTCACTATCATTTCTTTACTTCTGTGTACGATTAATCCAACAGTTGGACGTGGAAACTTCTTCAAACTTCCACTGTTTGGAAAAAAACAATTAAATCCTACAGATTTTCTGATATATCATACACTGTTTAGAAGTTTTTACCAATTAAGTCTGCATAATAACCAACCAACAAGACAAAACTTGATTGTCAGGACCACTTTTGACAATAGTACCTCAGTGTTTTGACAAATGGAGTGATAATCATGTTCAAGAAAAATGTAATCGGCTCTGTGGCGCAACGGTAGCGCGTCTGACTCCAGGTCAGAAGGTTGCGTGTTCAAATCACGTCAGGGTCAACATTCACGATCATTTCTTTACTTCTGTGTACGATTAATCCAACAGTTGGACATGGAAACTTCTTCAAACTTCCACTGTTTGGAAAAAAACAATTAAATCCAACAGATTTTCTGATATATCATACACTGTTTAGAAGTTTTTACCAATTAAGTCTGCATAATAACCAACCAACAAGACAAAACTTGATTGTCAGGACCACTTTTGACAATAGTACCTCAGTGTTTTGACAAATGGATTGATAATCATGTTCAAGAAAAATGTAATCGGCTCTGTGGCGCAACGGTAGCGCGTCTGACTCCAGATCAGAAGGTTGCGTGTTCAAATCACGTCAGGGTCAACATTCACTATCATTTCTTTACTTCTGTGTACGATTAATCCAACAGTTGGACATGGAAACTTCTTCAAACTTCCACTGTTTGGAAAAAAACAATTAAATCCTACAGATTTTCTGATATATCATACACTGTTTAGAAGTTTTTACCAATTAAGTCTGCATAATAACCAACCAACAAGACAAAACTTGATTGTCAGGACCACTTTTGACAATAGTACCTCAGTGTTTTGACAAATGGATTGATAATCATGTTCAAGAAAAATGTAATCGGCTCTGTGGCGCAACGGTAGCGCGTCTGACTCCAGATCAGAAGGTTGCGTGTTCAAATCACGTCAGGGTCAACATTCACTATCATTTCTTTACTTCTGTGTACGATTAATCCAACAGTTGGACATGGAAACTTCTTCAAACTTCCACTGTTTGGAAAAAAACAATTAAATCCAACAGATTTTCTGATATATCATACACTGTTCAGAAGTTTTTACCAATTAAGTCTGCATAATAACCAACCAACAAGACAAAACTTGATTGTCAGGACCACTTTTGACAATAGTACCTCAGTGTTTTGACAAATGGAGTGATAATCATGTTCAAGAAAAATGTAATCGGCTCTGTGGCGCAACGGTAGCGCGTCTGACTCCAGATCAGAAGGTTGCGTGTTCAAATCACGTCAGGGTCAACATTCACTATCATTTCTTTACTTCTGTGTACGATTAATCCAACAGTTGGACGTGGAAACTTCTTCAAACTTCCACTGTTTGGAAAAAAACAATTAAATCCTACAGATTTTCTGATATCACATACACTGTTTAGAAGATTTTACCAATTAAGTCTGCATAATAACCAACCAACAAGACAAAACTTGATTGTCAAGACCACTTTTGACAATAGTACCTCAGTGTTTTGACAAATGGAGTGATAATCATGTTCAAGAAAAATGTAATCGGCTCTGTGGCGCAACGGTAGCGCGTCTGACTCCAGATCAGAAGGTTGCGTGTTCAAATCACGTCAGGGTCAACATTCACTATCATTTCTTTACTTTTGTGTAGAAGGAATCCAACAGTTGGACGTGGAAACTTCTTCAAACTTCCACTGTTTGGGAAAAAACAATTAAATCCTACAGATTTTCTGATATATCATACACTGTTTAGAAGTTTTTACCAATTAAGTCTGCATAATAACCAACCAACAAGACAAAACTTGATTGTCAGGACCACTTTTGACAATAGTACCTCAGTGTTTTGACAAATGGAGTGATAATCATGTTCAAGGAAAATGTAATCGGCTCTCTGGCGCAACGGTAGCGCGTCTGACTCCAGATCAGAAGGTTGCGTGTTCAAATCACGTCAGGGTCAACATTCACTATCATTTCTTTACTTCTGTGTACGATTAATCCAACAGTTGGACATGGAAACTTCTTCAAACTTCCACTGTTTGGAAAAAAACAATTAAATCCATCAGATTTTCTGATATATCATACACTGTTTAGAAGTTTTTACCAATTAAGTCTGCATAATAACCAACCAACAAGACAAAACTTGATTGTCAGGACCACTTTTGACAATAGTACCTCAGTGTTTTGACAAATGGAGTGATAATCATGTTCAAGAAAAATGTAATCGGCTCTGTGGCGCAACGGTAGCGCGTCTGACTCCAGATCAGAAGGTTGCGTGTTCAAATCACGTCAGGGTCAACATTCACTATCATTTCTTTACTTCTGTGTACGATTAATCCAACAGTTGGACATGGAAACTTCTTCAAACTTCCACTGTTTGGAAAAAAACAATTAAATCCAACAGATTTTCTGATATATCATACACTGTTTAGAAGTTTTTACCAATTAAGTCTGCATAATAACCAACCAACAAGACAAAACTTGATTGTCAGGACCACTTTTGACAATAGTACCTCAGTGTTTTGACAAATGGAGTGATAATCATGTTCAAGAAAAATGTAATCGGCTCTGTGGCGCAACGGTAGCGCGTCTGACTCCAGATCAGAAGGTTGCGTGTTCAAATCACGTCGGGGTCAACATTCACTATCATTTCTTTACTTCTGTGTACGATTAATCCAACAGTTGGACATGGAAACTTCTTCAAACTTACACTGTTTGGAAAAAAACAATTAAATCCAACAGATTTTCTGATATATCATACACTGTTTAGAAGTTTTTACCAATTAAGTCTGCATAATAACCAACCAACAAGACAAAACTTGATTGTCAGGACCACTTTTGACAATAGTACCTCAGTGTTTTGACAAATGGATTGATAATCATGTTCAAGAAAAATGTAATCGGCTCTGTGGCGCAACGGTAGCGCGTCTGACTCCAGATCAGAAGGTTGCGTGTTCAAATCACGTCAGGGTCAACATTCACTATCATTTCTTTACTTCTGTGTACGATTAATCCAACAGTTGGACATGGAAACTTCTTCAAACTTCCACTGTTTGGAAAAAAACAATTAAATCCAACAGATTTTCTGATATATCATACACTGTTTAGAAGTTTTTACCAATTAAGTCTGCATAATAACCAACCAACAAGACAAAACTTGATTGTCAGGACCACTTTTGACAATAGTACCTCAGTGTTTTGACAAATGGATTGATAATCATGTTCAAGAAAAATGTAATCGGCTCTGTGGCGCAACGGTAGCGCGTCTGACTCCAGATCAGAAGGTTGCGTGTTCAAATCACGTCAGGGTCAACATTCACTATCATTTCTTTACTTCTGTGTACGATTAATCCAACAGTTGGACATGGAAACTTCTTCAAACTTCCACTGTTTGGAAAAAAACAATTAAATCCAACAGATTTTCTGATATATCATACACTGTTTAGAAGTTTTTACCAATTAAGTCTGCATAATAACCAACCAACAAGACAAAACTTGATTGTCAGGACCACTTTTGACAATAGTACCTCAGTGTTTTGACAAATGGAGTGATAATCATGTTCAAGAAAAATGTAATCGGCTCTGTGGCGCAACGGTAGCGCGTCTGACTCCAGATCAGAAGGTTGCGTGTTCAAATCACGTCAGGGTCAACATTCACTATCATTTCTTTACTTCTGTGTACGATTAATCCAACAGTTGGACATGGAAACTTCTTCAAACTTCCACTGTTTGGAAAAAAACAATTAAATCCAACAGATTTTCTGATATATCATACACTGTTTAGAAGTTTTTACCAATTAAGTCTGCATAATAACCAACCAACAAGACAAAACTTGATTGTCAGGACCACTTTTGACAATAGTACCTCAGTGTTTTGACAAATGGAGTGATAATCATGTTCAAGAAAAATGTAATCGGCTCTGTGGCGCAACGGTAGCGCGTCTGACTCCAGATCAGAAGGTTGCGTGTTCAAATCACGTCAGGGTCAACATTCACTATCATTTCTTTACTTCTGTGTACGATTAATCCAACAGTTGGACATGGAAACTTCTTCAAACTTCCACTGTTTGGAAAAAAACAATTAAATCCAACAGATTTTCTGATATATCATACACTGTTTAGAAGTTTTTACCAATTAAGTCTGCATAATAACCAACCAACAAGACAAAACTTGATTGTCAGGACCACTTTTGACAATAGTACCTCAGTGTTTTGACAAATGGAGTGATAATCATGTTCAAGAAAAATGTAATCGGCTCTGTGGCGCAACGGTAGCGCGTCTGACTCCAGATCAGAAGGTTGCGTGTTCAAATCACGTCAGGGTCAACATTCACTATCATTTCTTTACTTCTGTGTACGATTAATCCAACAGTTGGACATGGAAACTTCTTCAAACTTACACTGTTTGGAAAAAAACAATTAAATCCAACAGATTTTCTGATATATCATACACTGTTTAGAAGTTTTTACCAATTAAGTCTGCATAATAACCAACCAACAAGACAAAACTTGATTGTCAGGACCACTTTTGACAATAGTACCTCAGTGTTTTGACAAATGGATTGATAATCATGTTCAAGAAAAATGTAATCGGCTCTGTGGCGCAACGGTAGCGCGTCTGACTCCAGATCAGAAGGTTGCGTGTTCAAATCACGTCAGGGTCAACATTCACTATCATTTCTTTACTTCTGTGTACGATTAATCCAACAGTTGGACATGGAAACTTCTTCAAACTTCCACTGTTTGGAAAAAAACAATTAAATCCAACAGATTTTCTGATATATCATACACTGTTTAGAAGTTTTTACCAATTAAGTCTGCATAATAACCAACCAACAAGACAAAACTTGATTGTCAGGACCACTTTTGACAATAGTACCTCAGTGTTTTGACAAATGGATTGATAATCATGTTCAAGAAAAATGTAATCGGCTCTGTGGCGCAACGGTAGCGCGTCTGACTCCAGATCAGAAGGTTGCGTGTTCAAATCACGTCAGGGTCAACATTCACTATCATTTCTTTACTTCTGTGTACGATTAATCCAACAGTTGGACATGGAAACTTCTTCAAACTTCCACTGTTTGGAAAAAAACAATTAAATCCAACAGATTTTCTGATATATCATACACTGTTTAGAAGTTTTTACCAATTAAGTCTGCATAATAACCAACCAACAAGACAAAACTTGATTGTCAGGACCACTTTTGACAATAGTACCTCAGTGTTTTGACAAATGGAGTGATAATCATGTTCAAGAAAAATGTAATCGGCTCTGTGGCGCAACGGTAGCGCGTCTGACTCCAGATCAGAAGGTTGCGTGTTCAAATCACGTCAGGGTCAACATTCACTATCATTTCTTTACTTCTGTGTACGATTAATCCAACAGTTGGACATGGAAACTTCTTCAAACTTCCACTGTTTGGAAAAAAACAATTAAATCCAACAGATTTTCTGATATATCATACACTGTTTAGAAGTTTTTACCAATTAAGTCTGCATAATAACCAACCAACAAGACAAAACTTGATTGTCAGGACCACTTTTGACAATAGTACCTCAGTGTTTTGACAAATGGAGTGATAATCATGTTCAAGAAAAATGTAATCGGCTCTGTGGCGCAACGGTAGCGCGTCTGACTCCAGATCAGAAGGTTGCGTGTTCAAATCACGTCAGGGTCAACATTCACGATCATTTCTTTACTTCTGTGTACGATTAATCCAACAGTTGGACATGGAAACTTCTTCAAACTTCCACTGTTTGGAAAAAAACAATTAAATCCAACAGATTTTCTGATATATCATACACTGTTTAGAAGTTTTTACCAATTAAGTCTGCATAATAACCAACCAACAAGACAAAACTTGATTGTCAGGACCACTTTTGACAATAGTACCTCAGTGTTTTGACAAATGGATTGATAATCATGTTCAAGAAAAATGTAATCGGCTCTGTGGCGCAACGGTAGCGCGTCTGACTCCAGATCAGAAGGTTGCGTGTTCAAATCACGTCAGGGTCAACATTCACTATCATTTCTTTACTTCTGTGTACGATTAATCCAACAGTTGGACATGGAAACTTCTTCAAACTTCCACTGTTTGGAAAAAAACAATTAAATCCAACAGATTTTCTGATATATCATACACTGTTTAGAAGTTTTTACCAATTAAGTCTGCATAATAACCAACCAACAAGACAAAACTTGATTGTCAGGACCACTTTTGACAATAGTACCTCAGTGTTTTGACAAATGGATTGATAATCATGTTCAAGAAAAATGTAATCGGCTCTGTGGCGCAACGGTAGCGCGTCTGACTCCAGATCAGAAGTTTGCGTGTTCAAATCACGTCAGGGTCAACATTCACTATCATTTCTTTACTTCTGTGTACGATTAATCCAACAGTTGGACATGGAAACTTCTTCAAACTTCCACTGTTTGGAAAAAAACAATTAAATCCAACAGATTTTCTGATATATCATACACTGTTTAGAAGTTTTTACCAATTAAGTCTGCATAATAACCAACCAACAAGACAAAACTTGATTGTCAGGACCACTTTTGACAATAGTACCTCAGTGTTTTGACAAATGGAGTGATAATCATGTTCAAGAAAAATGTAATCGGCTCTGTGGCGCAACGGTAGCGCGTCTGACTCCAGATCAGAAGGTTGCGTGTTCAAATCACGTCAGGGTCAACATTCACTATCATTTCTTTACTTCTGTGTACGATTAATCCAACAGTTGGACATGGAAACTTCTTCAAACTTCCACTGTTTGGAAAAAAACAATTAAATCCAACAGATTTTCTGATATATCATACACTGTTTAGAAGTTTTTACCAATTAAGTCTGCATAATAACCAACCAACAAGACAAAACTTGATTGTCAGGACCACTTTTGACAATAGTACCTCAGTGTTTTGACAAATGGAGTGATAATCATGTTCAAGAAAAATGTAATCGGCTCTGTGGCGCAACGGTAGCGCGTCTGACTCCAGATCAGAAGGTTGCGTGTTCAAATCACGTCAGGGTCAACATTCACGATCATTTCTTTACTTCTGTGTACGATTAATCCAACAGTTGGACATGGAAACTTCTTCAAACTTCCACTGTTTGGAAAAAAACAATTAAATCCAACAGATTTTCTGATATATCATACACTGTTTAGAAGTTTTTACCAATTAAGTCTGCATAATAACCAACCAACAAGACAAAACTTGATTGTCAGGACCACTTTTGACAATAGTACCTCAGTGTTTTGACAAATGGATTGATAATCATGTTCAAGAAAAATGTAATCGGCTCTGTGGCGCAACGGTAGCGCGTCTGACTCCAGATCAGAAGGTTGCGTGTTCAAATCACGTCAGGGTCAACATTCACGATCATTTCTTTACTTCTGTGTACGATTAATCCAACAGTTGGACATGGAAACTTCTTCAAACTTCCACTGTTTGGAAAAAAACAATTAAATCCAACAAATTTTCTGATATATCATACACTGTTTAGAAGTTTTTACCAATTAAGTCTGCATAATAACCAACCAACAAGACAAAACTTGATTGTCAGGACCACTTTTGACAATAGTACCTCAGTGTTTTGACAAATGGATTGATAATCATGTTCAAGAAAAATGTAATCGGCTCTGTGGCGCAACGGTAGCGCGTCTGACTCCAGATCAGAAGGTTGCGTGTTCAAATCACGTCAGGGTCAACATTCACTATCATTTCTTTACTTCTGTGTACGATTAATCCAACAGTTGGACATGGAAACTTCTTCAAACTTACACTGTTTGGAAAAAAACAATTAAATCCAACAGATTTTCTGATATATCATACACTGTTTAGAAGTTTTTACCAATTAAGTCTGCATAATAACCAACCAACAAGACAAAACTTGATTGTCAGGACCACTTTTGACAATAGTACCTCAGTGTTTTGACAAATGGATTGATAATCATGTTCAAGAAAAATGAAATCGGCTCTGTGGCGCAACGGTAGCGCGTCTGACTCCAGATCAGAAGGTTGCGTGTTCAAATCACGTCAGGGTCAACATTCACTATCATTTCTTTACTTCTGTGTACGATTAATCCAACAGTTGGACATGGAAACTTCTTCAAACTTCCACTGTTTGGAAAAAAACAATTAAATCCAACAGATTTTCTGATATATCATACACTGTTTAGAAGTTTTTACCAATTAAGTCTGCATAATAACCAACCAACAAGACAAAACTTGATTGTCAGGACCACTTTTGACAATAGTACCTCAGTGTTTTGACAAATGGAGTGATAATCATGTTCAAGAAAAATGTAATCGGCTCTGTGGCGCAACGGTAGCGCGTCTGACTCCAGATCAGAAGGTTGCGTGTTCAAATCACGTCAGGGTCAACATTCACGATCATTTCTTTACTTCTGTGTACGATTAATCCAACAGTTGGACATGGAAACTTCTTCAAACTTCCACTGTTTGGAAAAAAACAATTAAATCCAACAGATTTTCTGATATATCATACACTGTTTAGAAGTTTTTACCAATTAAGTCTGCATAATAACCAACCAACAAGACAAAACTTGATTGTCAGGACCACTTTTGACAATAGTACCTCAGTGTTTTGACAAATGGAGTGATAATCATGTTCAAGAAAAATGTAATCGGCTCTGTGGCGCAACGGTAGCGCGTCTGACTCCAGATCAGAAGGTTGCGTGTTCAAATCACGTCAGGGTCAACATTCACTATCATTTCTTTACTTCTGTGTACGATTAATCCAACAGTTGGACATGGAAACTTCTTCAAACTTACACTGTTTGGAAAAAAACAATTAAATCCAACAGATTTTCTGATATATCATACACTGTTTAGAAGTTTTTACCAATTAAGTCTGCATAATAACCAACCAACAAGACAAAACTTGATTGTCAGGACCACTTTTGACAATAGTACCTCAGTGTTTTGACAAATGGATTGATAATCATGTTCAAGAAAAATGTAATCGGCTCTGTGGCGCAACGGTAGCGCGTCTGACTCCAGATCAGAAGGTTGCGTGTTCAAATCACGTCAGGATCAACATTCACTATCATTTCTTTACTTCTGTGTACGATTAATCCAACAGTTGGACATGGAAACTTCTTCAAACTTACACTGTTTGGAAAAAAACAATTAAATCCAACAGATTTTCTGATATATCATACACTGTTTAGAAGTTTTTACCAATTAAGTCTGCATAATAACCAACCAACAAGACAAAACTTGATTGTCAGGACCACTTTTGACAATAGTACCTCAGTGTTTTGACAAATGGATTGATAATCATGTTCAAGAAAAATGTAATCGGCTCTGTGGCGCAACGGTAGCGCGTCTGACTCCAGATCAGAAGGTTGCGTGTTCAAATCACGTCAGGATCAACATTCACTATCATTTCTTTACTTCTGTGTACGATTAATCCAACAGTTGGACATGGAAACTTCTTCAAACTAACACTGTTTGGAAAAAAACAATTAAATCCTACAGATTTTCTGATATATCATACACTGTTTAGAAGTTTTTACCAATTAAGTCTGCATAATAACCAACCAACAAGACAAAACTTGATTGTCAGGACCACTTTTGACAATAGCACCTCAGTGTTTTGACAAATGGAGTGATAATCATGTTCAAGAAAAATGTAATCGGCTCTGTGGCGCAACGGTAGCGCGTCTGACTCCAGATCAGAAGGTTGCGTGTTCAAATCACGTCAGGGTCAACATTCACTATAATGTCTCAAGTTTTGTGTAAAATTATTCCAACAGTTGGACATGGAAACTTCTTCAAACTTCCACTGTTTGGAAAAAAACAATTAAATCCTACAGATTTTCTGATATATCATACACTGTTTAGAAGTTTTTACCAATTAAGTCTGCATAATCAACCAACCAACAAGACAAAACTTGATTGTCAGGACCACTTTTGACAATAGTACCTCAGTGTTTTGACAAATGGAGTGATAATCATGTTCAAGAAAAATGTAATCGGCTTTGTGGCGCAACGGTAGCGCGTCTGACTCCAGATCAGAAGGTTGCGTGTTCAAATCACGTCAGGGTCAACATTCACTATAATGTCTCAAGTTTTGTGTAAAATTATTCCAACAGTTGGACATGGAAACTTCTTCAAACTTCCACTGTTTGGAAAAAAACGATCAAATTCTACAGATTTTCTTATATATCATACACTGTTAAAATGTTTTCATCGATTAAGTCTACATAATAATCAACCAACACGACGCAATTTGATCGTCAGGACCACTTTTGACAACAGTACCTCAGTGTTTTGACAAATGGAGTGATAATCAAATTCATGACTGATCTAATTGGCTCTTTTTTTTTCCAATGTTTGTGTGTCTTACTCCAGATCAGAAGGATGTGTTTTCAAGTCATGGCAGGGTTTACCTTCAGTATTACATCTTAAGTTTAGTGTCCAATTAATACTACAGTTGTAGGTAGAAATTTGTTTTCAATTTTGTAAAAACAAGTAAATTCTACCGACTTCTTTACATGTCATATTTTTTTTCAAACTTTTCAGTATTCAAGTCTATATAATCATCAACAATCAAAACACAACTTGATTGTCCACATCATTTTTGACAACATCCCGTCAGTGTTTTTACAAATGGAGTGATAATCTAATTCATAATTGATGTAATCGGCTCCGTGGTACAAATATAGCTTTGGTTAATCCAGATCAGAATGTTGCATGTTCAATTTATGTCAGGTTCAACGTATTCTTGTGTTAGGTTACAGTTTTGTGTACAAGTAATCCAACAATCGGGGATAGAAACCTCTTCCCAACTTCGACTTTCTGGATAAACTATCGAATTTTCAGAATTTTTTACGTTTCACATTTTTTTCAAGTGTTTTTAGCAGGTAAGTTTTCATTTTCATCAACAAACAAATCACAGTTTGATCGTCCAGAGAAAGTTTGATGACATTATCTTTGTTTTTTGACAAATGGTGTCATAATCAACATGTGCTCTGTGGTGGAAAAACAGCTTATCTTATTCCAGATCAGGAGTTTGTGTGTTTAAAATATATCAGGGACAGAATTCACTATTTTATCTGTAGTTTTCTATGCATTTAATCAAACAGTTGGGGATTGAAAATTCTTTCCAACTTTGACAATTGAGAAAGTTTCTAATATCTTATGGACATGTTTCATATTCTGTGAAGAATTTTTGGCACGTAACCTGCATAATCCTTCAAATGTATATCACAATTCAATTGTCTTGACAGACTTTGACTTCATTTCCCCAGTGTTTTTACAAATGGCGTGATAATCAAATCCTTGTGTGATGGAATAGGCTCTTTAGTGCAATGGTATCACGTCTGACTCCAGATCGGAATATTCCTTGTTTAAATCAATTTTGGGTCAACACACATTACAGTTGCTTACGTTTTTGTATACAAGCCATCCAAGAGTTTTGGATAGAAACTTCCTCCTAATTTTAAAAGTTTCTTCTCCTATGTATTCTGTGAAGTCGTTTCTGGCATGTAAGACTGCATAATTATTTACAAGCAAATCTGACTCCAGATCAGAAGGTTGCAAGTTCAAATTACGTCAGGGTCAATTGCAAGTTTGATATCAGATTTCCACAACCGTTTGTTAATTTTGCAATGTATAATTACTTTCGTCATTGGGAGATATAAATACTAGCATTTCTCAGACGTCCATATTGCAAATAGGAAAATTGTCTTTGGCTATCTTAAGGACAATGTCAGTGTATTGACAATGTCTATGACGATTTGATAATGATGGAAAGTAATGTAATAATAAATTCATCCATTTGTATTTTGCCTTGTGGCGCAAGGGTAGTGCATCTGGCTTTTCATCAGAATTTCGTGAGTTCAAATCACGTCGGGGTCAGCCGCTGGTTTTATATTATAGGTTTAGCATTAATCACTCCAAGCTTTTGAGAGATGGAAAAATTAACCCATTGCTCTATATTGTTCTTGTCTTTCCTCAGAACGACTGTAATCGGGAACAGAGTATATTAGAAAGTTAGATGATTGACACACAAGTATGTGAACCACCGTTGTTCGTCAGCACGTGTTTCTGGGCTCCCCTGGTCACATCCCCGGGCTACATCGTTGACCAATTGCATTGGTATGCCACAATGTACCATCTAAAAAATATTTTTTCAAAAAATGCTTCTCAGAGTGGGTGGAGGGCTTTATGAACATTTTGGACCAACAAGATTCACATCCTAAACTGGCATTTTAAATAATTCTAAATAAAAGATCGATTTTAATGTATAATTTTAAAAAAAAATCTTTTGGATAATAATTGGAAATTTTATTGATATTTAGTCCCGTAATCAAACAGGCTGCGGTGATTCATTCATGCGAAGTACGGATTTATGTTATGAATTAAATTTGTACCTTTCGCAAATAGCCTGGTAGCCGGATGTTAGCACGTCTGAGTCCAGATCAGATGTTGGCGTGTTCCAATCGCGACTGAAATTTTTATAGTATTCGATTACTGAAAGCGTTTGGGATTTTTGAAAAAAATTTCTCAGAGTTTGGAGCTGGAAAAGATATTATTTCATGGACGTTTGCATGTTAATCTCCAGTTGAACAGAAAAGTCTGCGTAACTTTTAAGTACCAAAACACTTCTGTAATACAATGACAAGCGTTGACAATCTTCTGCCACGACTTGATTATGTTAGTCGATTTGATATGTAAGTTTCGTGCGGGGAAAGCGTTCCGTTTTTCAAGTTTATTATGATAGGCTAAGAAGTTGATACCTGACAACATCAAGGACAATTAACAGAATAATGTATTGTAAGCTACTTACAATTTATACCATGAGTAACTTGCCTTGTGACGCAACGGTAGAACGTCTAATTCCTGATCAGAATATTGTAGGTTCAAATCACGTCAAGGTCAACTGCTATTTTTATATAGCATGTTTAGTATTCAATTATTCCGAACTTTTAAGAGTTGGAAAAATAAAATTCCCCTGTCCTTTACTCTCTGTCAATGTCTATTTCCTTTTCTCTTTCTCTCTAAACAATAGTGAATTTGATTCCAAATTGTGCCCAATCATTCTAGCCAGTTATCAGATTCGATTCATCTTAGTAGATAACTAAAGCATCTTATGAAGTATCTTCATTGTTTTCCTTATACATCGAAGTAGCATCTTCGACTTTAGTACAGTTACTACTCGTAAATTTTGCTTGTGGCACAATCTCTTGTGTTCCACATTTTTGTAAAGTATATAATGTTATTATCGCCAGTCAAAATCTCTTTCAGAAGGAAACAATTTCTTTATATGGAAGCTACTATCAAACCGACTAACATAATCAAATGATTTCCAACGCTTGATTTGGATATTTGGATGGACTCTTACATCGTATAAAGCGGATTATTCTCAAGCATTGTCACGACTCAACTTTAATTTGTCAGACTATTTTATCTTTGTTGCCCATGAAGAGATTTGATCACTTTGCAATTAGAAAATGCATTTGTTTTGATATTCGTGTGTATTTTTGTCTTTTATAGCTAAAACATGAAATCTAACCAAAAAATTGACCCTCTTTCATTATATCTCTCTCTCTCTCTCTTTCTCTCTCTCTCTCTCTATCTATCTATCTATCTATCTATCTCTGTTTATATCTATCGACCGACCTATCTACGTCCATATCTATCTATCTATCTATCTATCTATCTATCTATCTATCTATGTTTATATCTATCGACCGACCTATCTACGTCCATATCTATCTATCTATCTATCTATCTATCTATCTCTGTTTATATCTATCAACCGACCTATCTACGTCCATATCTATCTATCTATCTATCTATCTCTGTCTGTTTATATCTATCGACCGACCTATCTACGTCCATATCTATCTATCTATCTATCTATCTATCTATCTATCTCTGTTTATATCTATCGACCGACCTATCTACGTCCATATCTATCTATCTATCTATCTATCTATCTATCTATCTATCTCTGTCTGTTTATATCTATCGACCGACCTATCTACGTCCATATCTATCTATCTATCTATCTATCCATCTATCTTTTTTGTTTCTTTTCTCTTTCTTTTTGCCCACGACTGAGAATACAGTATCTGAGGAAATAAAGGTATTTACCATTGAATTCAGTATTCAATTACTTCAAGACTTTAAAGCCAAAAGAAAACAAATTTCACAGACATTTATACGGTGTTTTTTTTTTTGCAAAGATGATTTAAACAGGAAAACCTACACATTTATTAGCTTCGAATTCGATCTTTTATCTATTTTCCTACGATACATCAGCAACATTGTCCCAGTGAGTTGACAACTGATGAAAAAAGGTATATAATCTAAATTAAATTTGGTTCCTGGGTGAACGGAACTGTGGCACAAACGTACTACGTCTGACACCAGATCAGAAGGTTATGTCCTCGAATCAGTCGGGGTCAACTTATAAGTTTCAATCACTCACGACCGTTTGTGAGTGCTAAAATTAGAGTTCTCTTTTTATTATTACGATCCTTGACATAGCACAAGAATGCGGTCTTTAAAAGCCCCACTCAAACTGACCTTTCCTCTCTCTATCGGGAACCGTCAATCAAAATGACACCAACCCTGTCGAAATCGGTTTCTACAGTTCTCAAATTGGTCTGGCTTGCTGCTTATGTTTGTATGTATCACACATGCAAACTGCATTATAGGAGTTGAAGGGCTAAAACTTTCAACTCTTACGCTCTATTGCGTCAAGAAATCAAGCTCTGTTTGCTTATTTTTTTTTAATATATATCACTTACGTATTGTATTTTAGGGGATTCAATTCGCAATGTACGTTCATGTAAAATTGAACCCCTTAGTTCATGTCCTGCAGCATTCACCATTCATTTTTTTCCTGAAAATTCAGACTTTGTTAATGATCACTACCCAACAAAAGGTGGGAATTGGAAATCATCGATTAATTAAACCTTTTTCCAATTTCTTTTGTTACCACCAACACAGCGTGCAGCCAAAATCTCTCACTCACTCTTTATCTATCTATCTATCTATCTATCTACCTATCTATCTATGTTCCACTTCGTTCCTTCTCTCCTTCTCCCTCTGAACGACTGGGAACGGCTATACAGTATCTATGAAATGGAGCCGATTGCCTTGGGGTTCAATCCCTAATGACTCCAAGTCTTAAGAATTGGGACAAGAGAAAGCACGGAGACTGTCGAGATATTACGACATCGTATATAGCATCCACTTTTGACAGCATTTGTTTAACTTCCATCCTGTAATGAAACTACTCATTGCCAATTGAGTCTTCTAGCTAATCTTCATCAAAACGACCAAAACAAAAATAGTGATTGCATAAAGAATGAACAGAAAAGTATCGCCTAAAAAACAAAAGAAAATCAACTGATAAATGAATCAGTTTTAAATATAAGTATGATGTGTATATATTAGTTATAAACTGTATATTTTTTCTTTCTTCTTTCATCCATATATCCTCTTTCTTTCTTTTTTTCTTTTTTTTTTTGAGGGTATTGATCTTAAAAAGAAAGAATGTAACGTAACGTTTCATAAAAAAAGTATTTTCTTTCCTTCTCTTTATAATGTATCTTTCCATCTTAACCAACGATATGACTTAATTGAAAAAATATTCTGTATCTCCCTTTAAACAATTTTTATTCGAGTCACTCAATTCCTTACAAACGCTGTCCACCGATTTGAAATTCGGTCTTAACATTCATTTCCCACTTTTATTAACCGTCACTTCTCGTTGCATTTGAAAAAAAATATATGCTAGAAGATTAAGACGAGGACAATTACTTTCTTTACTTACACACGATATTTTTCGGTTTGTTTTTCATGCAATCATTATTTAGCAACCAAATTGCTACTCAATTGCCCTTGGCTATATTAATGACATTGTCTTAGTGCGTTGCAGATAAAGGAATAAAAACTTATATATAACAGACTTTTGCATATTCTATCCTTTGAGGGGGAGATTTCAATGAGGACATCTACATTCTTAATAGCTATTGAAGTGCCATTTTGCTGCTTTTAGCTATAGTAACGACATTTTCCTGTTTTAACAGCTAACTAAGTAAGCTGTACAAACTAAATAGATATAATCCTTGCGTCAATGGCCCTGTGGCGCAACGGTAGCGCGTCTGACTCCAGATCAGAAGGTTGCGTGTTCAAATCACGTCGGGGTCAATAATAATTTTTATGATATTCAAGTGTTTGCAAGATAACTTTCAGCTTAGTAGATAACTAAAGGCTCTCAGGAAGTATATAACCAAATTATCTGACTAATCACTTGGGGGGTCAACTGTTCGTTTTCTATGTGAGTTTGTTTCGGTCGCTTAAAGCTTTTGAAAGATGGAAAAATAACCACCTACATTTCATCTCTTCATTCAATTTCATTTTCCATTCCTCAGAACGGCTGTATTCGACAATAGAACATATAAGACAGTTGGGCAATTGACGCGCATCAAAGTGAGCGACTGATGTGTTCCAGTGTGTGTCTCCAGGCTCCCCTGGTCCCATTTTAGGGCTACAACCTTGACCAATTGCATGGGTACGTCACTAAGCACCATCTGAGAACACTTTTCCAAAAAGTGATTTTCGGGTTAAGGGACTCTAAGGACATTTTGGACCAACAAAACCCACGCCTTGAACTGGTATTTTAAAAAATGTCGGTTAAAAGATCAATTTGAAAAAATATAATTTTAGATGATATATTAGGAACTTTTTTCAGTATTCTCCCGATTTATATGACCAGTGTCTTCAATTTTAGAACAGTTATTGCTCATTTTTTTTTCTTGTGGCGTAATATCTTGCTTCCTATATTGTTGTAAAAATGTACTTTATTATTGCTAATCGAAATTTGTTTCATCGAGGGGAAAATATTTACGTTTTATTTTCTTTCATAATTCGTTTCAAAAACAGAACATTTTTTCATCTGGAAGCTACATGCCAAACCTCTCGACCTAATCTTGTTGTCACAAAAAATTGTCAATGCTCGATTTGGATATTTTGAGAGTTTCCTTCATCACGTGACGTTAATTATTCTCAAATGATGTCACCAATTGATCAAGATTAATTCCAACTTGTCTAGAAAACCTTTTTGTTCTGCCAATGAAAAGTTTCAATTACTTTTAAAGTGAATCATGATCGTGTTTTGATATTTGTGTGCATTTTCTTAACTATTAGCCCATAAGGTCCCCTAATTCCGGGCTCGTGAGGCTCCTTAGGTACCGTGTGTTACTGACCCCACGTATGCTTCAATTGTCCCTACTCGTATGAATTTGATATCATAATTATCCTTTAAAATATCCACAGATTCCATGTTATGCCCGTCAGGAATTAAATTTAGTTGATACTTGCGTCATGAATAATATTGAAAAAAATAGTCAGAACTTGATGGGTTTTTATCGAACTCCTATAGAGTTGACGTTATAATGGCAATTAGCCAGACATGAAACTTACGATTTCTGAATTCAATACATGAAATAGAGTGGCAGCTTGACAAGGTAGGCAGAACTGACAAATATTTCGTTCTTTTACTTCCTACATTGAGTTGAAAATGAAAGGCTATTGCGCTGCACTTTTCGAGTTCCTCTCTTTAGTATCATGAGAATTGGGATAGCACAACAAGTGTGCTGGCTTGAAATTTCCTACCCGGGCCCTTCCTCAATCTTTCTTTCTCTCGTCCACTTCATTTCTTTTTTCCACTTTACTCACGACTGGAAATGGTAATAGAGACTTCAACAAAAAAAAAGGAGCCTGCCGTAAAATTCAGTCCTCACTTGCTTCAGGCGTTAAGAACTAAAGAGAAAAAAAAAACGATTTCATCAAAAATAAAACAGAAAATATCGTCCACAATGCAATATGATTTGTTGGCAAATGAAAAAGTTGAAAATATATGCATGAAGTATAAAAAGAAATAAACACATATTTCATAGTCTAAAATGTGGTAAAATTCGTTAGCAAATAAATCATAAGTTAAATTATCCGTATATTTATGTGGCATGATTCATCAGCAAATGAAAAACTGATAAGTGTATTATGGAGTACATGAAAAAAACAGTATATATTTCACAGACGTTTCTATGTCTTATCTTTTGTGGAAGAGATTTGTAACATCTAAATCAGCATATCCACTGTGTATAAAATAACCAAATCTGTAACGTTACAGGCCATGTGTCGCAACAGTAGCACGTCTGACTGCAGATCTGACGGATGCATGTTCAATTTACGGCGTGAAATTTTGTATTTTAAGTTTTTTTGGGGTGGAGATTAAAATCCGCTAAAACTCTCTTTGTTCGTTTGTTCCAATCCATCTCATCTTCTCTCTTTCTTCGGAACGATTGAATACGGCAATACAGCATCAGAGAAAGATGACACTGAGTTCATTGCTCTATTACAGCAAGCGTTAAAAGAACATACTTATATTACACAGACGTCCATTGAATCACCGTAGGCCCTCTAATTGCCCGTCCAACGATCCAGTCAAGTGGGATGCCGACTAACCCCACCCCTTGGCTCCTAAGAATGCCTGTGTGTGACTCCAGAGCGCTTGGGGCTACAAACTTGATAATTTTCAAGAGTACACCGTAATGCACTGTCTAAAAATAATTCTTTTTCTTTTCGAAACTCCATCCACGACAGTGTTTTAGTGCATTGTTAACTGTCCAAATCATACATCGACATTTTCTTATATGTAAATGGCCCTGTGGCGCAACGGTAGCGCGTCTGACTCCAGATCAGAAGGTTGCGTGTTCAAATCACGTCGGGGTCAACTACTTTTTTTTAATGCTCAATCAGTTGCCAGATAATATTCAACTTCGTAGATAACTTGATCCTCGTAGGAAGTGCGTTATCCATTTATCTGATAAGCAACCTCATCTTTAGTACTGTGAGTGCTTCTGAATTTCACTTGCTACACAGTGTCTTGCGTTGCACATTGTTGTAAAGTATTCACTATTCATTGCCTGTCATAATCTAATTCAAAATAGGAACATTTTTTCGTGTGGAAGCTACATATCAATCCGACTAACATAATCGAGTTATTGCAAAGAATTTCAACTCTTGATTTTGATATTTTGGATGTCTTCCACGTCGCATAGTTTTAATTATTCTTAACTTCAACTTATGTAACTGACTTTTATCAAGTTGCCAATGACAGGATTTAATTACTTCGTAAGTAAAAAATGTATATGAGATAAATCAATGTGAATATGAGTCTGAACCTCTCTCTCTCTCTCTCTCTCTCTCTCTCACACACACACACACACACAAACACAAACACAAATAAACACACATTTTGTTTCTTTTCTTTTTCCCCAGAACAGAAAACAGCGATATAATATTAAAGGAAATATGGTGCTTACCATAGATTTCAGTACGTATTCAAATACTGCAAGTGTTAAGAACTGGAAAAAACAGACGTTTATAAGATTAATCTTTTGTGTAAAAGATTCGAACAAGTAAATCTGCGTAAGCAGTGTCTACCAAAACACCATTGTACTATTGTCATCTGCATTAAACACATTAACTCATTGTACTGACAATTAGTCTCTCAACTGATAGAATAAGGAATGGTTAGTTACGTTTTTGATTATACAGTGCTACGGTTGCTTATCTGACTCCTGATCAGAAGGTTGCGTGTTCAAATCACGTCGGGGTCAACCAATTTTTTTTTTAATGTTCAACTTTGTAGATAACTTGAACCTCGTAGGAAGTACGTTATCCAATTATCTGAAAAGCAACCATATCTTTAGTACTGTGAGTGCTTCTGAATTTCACGGTGTCCTTTACTAGCTTTTGAGAATTTAAAATTAAAATCTCCCCTATTTTCTCTTTCTCACACTTTGTGTATTCTTTTCTCTCTCTTCAGAATGACTGGAAGTAACAAAAAAGAATCTAATAAAGTAAAACAGTTTCCACAATCTTTAGTATTCAATTACTACGAGCACGAATGATGAAAGAAACGTCTATTGACTGACTGTACCCCGACAAATGAAAAACCCTTTCTTTTAGACAATGTAAAATGATCTTATTGATAATTATTTACATTATGCTACTCGCAAAGACTACAGGATTCATTTATATGATGTACAAATATGTTTTATCTTTTAAAAAGAAGATTTGAACTAGGAAACCAGCGAGTTATATATACCAGATCGCCACACTCTTTGCTACGATAGCAGCATTGTCTCGGTGCCTCAGCAACTGACGTACCAAGTCATACAATCTAAATCCAATTATTCCGAAACAGCTCTGAGGTACGATGGTAGCACATCTGACTCCAAATCAGATGGTTGTGTTTTCAAATTCAATGTTCATAGTCTAACTACAGTAAATTTGATTCTACGTGCTTCATGACCATTCTATTCAAAGTAGCTGATAAGAATCGTCTAAGTAGATAACTGAAGCATCTTGGTAAGTAACTTCATCATTTTCCCCATCTGTCTGACTAGCATCCTTCTTTTTTGGAACAATTGACGCTGGTTAATTTTGCTTGCTGCACAATGTCTTACGTTCCACATTTGTGATCAGTATGTAATTTTATTTCCCGTCATAATTTGTCACAAAAAGGAAATATTTATGCATATGGGAGCTGTATCATCATCATCATCATCATCATCAATCTTTTAATGTCTGCTGTTGGACATAGACTTTCCCCAGGATTCGCCACACTTCTCTATTGTTGGCTTCGCGGAGCCAGTACTTTCTGAATTTGTCTAGCTCGTCTCCCCATCTAATACTCTGCCAGCTTAGATTGTGCATGTGATCTCGGCTGATCCATGTCGTAAGTCGCGATATCCATGAGTTGTTTACCATTCTTACAACATAGCCAGCCCACTGCCACTTGAGATTTTCAATGGATTCTATGTCTCTGACTTTTGTCTTTTCCCAGATGTACTGTGCTGTCTTGTGGTATATCTATGTGAAGCCCAGCATAATTCTTTCATGTACACTAATTATTCTCAATAATTATCGCTATTTGATCACTATTACTTTGATCTAACTGTTTTTCTCTATAGTCAATGTAAAGATTTAATTTCTTGGCAAGTAAAAATGTTTTCATATTTGTGTATCTTCTAGATTTAAGATCCACAGTATCCACAAAATCTTAATTAATTCCCGTTGATATGAACTCGGTGTTTATTATTCTCTGTTGAATTAAACAAAAATCCTTTCTTATTCATCTCGGGACCTACTTTTTCAGTCAATATTTGTGTCGTGTCAGATATTGAAAGATATACAGAGCTGAAAGGACTTTCGTGATTCTAGTTAATACACTGAGATCGAAATGAAAAGCCATCACGATGCACTTTTCGAAGACCTCTTTAGACTATTACAATTAAATAAGTAGCTTGTCATAAAGTTCCGTATTCAATTACTTCAACGTTAAGTTAGGACCTGAGAAAAAAACTTTTTATTCTACAGACGTTTACATTTTAGCTTTTGTGACTGGAACAGGAAAATCTGCATAGCTATGAGGTACCCATTTTCACTCTATTGTTCTTACTAATATCAACTCCGTTGTCTCAGGGCGTTGACAATTGACGAAATAAGGTATACAATCTAAATCCAATTCAACCTTGACAGGAACAGCCTTGTAGCACAACGGTTGCTAGTTGTGTATTCAAATCAGGTTGGGGCCAGAATATTATGCTGTAGTCCAAATAACTATTTCTTACAAACATCAACGATATTGTCTCGGCGCTTTCACAACTGATGAAATAAGGTATATAATCAAAATCCAATTTATCTCTCGTAGAAACCGTGGCGTAGTTAAAAGTTCGTATGACACCGGATCAGAAGGTTATGGCTTCAAATTAGGTCCAGGTCAACTTTTATGGTTCAAGTTTCAGTTACTCCAGGCGTTTCAGAGTTGGAAAGTTAATGTTCTCTTTGTACTATTACGAGCGTCTACAAAGCAAAATAAGTATACCGTCTTGAAACATCCACATCGGAACATTCCTCTCTCTATCAGAAAGTGTCAACTAAAACTGTCTCCAAAACCGTCCAAAAAGGTTTCTTCAGTTTCCCATTCGGTCTGGCTAATGAGCTTGGTATATAAGTATTTTTGCTCGAGTAATTCACTTTAGTGATTCTTTTGAATGTCATCCTGTCATACCAATACCCCGAAAACGAGGTGTAAGCTTTCATGTATATGAATCTAAATCAATTTTATCGTTTGTGTGAACGTCTATGTGGCACAACAGTAGCAGAGCCTACCCTAGATCAGAAAGGGGCATGAAGTTCATGTGAAGGTGGACTTTCTTCCTTTTTTCATTTAGTTCCTCCGGCATTAGTTACAGGTCGTGACGGTATTCTGCAAAAAGGACAATGTCTTTAGCAAATCTAAAGTTGCTTCGGTATTTGCCGTCTATTGTGGTTCATATATTTTTCTGGTCTAGGTTTTGGGAGATCATCTCGAGGCAGTCTGTGATGATTTTAGGTGAATTGATATCACCTTGTCTTACCCCTTTTTGGAGCTGAAATTGCTCTGAGTCCTTATATTACCTGATAAGGGATCTGCTGCAACTGTATATATATTGTAGTACTCTAACATATACTGGGTCTACACCTTGTAGAGTGATAGCCTAAATGACCTTGGGGAATTTTCACCAATCCGAAAGCCTTTCTGAAGTTGATAAGAAGTAGTACCAATTGATTGTCCTTGTTTCAATTTTTTTAATTGATCAACCTCTTAACTGCATGCTTCTAAAATCTGCCCCACTTTCTTTCTGCTTATGTTCCTATTCGTCCCTACTTTCCTTTTCCTTGATAAGCTGGAAAACAGCATCTAGGAAAAGCCGATTGCCCTGGAGTCCAATATTCAATTATTCCAATTGTTAAGAGTTTAAATGAGGAAAAGAATAGACTGTTTAAAAAAAAATATGACGTTGTATGAAGCGTCCATTTTTGTCAGCATTTGTCGACATTTCTCTCTGTAATAAAACTCTTTATTTCCAATTGAGTTTCCAAGTTAATCTCCGCTAAACCGTCCGAAACAAAAATAATGATTGCTTCCAAAATAAACCGAAAAATATCGTCTGCTTTCTTTGATTCTTTGTTTCTTTCTACAGATCTTCTTTTTCTTCCATTCTTCCTCTCTTTCTCTCCCAAACTTCTCATTCTTCCTGTCTGTCTTTCTTAACCTTTTTCTTCATTCCGAGAATTGATCTAAAAAAGGAATAACATAACGTAGTTTTACGTAAAAAAAATCCATTCCTCTTCACCCACTTTCTGTATAGTACATTTCTATCTTTAAAAAAATTGCTGCCTATCTCCCCCTAACCATTCTCTCCCCAGATTGTTTAATTCCATATAAACACTGTTAACTGATTTTGAGATTGGTCTTAACATCAAATTTCCCCATCATAAAAAGGGTTGACTTGCATCACGTTGCAGATAAAATAAAACAATTTATACTTCATAGACATTTGCACGATTTATCCTTTCAGGTGAAAACGAGGGACATCTACATTCTTACTAGCCACCAAATCACCATTCTGTTCTCTTTAGCTACAATGACGACATTGTCTCAGTGCGTTGGCAACTGAAAAAACAAGCTATAGAATCTAAATCGAAGAATTTTTCTTATGTAATCGGCTCTGTGGCGCAACGGTAGCGCGTCTGACTCCAGATCAGAAGGTTGCGTGTTCAAATCACGTCAGGGTCAATTGTTATTTTTATTGTCTAGACTACAGTGAATTTGATTCTCACTGGTGCCTGACCATTTTAGCCAGGTGAAGGATAACATTCATTTTAGTAACGTGCTTTGGGAGTATCTCAATTGTTCAATGTATTCATCTGACTAGTATCTCTATCTTTAGTAGCATTAGTGTCGTTAATTTCGCTTGCCACACAATCTCTTATGTTACACATTGTTGTAAAGTATCCACTTTTCATTGCTTGCCATGATTTATTTAAAAAACGGTACAATTATTCTGCGGGCATATATTAATCCAGCTAACATAAAAATATACATTCTTCCTTATTTGTGGGAATTTTCTTGATATGGGGCCCTATGCTAAAGACCAATTAATTTAGTGTGCACATAATACAGGCCTCGTACAAGCTTAATTTGTCCCTGCTCGTATGAACTTGACATAATGATTCTCAATCAAATTAAGCACACTTTCCTTCTTATTCTATTTAGGAATAACTTTCAGTCGATTCTTATGTCATAAAAGACATTGAAAAATAGAACTTACTGGATTTTTGTAAAATTCCTAGAGAGTTGACTTTATTATTGCAATTAGTCAGGCATGATTTTATGATTTCCCAATTCAAGACATGAATGAGTGATAGATAAGAGGAACAGGAAGACTGATTCTGGGACGTCATCTCGTGTCAACATGCATTCTTGAGTTCCTGGTGAGTTTTTGTGTAAAAATTTGATTTCTTACGGGAGAAAAATTGTGCAATAATAAGTATATATAATTTGGTTTGGGGAGAAGTTTGGAAGGAATTACTCTGCAACTAACGATGTTATTAAAACAGTACAATGATAGAGCAATTGAACAAAATGGAAACATAGGCATTTCAAAAAAGCAATAGACATTTGTCGGTGACTTTGGGGTAATTGTCCAACCGTTTTATTTATAATTACAAATAAATTTCAATTTCCATTAATGTTTTCGTGACTCCGTGATGTGAGGTGTTTTGTTAGAAATCAAAACCAACAGGGAGCAAAATATTTTTCCCTTTCCCCCGAAGTCAGTGGCAGTTGAACCATTTTGCCGAGAAAGCCTTCCATTTCTCTCTTTCTTTCGACCAGTGGCTGATTAACCATTAGGCTGAGGAAGCCTTTTCTTTCTTTCTCTAAACAAACTCTTCTTATTGAGTTTACAATTTATGTTTATATGTAACAATGACTATAAGTAAAGACGAGTGACGTCATGCACAAAGGAAGAAAACGGGTGTCCGCAACATCATAGAATCTATCAGAAAGCTTGAATGACAATGGGCAGGCCACGTTGCGAGAATGATAGACAACCGATGGACATCATGTCTCACAACATGGATCTCCAGAGATCACATAAGAAACCAAGGCTGACAGAACACAAGATGGAGAGACGAACTGGACAGATTCAGGAAATACTGGCTCCGCCCATGATAGAGAATTGTGGCGAATCCTGCAGAGAGGTCTTTGTCCAACGACGGACGTTAAAAGACCAATGATGATGAACCAAGGGAGTTTGACTTCAGTGCAGCCAAGCTTGTCATTCTTGTAGTTCCCAACTTTTCAAAATGAAAGGCTGCCAAGTTGCATTTTTGGAAGTTCTCTTTTCAATTAAACGAGCATTCATATAACGTAGAGTGTATACAGAATTGAAAATCTATCTATCTATCCATCTATCTCACACACAAACACTCACACATGTGGAGACACTCTTCGTTTTTCCTTGTCTTTTTTTCCAACAAGACTGAAAACAACATGAGAGTATTTCAGGAAATGAGGCACTAATCTAAAAGTTCAGTACTTATTCAATTACTTCAAGCGTTAAGAGCTGAAAAAATATTTCACAGACGTTTCTATGTTTTATTTTTTCATGAAGAAAATTTAAACACGTTAATCTGCTTGTAAATACTCATTGTTTACTAAATCGCAATTGTAATATCCTTAACTACATTATACCACATCGTCTAATTGTGTTGACAATCGTCCTGTCAACTGAGGGAATAAGGTTTATGATATAAATCAAATTGTCATTCATGTAATCTGACTCCAGATCAGAAAGTTGCATGTTCAAATCACGTCGGAGTCAACTATGATTTTTATATTGTGATTCTAAGATTCAATTACTATAAGGTTTTAGTTCAAAAACGAAAATCAGTCCCCTAGTCCTGACTCTGTCTGTCAGTGTGTCTGTCTGTCTGTCTGTCTGTCTGTCTCTCTCTCTCTCTCTCTCTCTCTCTCTCTCTCTCTCTCTTCATTTCGTTTTTTCTGTCTTCTCTCCTCGGAACGACTGGGAGCGACAATGCAGCATCCGGAAAAATAAGACAATTGACATAATTGAGTTCATGATTCTATTTCTCCAAACGTTAAGAATCGAAGGAGAAACACAAACATATCTCATAGACATCCATCAAATAAACGTAGCCCCTTAAATTGCCCATCCTGCCAACCAGCCAAGTGGGCTTCTGATTCTGCCTTTTTTGGTCGTCTGTGTGTCAGTGGGCATCTCTGGGTGCTCTAGGTCATATCATCATCATCATTATCATCAGTTCGTTAGTGTCCGTCGTTGGACATGGACTTTCACCAATATTCTTTAGACCTCTCTATCATGGGGATCGCGGAGCCATTACTTTCTGAATGTATCTAGCTCGTCACGCCATTTCACTTTCTGTCGATTATAGCCTCGCACCTGATCTTTGGGGATCCCCGTCGTGAATTGTGATGTCCATCAGTTGTCAGCCATTCTTGCAACATGTCCAGCCCTTTGGCATTTGAGTTTTTTGATAGTTTCTATGATGTCCCAGACTCCTGTCATCTCTCTGATATACTGTGCTGTCTTACGATTTCTTTAGGGGCTAAAGACTTAAACATTTGCATGGGGTCGTCGCTACACATATCTACTCATGTATCATAGTTCCCTATTTTTCATAAGAAAGTGTTTTCTTGGGTCTCTCCGGTCAATTCGTGCCAACGATGTCCAAATCTCATGCAAGTTTTGTTCACGATACTTCTAGATACATGATCCATTGTTTTAATATAATCTTATATGAAAGATCTGTTTTCATAGTCAATTTGAGATTATTTCCTTTGGATAATTGATTCTGGTATATGCATGGATTACGGTGAATTATTTTATGCTAGATACAGATATATCTTTTGTAAAGAATATTTGAACAGGGACATGCAGATACTCATTAGCTACCAAATCACCACACAATTGTCTTTAACCACATTAAACACATTGTCTTAATGCGTTGCTAACCGACAAAGTGAGGTATAGACTATGAATCGAATGCAGAGTTATTGTCAACGGCCCTGTGGCGCAACGGTAGCGCGTCTGACTCCAGATCAGAAGGTTGCGTGTTCAAATCACGTCGGGGTCAACTATACATTTTGTTTAAGTGTCATATTCTATTACTCAAAGTTTTTGAGATTTCAGAAGAATAACATTTAAACATTTGGAGCTAGGAAAACTTAGTTTTCCAGACACACGCATGTTTCATCTTTTGTGAAGAAGATTTTGAACAGGAAAAGTATTAATATCTACGTTAATGACTTCTAAGAAGAGGTGGGAAAGTTGCTTCTAAAAACGGTCTATTGGATTTAATATAAAGTTACCTTTGGTTCATTTTCGCATTCAACATACATGAAGTTAGTTACAAATAATGATAAAGATACCTGGAATCTTTCATAGAGAAAGAATAGATGGAAGTCGAGTTTTTAGAGTAAAAAAACATTGAAATTAAAAAGTGGCTCATGACTGGGCTTCTTTGGCGTTTATCTGGAACTATTGCTTTTAGTCGGACTTGAAGGAGAGGATTTCGATACTAACATTGAGAGTTTCGAACAAAGTATATTTCTTTTTGCTAAAGGTCTTGGCTGATTTCATTCAACTGTTTTTGGGTGAGCTTACTCAACTGCATCATCAAACATTTCATTTAAGTTATCACCAACCGAATCACCAATAAAATGCCGCCTGCTGTAGCATTTATTGACTTCAAGTAATACCAAAGGTCATTTCAGCTATTGCTCTACTAATTTCAGAGTATTGCAACATACACTGTCACGAAAGCTTTATCAGGCTACATAAAGACTCAGATCCTTTCCAGCATGAAAAAGAGTACGACAAGATGATACAAGCTCATCAAAACTATTCTGAGCCAGCATCTAAAGCCTAGAAGATAAAAATAAAGGTGTCATTAAGGAGCAAATACCTAAGCAACTCCAGATTTGCGGACGTCATCGTTCTGTTCGAAGAGCACCTTCATGACTTCCAACTAATGCTGAACGAACTGAAAGAAAAGAGCAAGGAAGTTGGTCAAGAACTTTAGTCAAACAAAATTCATGTACCTCTTCAACTCGTGTCCATCTCCCTCTCGTCTTCTCTCTTTCCTCGGAACGATTGAATACGGCAATAAAGCATCTAAGAAAGTTGACACAGAGTTTACAGTTCAATTACAGCAAGCGTTAAAAGAACAAACTTGTATTACACAAACATCCATTGAATCACCGTAGGCCCTCTAATTGCCCGTCCTACGAACTAGTCAAGTGAGATACCGACTACCCACTCGCATTTGCTCGTCAGCGTGTCCGTGTATGACTCCAGTGTGCCTGGTTACATTTTGGGTGCTAAAAACTTGATGTTTTGCATGTATCGCACTCCAAAAGGGATCATCTAAAAACAAATTGTTCTTCTTTTTTTTTTTCGTATCTTCTTCATCGATATTGTCTCAGTGTATTTTTAACTGACGAAGTTACGAATATTACCCTGGAGCGAAAACGACTTGGTGTAAAAGATCTGCTTCCATGAACAATTTGATTATTTTTCTTTCAGATAATTGACTCTGGTACATGTGCAGAGTGTGGTGACTCATTCATGCGAGGTACAGATATATCTTTTGTGAAGAAGATTCGAAGAAGGACATACTCATAATAGCGGCTACCAAATCGCCATACAATCTTCCTTCGCAACATTAAACCAATTATCTCAATGCATTACCAACTGACAAAACTAGATAAAGAATATAAATCGATGCAGCGTTTATGTTAACGGCCCTGTGGCGCAACGGTAGCGCGTCTGACTCCAGATCAGAAGGTTGCGTGTTCAAATCACGTCGGGGTCAAATAAGTTTTTTATTGCAAAATTCACCGACACTATTTCTCTCTTCTACTGAGTTCAATTCAATCATTGTAAGCTTTTAAAAGATGGATATATAGCCACCTACTTTTTGTCTCTCTGTGTCATTTCTCTTTCCTTTTTCCTCGAAACGATTGGAAGCCTTAATAGAGCATCATATAAAGTAAGACAATTTCCGCGGCATTCAATTACAGCAAGTATTAAGCATTGAAAAAATAAATCTGTTTCACAGACGTCCATTAAATCACCGTAGCCCGACAAAATGTCCGGTTCACCAACCAGCCAAGTGGGCCACTGAATCTACTTACTTTGCTCCTCCGTTTGTCGGTGTGTCTCCGGGTGTGCCTGGTCACATGAACAGTCACGAGTACATCACAATCACTATCTAAAAACAGCTTTTCTGAGTTTTTTCCCAGAACTGCTTCGGGGTCTCTATGGTCATCATCGAACCGACAAAGCTAAAACCTTGTGCAGCTATTTTCTTTAGAGAAAAGATCACATTTCTCGAGATTATTTGTTATAAAAAAATGTATTTTTCAGGTTATTTCGGATTAGATTTTATTGATACTAGTTCTTGTAAGCGTGGAAGCTACGGTCATTCATCTATGTGATGTACGGATATATGTATTATGTCTTTAGGAGAAGCTTTCAAAAGGGATTTTCACGTATTTTGTTCGATTCTATTGTCCTTAGCTACAATAACAGCATTGCAGAAATGCGTTGACAACTAACGAAATAAGATATACAATCTAAATCCGATTTGCCCTTGACAGAAACAGTTTTGAGGCACAAAGGTAGCGCGTCAGACTCTACACCAGAAGGTTGTGTGTTCGAATCAGGTCGGGGCCAGAATGCTAAGCATATAGTCTGGACTACTATTTTCCACTCATATCAACGACATTTTCTCGGTGCGTTGAAAGTAGATGAAATAAGGTATATAAATTAAATCAAATTTGTTTCTCGTAGAAAGTCGACCGTGGCGTAGTCAGTAGCTTGTCTGCACGAGATCAGAAGGTTATGGCTTCAAATTAGTCTGAGTCAACTTTTATAGTCTAAGTTTCAGTTACTCCAGGCGTTTCAGAGTTCGAAAATTAATGTTTCTTTGTACTATTACGAGCGTCTGCAAAGCAAAATAAGTATTCAGTCTGGAAACATCCTCACCCGAACATTCCTCTCTCTATCAAAAAGAGTCAACTAAAACTGTCTTTATAGGTTTCTTTAGTTGTCAATTTAGTCTGGCTAGGAGGCTATCTATGTGTGTATTTTTGCGACAGAAACTCAGTCGAGTTATTCTCAGGAATGACATCAAGGGATGGCCCTACTCGAAAAAGACGTGAAAGTTATACCATCAATGTAAGTCAAAATCAAATCCGTCAAAGTTCTGTGGTGCAACGGTTGCAGAGCTTACTTCAGATCAGAAAGAGGTGTGTTCAAATCCAGTTGGCGTCTACTACAAGTTTAGTATACAATTATTAAAGCCGTTTGAGAGTGAAAAATAAAATTTTTCCCTATTTTAGGAATTGCAACAAAAAAGCCTAAAAAGATGTTTAAATATTATGAAGATCATTTGAACATGTTATTCCACATAATTATTAATTGCCAAACTTCTACTCGCATTCCTTAGGCTTTGTTTACTACACAGTTTGAGTTTTTTTGATAATTCCCTTGACAATCAACTGAATAAGGTAAATAATTTAAATCAAAGTTGGTCCTTACTTATTAGGCCCTTTGGTGCAACGGTAGCTTGTCTGACTCCAAATCAGAAGTGTGCTTGTTTGTGTTACGTCAGAGTCAAATATTTTGGACTACAGTGGAGTTGATTCTCAGTGGATGTCAAGCCAGGTGCCAGATTTGATTCATCTGAGGAGATAACTAAAGCATCTTCAGTAATATCCCCATTTATCTGACTTGAACGTTGTGTGTATTTTCTTAATTTAGGGCCTATATGGCACAGGGCTTGCACGAGCCTAAATTCTGCCTGCTTACACGAATCGGTATTAATTATTCTCTGTTGAAATGACCGCTAATTCCTTCTTATTTCCCCGAGGGATTGCTATTGCTTTCCAATCGATGTGTCGTGTCAGAGGTTGAAAAAAAAAGCTGATAGAACTGACAGGATTTTTGTTAAATTCCCAGAGTGTTCCCAATTAGGATTTAAAAACTCTGAATATAAGTCATGAATAAGAGAGATGATTATATAAAGAAATAGTGATATTCAGAAATATGCAGAACTGAAAGGATATTCGTTCTTATACTTCCGACGTTGATTTTAAAATGAGGTGCAACCTCGTTGCATTTTAGCAAGTTCTCTTTCGATTATTACAACCAACAATTATACAGGCATGAAACCTCTTCCTTTTATCCTTCCTCTGTCTCCTAGGGACCGTCAACCGAAACTACCACCATAAGTATATTAGTATTTTCGCGCCAGACATTTAGTCGAGTGTTTCTCTGGAGTGACATTATTTGATGGCCCTAGTCGAAAACTAATGGAGCTAAAGGCTGAATATTCAGTATTTACTCTTTATCATCTATAGAAAGAATTATTTTTTAAATTCATTCCCTAAATAGGCTTTTTGTGGGGGTTCAATTTGCAGTGTAAGCTCATGCCAAATTGATCCCTTACTTTATGTTCCCCAGCATTGACGTTTGCTCTTTTTTTTTTTCTTTAATTCGGACCCTGTTAACAAAAATTATCATCAATCTTTTACCGTCCGTTGTTGGACATAGCCTTCCCCCATGATTTGTCATGTCTCACTATCTTGGGGCCAATACTTCCTCAACATGTCTTGATCGCCTATTCATCTTTTATTCTGTCAGCCTCGGTTTTGCATGGTATCTCTGGGGATCCATGTTGTGAGTCGTGATGTCCTACGTTTTTCTGCCATTCATACAACATGTCCAGCCCATTACCATTTGAGTTTTCAAATGGATTGTCTGATCTCTCAGATTCCTATTTTTTTCTTATGTATTGTGTTATCTCTTCAGGATAGGTTAACCATAATTCTTTCATGTTCACGTTGCATGATTCACAGTTTGAGGGTGAATTACTCGGCCAGGTCCCATTTTCCAGCTCCATAGGTGACTATCGGGGGGATGCATTGGTTGTCGACCTTTCTTTTCAGGACTAATGAGATTTTTTTTTTGTTCTTTAAGGTTGAGCTTGCTCTGTCGAAGGCTCGCCCCTTTAGAGTGATTCTTACCTTGATATCTTCTTTTGATTATTTTATTGAGATTCGTTGTCCTATGTAGATGCAGTGGTCTACTTTGTCCACTTCTACGTTTTCGATTCTGATCGTTGTGGGATCGTTTTAGATGTGATTGCTGCAGATGTTCATATGAAGTCTGACCTTCTTGCTTTTCGTCATTACGTTCATCTAGCATTAATTGTAGGCCGTTCATCTAGCATTGGTTGGAGGTTGTGAGGGTTCTCTGTAAAAAGGGCGATGTCGTCTTCAAATCTGAGTTTGCTTGGGTATTTGCTTTCTTTTCTGATTCCTTTATTTCCCCAATGTAGGGTTCGAGAGATCATCACAAAATACGCTGTGAATAGTTCAGGTGAGCTGGGACTCCCTTGTTATATCCTTCTTTGGAGCTGAAAGGGCCATAGGTCTTTATGTAGCTTGATAAACGATCTACTGGGACTGTGTGTATGTTGCAATTCTCTGACGTATACTGGGTCTAAACCTTATAAACTGATTGCCTTAATGACCTTGGGAAAATAAAACCAAGTCGAAGGCTTTTTGGAAGTTGATAAGAAGTAACATCGATTAATCACCCTTATTTCCAATTTTTTAATTGACCGATCTCTTAACAACATGATGCCAGTATCTTCTCCACCCCCCTCTCTCTCTCTCTCTCTCTCTCTCTCTCTCTCTCTCTCTCTCTCTCTCTCTCTCTGTGTTCCACTTGGTTCTTCTTTCCCCTTTTTCTCTGAACGATTGAAAGCGGCAAGGCAGCATCTATGGAAGTAAGCTGATTGATTTCATTACGTAATAAGACTCTTTGTTTCCAAATTGAGTTTTCAAGCTAATCCCCGTTAAACCGCCCGAAACAAAAATAATGATTGCATCCAAAATAAACCGAAAAATATTGTCTGCTTTCTTTGTTCCTTTCTTTCTCTCTCTCACAAACTTCTCTTTATTCCTTTCTATCTTTTTCAAGCTTTTTCTTCTTTTCTTCATTTCGAGAATTGATCTAAAAAGGGGATGATATAACGTAGTGCTACGTCGAAAAAATTCCTCTTTGCTCACTCTCTATATCGTATATTTTATTTTTAAAAAATGCTGCCTATCTCCTGCCAACCATTCTCTCTCTCTCTCTCACACACACACACACACACTTTATTCAATATGAACGCTGTTGACTGATCTTAAAATTGGTCCCAATATCAAAATTTCCCCGTTATCAGAAGTGATAACTTAGGTTGTGCCTCTTTTATCTTTTCTTTCTTTCTCTCCTCTATTTTTCTCTTCTTCTCCTTCCTTTCTTCCTACAGATTTTCTTTCATTTAGAGAATTGATCCGAGAAAAGAGGCGAAGAATATAACGTTATTTTACCTGGAAAGAAAGAATATCCCCCTCTGCTTACGGTCTTTAAACTTCTATCTTTACAAACATAATTGAATGAAAAAGATGCTGCCTATCCTCCTTTAATCTCTCTCTCTCTCTCTCTCTCTCTCTCTCTCTCTCTCTCTCTCTCTCTCTCTCTCTCTCTCTCTTCTGATCACCAAATTCCTTATAAATGCAGTTGACCGATTCAAAACTTGGTCTTAGCATCAAATTTTCCCAGTTCTGAGAAGTGGTAACTTTTGTCACAGATTTTTTAAAAACAGCAGCTTATATCTCACAGACATTTGCATGTTTTATCATTTGAGGAAAAGATTTCGACAGGGACATCTACATACTAATTAGCTACCAAAGCACCACTCAATTGTCCTTACCTACATTAATGACATCGTCTCAACGCGTTGGAAAATGACGAAGTAAGGTATACAATCCAAGTTGAACTGGTCTCGCGTGAAACGGCCCGGTGGCGCAACGGCACTTATTCAATCATTTCGAGCCTTAAGAGTAGGACATTCCTCCCAGACATTTATATGGTCTATTATTTTTTGAAGAAGAATTTGAACCCGTGAATCTGCATAATCATTGTCTACTAAATCACCATTTTAATATCCTTAGCTACATTAACCACATTGTCTCCGTGCGTTCCATAATTGTCTTGCCAACAGACGGAATAAGGTATATGATATAAATCAAATTGTCATTCATGTAATAGGCCCTCTGGCGCGTCCAGTTCCTGATCAGAAAGTTGCTTCTTCCATTCGGAGATTCATTAGATGCTAGATACAGATATATGTTTTATCTTTTGTGAAAAAAAAAGATTTGAACAGACGCATCTACATATATATTACCTTCCAGATTGTCACTCTATTGTCTTCAGCTACATTAACGACATTGTCTAAATGCGTTGCTGACAGACGAAAAAAGCTATACAATCTAAAACGAGTGTGTCACCTGTGTAAACAGCCCTATGGCACAATGGTGACTCTAGTGCAGAGGTTTGCGTTTTCAAATCACGTCGGGGTCAACCGCAAGTTTTATAGTCTAAGTTCAATATTCAATTACTCGGAGCGTTTGGAATTTTTAGGAAAAATAAAATTGCTCTCAACATTACGAGCTGAAAAATAATGTCATTTACTAGACACGTATGTTTAATCTTTCATGAAGATGGTTTGGTTCAGTACAATTATTCTTGTCTAGAGTAACGACCTCTAAAAAGAGGATGATTGTGCCTCTTCTAGATTAAATCTGAAGTTATTTTTAGCTCATTTTTCATTCAATATATATGAAGTTAGTTACAAATTACAAGAAAAACATCAGTAATCCTCCCTAGAAAAATAGATAGGAGCAGAATTCTTACAATAAAGATAAACGTTGTAATTAAAAGATGACACATAACTGTGCTTATTTGGCCCTAATCTCGAAATTCTGCTTTATGTCAGACGTGAATGAGAGAATTTCGATAATAGCATTGAGAGTTTTAAACGAACTTTATTTCTTTATGAGAAAAGCCTAGAATGATTCCATTCAATTTGTTAGATAAACCTACTCAATCGTATACATATCGTTTTCACTAAAATCACCACCGAACTATCCACCAAGAAGCTAGATTAAAATCAACCGCGGGAACAAGTTAGCTTTAGAAGAAGCTACTCGATCATTGAGTGCCTCCATTCGATAAAACAGTTAAAATAGACAGCAGGAGAATATAAAATGTCTCCAGTTGTAGCATTTATCAACTTTAAGAAACCTTTCGACTCAGTGGAAATTCCGAAGGTCATTGATGTCATCACTTTACAAGATTTAAACCCCGTATATGTCAGAGAATAGCAAAATGTATACCATCACAGTAGCTCCCTTATCAGCCTACATAAAAACAAAAAGATAATCCTTCCAAGTCCCATTGAGGTAAAGTAAGTTGATACTAGCTCACCCAAACAATTCACAGCCTGCCTAGAAATGATTTTCTGAAACCAAGACGGGAGAAATAGAGTAAGTAAGAACAGACAGCGAATACCCAAACATCCTCAGACGACACCGTCCTTCTGCAGAAAACCTTCACGAAATCCAGCTACTGCTTAACAAACTGGATAAAAAAACAAGAAATTTGGTCTTTCGTTTCTGAGTTAAATTTAAAATGTAAGTCTACCATGCAACATTTATAGAATTTCTTTTTATACTGTAACTAGTATGGGGAACACAACGAATATAAGGACTTGAAACCTCTCCAACCGTTTATCTATCAATATTTCTTTTTCTCTTTCATTTCGTTTCTTTCTTTCTCTCTTCCGCACGATTGAAAACGGACAAAACGGTATGTAAGGAAATAAGGTGCCTCCATTAAGTTCAGTACTCGTTTGTTTCAAGCGTTAAGAGCTGGAAAAAAACTTGTATTTCGCTGATGTATGTATGTTTTGTCTCTTCTGAAGATGACTTAAACAGGGAAATCCGCGCCGTTATTGGTTACCCAATCTCTACTGTATAGTTCTTAGCTACACCAACGACATTGTCCCAGAACGTTCACAACGGATGAAATAAGGTAATGTAATTTAAATTACATTTGTCTTCCATAGAAGCTGTGCAACAAAAGTTGTCCGTTTGAGTCCAGATCAGAAGGTTACGTCTTCAAATTACGTTGGGGTCAACATTTATAATCAAAGATTCAATTACACAAAGCCTTTCAAAATTGAAGTTTTCTTCTTACTATTATGAGCATTATTCTAGTATGGAGACGGGAAACTTTCCTCCGCCAATCTTCCTAAAACCGTCAATAAAGACTGATCCCTTAATTTATGTCCGGCAGAATTCGAATTTTTTAGTTTTTTGAAGATTCGGACATTCTTTAATGATCACTACCAACCAAAAGACGAGAAAAGTAACATCAATTTTCCTTTTTGTTTATTGCTCATCCCCAACATGCTACCAAAAAATCTCTCTACTCCTCTCTATCTCTATCTGTTTGTATGTCTGTCTCTGTCTCCGTCTCTCTCTGTCTCTGTCTCTGTCTCTCTCTCTCTCTGTCCTACTCGGGTCTTTCTATTTCCTTTCCCACGTACGCTTGAAAGCAGCAATACAACATTAAAGAAATTCAGGCGATTGCCACAGAGTTAACAATTCAATTACTCCGAGAGTTGAAAGTTCGAACGAGAAAAGGAACAGATTGTGTTAGAAAGAACTTTGACATTGTACATACACTTTTGAAAGCATTGTCTACATTTGTTTCTGTAATAAAACTATTTGTTTCCGATTGAGTTTTCAAGCTAATTCCCGTTAAAACATCAGAAACAAAAAAAATGATTGCATAAAGGATAAAGCAAAAAATAGCGTCCTAAAAATAAGGCAAATAATTGGCATATAAAAAAGTTATATATATATATATGTATATATATATATATATATATATATATATATATAGAGAGAGAGAGAGAGAGAGAGAGAGAGAGAGAGAGAGTCTATAAAGCTTTACAGCTCTAAACACTGAATATTAAAATCTTTTTTCAGGGGCTTCGCTACGTTTTGGGAGTTGATCTCCTTGGTTTAAAGAAAAAAGAAACACTGAGGCTGGTTTCATGACACAGATCCTGTTATCAACCAATTTGGGGAAACAAAATATTCACTTCTCCCGTCTCTGGAATGACACTGACATCCACACACACACACACACATACACACATATATATATATATATATATATATATATATATATATATATGTATATATATATATATATATATATATATATATATATATATATATATATATATATATATATATATATATATATATATAGTCTAGAAAGCTATACAACTTTAAACACAAAAACATTAAAAAAAACATTTTCGATAGATTTTTTGCGTCACTTCAGTAACCCATTTGCCAATGTCTATCAATGCAATTTATGTAATTTTCTTCAGTGTTTTTCCCTGTTTCCCCTGCATTTTGTTATTAAAATAAAATGCATAGATTTTCTCAGGTTTGGATCATGTAACCGTTTCAAGGATTTTAACAACAAAACAGATATACTAAGATGTCACCCCAGCAGTGTTGATCAAACACCACCTCTCTTTCTTATTGTATAGTTTATGCCATACATGTAGTTCGTCATTTTTACTAGGTTTTAGATTTGACGAGCTTGACAGATTCAGAACGAGCTAGACAAATTCAGAAAGTACTGGCCCTGCGACGCCCATTATACAGAGGTGTGGTGAATCCCGGGGAAGGTCTATATCCAACGACAGACGTTAAAAGATTGATGATGATGATGATGATGATGATGATGATGATGATGATGATGTGAATTATATATATATATATATATATATATATATATATATATATATATATATGGTGTATACATTATTCTCCCTTACATTCTTTTTTCTCTTCTGATCTTCTTTCCGCCTTTCTTTACCCATTTATTGATTTATTTATTGATTTATTCATTTCTTTTACTTTATATAAGTATTTGTCTATCTCACTTCAACTACTCACTGTTTAGCTCATCCAATTCCTCATAAACACTGTAAATCGATTTTAAAATCGGTCTTAACATCAAATTCCCCCGTTCTAAGAAGTGATGACTTTCGTTAAGCTTACTGGAATAGCTTGAAGCTCTTGAGTGCTTATCCACACATGAACAACACAGTCATTTTTTACGGGTATGAACATGAATGTAAATAATACATAATCTAAATTTGATTCGACTTTTCGGTCTTAAGTCGCAATGGTAGTTGACCAGACTCTAGGTCAGAAGTTAAGGTATTCAGATCATTTCAATTCAAGGCAAATAGGCCTTGTGGCGCAACGGTACATCAAATTCCCCCGTTCTAAGAAGTGATGACTTTAGTTAAGCTTAAAGAAAAGAAAAAGAAGATTTCTTAATAGCTACTAAATTGCCACTCTGTTGTCCGTGGCTACAATAACGGCAACGTCTCAGTCAACTGACAACTGACAAAGTGAAGGACGCAATTTGAATAGAAATAATTCGTGTTGAAATGGTGCAGTGGCGAAACGGTTACGCAACAGACTCTGGATCAAAAGGTTGTGCGTTCAGATCACGTGTGTATATGTTTTATAACATGAGTTTTGTATACTATTCCCTTCTGCCAATTTGTGTTGCTAACGTTGCGTCAGTGTGTTGACAAATCGCCTGACAATCGAATGAAAGTCTGATGTAATCGGCTCTGTGGCGCAACGGTAGCGCGTCTGACTCCAGATCAGAAGGTTGCGTGTTCAAATCACGTCGGGGTCAACTTCTTCGTTTTGTATAGAGTCATTTCAAGCGTTTCATAATGAGGAAAGAGATACTCTTCAACTTGGGGGGTTATAAAAACACTGGTATCCCACAGACGTTCATACATTTTATGTTTTGTGACGACATTTTTGGAATGTAAGTCTGCGTATTCATGTACTATCAAATCACAACTCGAACATCCTCAACAACATTGACGACATTGCCTCAGTGTAATCATAAATAGTCAGTCACTTAAATCAGTCAGATCAGAAGGTTGCGTGTACAAATCACGTCAGGGTCAACTACTTCAGTTAGTGTATAATTTTTTATTCAGTCACTCCAAGTGTTGATCCTGTCTAATTCCTGTGATAAATTTAGACTCATGATTAAATTGTCCATGTGAAATAGAATAACACAACCAAAAGAATATGTTAAGTGTCATGAAATATAAGATCATCTGTGGTGACACGACCATGAAGCTTACGTCATAGAAACCCTTAGAAACTTAACGACTGATTAAACATTAAAAGAGCCAAAGTTGAGTTGATATTTTCAAAACTTGAAAATCGTACACATGAACTTTAAAGAATAGATTACTTACTGGAATAGCTTGAAGCTCTTGAGTGCTTATCCACACATGAACAACACAGTCATTTTTTACGGGTATGAACATGAATGTAAATAATACATAATCTAAATTTGATTCGACTTTTCGGTCTTAAGTCGCAATGGTAGTTGACCAGACTCTAGGTCAGAAGTTAAGGTATTCAGATCATTTCAATTCAAGGCAAATAGGCCTTATGGCGCAACGGTACATCAAATTCCCCCGTTCTAAGAAGTGATGACTTTCGTTAAGCTTAAAGAAAAGAAAAAGAAGATTTCTTAATAGCTACTAAATTGCCTCTCTGTTGTCCGTGGCTACAATAACGGCAACGTCTCAGTCAACTGACAACTGACAAAGTGAAGGACGCAATTTGAATAGAAATAATTCGTGTGGAAATGGTGCAGTGGCGAAACGGTTACGCAACAGACTCTGGATCAGAAGGTTGTGCGTTCAAATCACGTGTGTATATATTTTATAACATGAGTTTTGTATACTATTCCCTTCTGCCAATTTGTGTTGCTAACGTTGCTTCAGTGTGTTGACAAATGGCCTAACAATCGAATGAAAGTCTGATGTAATCGGCTCTGTGGCGCAACGGTAGCGCGTCTGACTCCAGATCAGAAGGTTGCGTGTTCAAATCACGTCGGGGTCAACTTCTCCGTTTTGTATAGAGTCATTTCAAGCGTTTCATAATGAGGAAAGAGATACTCTTCAACTTGGGGGGTTATAAAAACACTGGTATCCCACAGACATTCATACATTTTATGTTTTGTGAAGACATTTTTGGAATGTAAGTCTGTGTATTCATGTACTGCCAAATCACAACTGGAAGATCCTTAACAACATTGACGACATTGCCTCAGTGTAATCATAAATAGTCAGTCGATCAAATAGGAGTTACCGGCTTCGTAGTACAATGGTATCGCGTCCGACAACTGATCAGAAGATTGCGTGTTCAAATCACGATAAGGTTAACATACTTTTATAAACTTTATCAAGTTCTGTATACATTTATGCCAAACGTTCAAGAGTTGGGGGTAGAAACCTCCTTTTTAACTCTGACACTTATGAATAACAGGAGTATTCTGCAGACTTTAATATGCTTTATATTCATTAAAGACATTTTTGGGAATGTAAGTCTGCATGATCATTTACTACCAAATCACAACTTGAATGTCCTGAACTACATTGATGACACTGCTTCAGTGTGTTAACAAATGGCCAGACAATCGAATCGTAGTTTCCCATAATCGGCTCTGTGGCGCAATGGTAGCGCGTCTGACTCCAGATCAGAAGGTTGCGTGTTCAAATCACGTCAGGGTCAACTACTACAATTAGTGTATAATTTTTTATGGAGTCAATCCAAGTGTTGATCCTGTCTAATTCATGTCATAAATTTAGACACATGATTAAATTGTCCATGTGAAATAAAATAACACAACCAAAAAAACACGTCAAGTGTCATAAAATATGAGATCGTCTGTTGTAATACGACCATGAAGTTTAAGTCATAGAAACCCGTAGAACTTTATCACTGATTAAACATCAGAAGAGCCAAAGTTGAGTTGATATTTTCAAAACTTGAAAATAGTTCACATGAACTTTAAAGAATAGATTACTTACTGGAATAGCTTGAAGCTCTTGAGTGCTTATCTACACATGAATAACGCAGTCATTTTTTACGGGTATGAACATGAACGTAAATAATACATAATCTAAATTTGATTTGACTTTTTGGTCTCAAGTCGCAACGGTATTTGACCAGACTCTTGGTCAGATGGTTATGTATTCAGATCATTTCAATCTAATATAAATAGTATGTGTGGGGATGTTATAGGCCTTGTGGCGCAACGGTAGCGCGTCTGACTCCAGATCAGAAGGTTGCGTGTTCAAATCACGTCGGGGTCAACCACTCCCTTTTGTATAGAGTCAGTCTAAGAGTTATCATAGTGGGGGGAAAAATTCTCTTCAACTTGGGGGATCATAAAAACACTGGTATTCTACAGACGTTCATACGTTTCATATTCTTTAAAGACATTTTGGGGATGCAAGTCTGCATATTCATGTACTATCAAATCACAACTCGAAGATCCTGACCTACGCTGACGGCATTGTCTCAGTGTGTTGACTAATGCCCTGACAATTAAACTGGAGTTTGATGTAATCGGCTTCATGGCACAATGGTGACGTTTCCGTCTCTTGATCAAAAGATTGTGTGTTCAAATCACGTCGTGGTTAACATTATTTCTATAACCTTTATCAATTTCTGTATACTTTTATCCTAAGCGCTCATGAGTTGGCAGTAGAAACTTCCTTTCTAAATCTGACACTTATGAATAACATGAGTATTCTGCAGACCTTAATATGCTTTATATTCATTAAAGACATTTTTGAGAATGTAAGTGTGCATAATCATCTATCATTAAATCATAATTCGGATTCATTGAACAACGTTAACAATGTTGCTGCAGTTTGTTGATCAAGTGTGTCTACAAATTACCTGACGATCAATCCGGGCTGGGCTAGGCTCCAGATCAGAAAGTTGTGTGTTCAAATCACGTCAGGGTCAACATTATCATTTATAACCGGAATTCTGTATAGAATTATCCCAAGAGTTAGCAGAAATAACTACTTTCCAACTTTGACCATTTGATAAAAACAATCAAATTCTGCAGACTTTCTTATGTTTTTTAATCTGTAGAGACTTTTTAGGTGCGTAAGTCTGCATAATCATTTACTACCAAATCATAACTTGAATGTCCGGAACTACATTGAAAACTTTGCTTCAGTGTGTTGACAAATGGCCAGACAATCAAATCGTAGTCTTTCGTAACCGGCTCTGTGGCGCAACGGTAGCGCGTCTGACTCCAGATCAGAAGGTTGCGTGTTCAAATCACGTCAGGGTCAACGACTACAATTAGTGTGTAATTTTTTACGGAGTCACTGCAAGTGTTGATCCTGTCTAATTCCTGTCATAAATTTGGACTCATGATTAAATTGTCCATGTAAAATACAATAACACAACGAAAAAAACACGCCAAGTGTCATAAAAATAAGATTCTCAGTTGTGACACGACCATGAAGCTTACGTCATAGAAACCCTTAGAACCTTATGATTGATTAAACATTAGAAGTGCCACAGCTGAGTTGATATTTTCAAAACTTGAAAATCGTACACATGAACTTTAAAGAATAGATTACTTACTGGAATAGCTTGAAGCTCTTGAGTGCTTATTCACACATGAATAACGCAGTCATTTTTCACGGGTATGAACATGAATGTAAATAATACATAATCTAAATTTGATTCGACTTTTCGGTCCTAAGTCGCAACGGTAGTTGACCAGACTCTAGGTCAGATGGTTACGTAATCGGATCATTTCAATTTAATGTAAATAGTCTGGGAGAAAGTTATAGGCCTTGTGGCGCAACGGTTGCGCATCTGACTCCAGATCAGAAGGTTGCGTGTTCAAATCACGTCGGGGTCAAGTAAATTATTATAGTTTTGACCTGGCAATTCCCAAACCTATTTTATCGCAGAACTGATATAAGATTTTTCATTTTTGTAGTCGGACATTGCATGAAACAAAGATTGAAGTAGGGAGAGAATCCTTTCATGAATCAAACACGTAGTTGATGAAACATTGAATAAAAATTTCAACTTTTGTTCAATTTTTTTAAAATGAGTTGAAAAAGAAAAAGAAATATGTCACAGTCATTTCAACAAAAAGTGATGGTATAATTTTCATGCAGAATTGATCCCTTACTTTATGCCCTGCAGCAATCTCGTTCCGATTTTTTCAATCATCAATACCCAACAAGGGGTAAGAGCGGTAACTAATCCATTGATCAACCATTTTTCCAATTCTTTAATTGATCACCCTAACACAGCATACCGCCAAAATCTTTCTCTATTTCTCTCTCTCTCTCTGTCTCTCTCTCTCTCTCTCTATCTGTCTTTCTCTCTTTTTCAACAATTTAAAGCTTTAATATAGCATTTAAGAAAGTTAGCTGATTGTACCAAGAGTTCAATATTCTATTAGTCCAAGTATCAAGAGTTGTAACAAAAAAAAAGAAAAGAAATTCTGTTAAAAAAAACACAAACTTTTAAAAGAGTTTGTCAAGATCCGACTCTGAAATAGAACTATCTGTGTACAGGTTAATCCCCCTTAAAACGTCCAAGACAAAAATAAACAAAGATACCATAAAAAAGCTGAAAAATCTCGCCCAAAATGCAGTATAATTCTTTGGCAAAAACTTATAGATAAATATAAGTATGGAGTGAATACATTGGTTATAAAAACAGTATAGTCAAGTTTCTTTCTTTTTTTTTATTTCTCTCTTTCCTTAACGTACTTTCTATTCTTTTATTTCGAGTTTTGATATGAAGAGGGAATAATATGATGTAGAGTGACAGCAAACAGTTGTACGAATATTCCTCCTTCCTTGCCCACTCTCAATATTGTTTCTGTCTCGATTTTTACCAACGTTATGAACCGAGAAAAAACGTAGTCTCTCTCTTTAATCATTATCTGTTTGTGTTAATTCCTTTATAAATACTGTTAGCCGAATTGAAAATTGATTCGAACAGTAAATTTTCCCTGTTCTAAGAACTGTCTACGATCGTCATAGTCGAAAAAGAACCCAAATATATTTCATAGACATTTTCAAGTATCATCTTTTGAAGAGAATATTGAGATGAGGACATCTAGATATTAGCTACTTAATCGTCACTTTATTACCCCTAACTACATTTACAACATTATATAAATTCGTTGACAACTGAGTAAATAAGGTATAAGATTTAGAGCGAATTAATCTCGTTTCCTAACGGCCCCGTGGCGCAACGGTAGTTGCTCTGACTCCAGATCAGAAACTCAAGTATCCACATCACGTTTGGGTCAAATCCTATTTTCATAGTATAGGCTACAATAAATTTGATTCAAATTAGTGCCAAACCATTTTAGACCGATATCAGATTTGATTTATCATAGTGATGGTTGATTTCACTCAAGTTTTGCAGTGTTGTAAAATATCTATTCTTTTTCGTCAGTAATAATTTGTTTCAAAAACGGAACAATTTTCATATGGGAGCTACATATCAAACTGAATAACATAATCAAATTGTTGCAAATGATTGTCAAGGACTATTGAGATAACTCGACGAGTATAAAGCTTGAAATATCCTATCCCTACCCTTCTTTTTCTCTCTCTCCTACATTGTTTTCTCTCCCTCCCCACAACTGAAAACATCCATTGACAGGGCAAGCAAGGGCTCCCAGAAGGGATCTCAAAATTTACTCTTAATATTACTCGTATGAAATCTTTGCCCGTCCTCAGATTATCGACGCCACTCTCACTGCATTATTCCTGGTTACATCAACATTGCCTCAGTGCGTTGACAACTAACAAAATGAAGTATATAATCTCAATTGAATTAATTGTTTATGTCAACGGCCCTGTGGCGCAACGGTAGCGCGTCTGACTCCAGATCAGAAGGTTGCGTGTTCAAATCACGTCGGGGTCAACCGTTCATTTTTGTAGTATCAATTACAGTTAATTTGATTCAATTTGATCCTAATTATCCCGGACGGGTACCAGATTTGATTCAATGTCGTAAATTACTGAGGTATCTTCATTATCCCAACCATCAAACGAGAATTCGATAAAGTGGAAATAACTTACATTTCACATACATTTATATGATTTGTCTTTTGAGAAGATGATTTGAACAGGAAAATTTACATTGTAATTAGGTACCCAATCACATCTCTACAGTGTTTGGGGCAAGCAAAGTCTCACAGCAACTTCAACCAACCTCTCAGAATTTAATCTTAGCTCATAATATTACTTATACAAGTTGTATATTATCACTGGGTACATTGACAACATTGTCCAAGTGTGTTGACAAATGACGGAATAAGATATATAATGTAAATCAATTATTTTTTTGTAATCAACACTATGGTGCAACGGTAACGAGTCTGATTCTATGACAGAAGGTTTCGTGTTCAAATGACGTCGGAGTCAACTATTATTCTACAGCTTAAATTCGGAATTCAATTGGAAACAAAAAGTATCTTGCAGAAGGTGTTTCAGATATCATGAAGAAAAATTGATAATTCAGCCTAATTATCAACTATCAAATCGACACTATATCATCGTTGGCTATATTGAACAGGTTACCTTCGTGTTTCCAATCAACAGAATAAGGTATTTAATCTGAATAGAGATGTGTTTGTTACGTTATCGGTCCTGTGGCTCAATGGTTGCACATATGACTCAAAATTTGTTCAAATACTGTCGAGCTCAAATGCAGTCTTGAACCCCGTGGATTTTTCCGTGGAATCAAATCATTCCAGCCATATTTGATTCATCTTTGTGGATCACTATCGTACGAAGAGTATCTCCATCTTTTGTCAAATTCATGATTAGTTTTTCTTGTTCGTTGTTGAACATAAACCTTCCTGAGAATTCGCCAAACATCTCTTTTGTGGGCGTCGTAGAGCCAATATTTTCTGAACCTGTCCAGCTCGTCTCACCATCTCAAATCCTGTTGACTTCGGTTCAGCATTTGATCTCAAGGGAGATATGTTGCGAGTCGTGATGTCCAACAGTTGTCTGCCATTCTCGCTACATGACCAGCCAATCACCATTTGAGTTTTCTAATGGTTTCTATGATGACTTGGACTCCTGTCTCTCCTCCCAAAAACTGTGTCTTGTAGTCTGTCCATGTGATGTTGAGCATGATTCTCTCATGTGCACGTTGCATGGTTCTCAGTTTGCAGGTCAATCGTCTGGTAAGGTTCTATGTTTTACCTCCAGTGGTGAGTATCAGGAGGATTCATTGGTTGTATACTCTTGTCTTCAGGACTGATGGGACGTTTTCTTGTTTTTGAAGTTTGAACTTTCTCTTCTGAAGTCTGGCCACCCTTCAGTGATCTTAGTGCTGTTAAATTCCGTTTGCCACGCAATGTCGTGTGTTTCACAATATTGTTACGTATCTACCTTTTACCGCCTGTAATATATTTTTCAATCAGGGAAGTATTTCTATATATGGAAGCTACATTTTAAACCAACAAATATGATTTCCAACTCTTGATTTGGAGATTTTTTTTCTTATTTTTGGAAATTCAGGATTTTTGATGATCACTAACCAACAAAAGGTGAGAGAATTGGTCACTTCTTTTTCCATTTTTTAACAAATCAACCTGATCTCTCTCTCTCTCTCTCTCTCTCTCTCTCTCTCTCTCTCTCTATCTATCTATCTATCTATCTATCTGTCTGTCTTTGTTACTTCTTTCCATTTTCTTCGGAAAGATTGAAAACGGCAATACATAATCTAAGAAATTTCCAGATAATTCCATATTCAATAAATCCCAACGTTATGAGTTTGAAAAAATATTTTGCAGACCTCTATTGAATCACCGTAGCCTCATCAATGGCTGACCCCACCAACCAGCCAAGTAGGCTACTGATTCTACTCTCTCCGCTCGTCCGTGTGTTATGTGGGTCTCTGGGCCCCCCGGTCAGATTTGAATGCTACAACCTCATACTTATTTGCAAGGGTGCACCAGCAAGCATTATCTGGAAACAGCTCTCCTATTTTTTTTTCAAAGTGGTTTTAGGATTTCTAATATTATTCGGAATCAGCCATGACCAAATCTTTTTCTAGTATTTTTTTTCCATAATTTTAGATGATTTATCTATGATAAAAGATCTTTTAAGATAATTTTTTGTGAATATTAGTTATGGTATATGCGCGGGCTACGATGATAAATATCTGCAAGCTACTGATATATGTTCCGTCTTTTATGAAGAAGGCATCAACAAGGGCATCTACATAATCATTATCTACCAATCGTTACTCTATTTTCCTCAAGTATATTGCCCTCAACGGCGTTGTTTCTGTGCATTGATGATATACAAAATAACGAATAAAATATAAATCAAATGCGCCAATTTTGAGAGTGGCCCTATGGTGCAACGATAGTAATCTAGATCAAAAGGTTATGTTTTCAACTCACGTCGAAGTCAAAAGTCATTTTAACGTCTGAGTTTACTATTCAATCCCCTTTAAGCGTTTGTGAGTTTTCGAAAAATAAAATTACTTTCCACAAAAACTTGTATTTCGCAGACGTGTACATGTTTTTTGATGAGAATGTTAAACAGGAAAATTATCCGTTGCTACTTTGTCTGAGTGCTTTGAAAATTTCCGTGACAATTAACAAAATGTTGGAATGTAATCTAAATCCATTTTTTGTAATCTGCTCGAGGCACAAGTGTGGTTCGTCTGGCTCCAGATCAGAAGGTTACATGTTAAAATCACGTCTGGGTCAAATGCAATATTTATAGCTTAGACTACAGTGAATTTGATTTTTAGAGGTATCTAACTGTTCCAGACGGGTATAAGATTCGATTCATCTTAGTAGATGACTGGGGTATTTTTAATATTACATTCATCTCACTGACTAATATCTTCATCTTTGAAGCTCGTTAATTCGTTTGTGACTCAATCTCTTGACTTCCATATTGTTGTGAAGTGAATACTTTTATTTATCTTTTGTAATGATTTGTTTCAAAAACGGAACTTCATTTATATGGGAGGTACACATCAAACTTATTTTCAACTTGTGATTTCCAGTGTCTCCACATCCGATAATGTTGATCATTGTCAATTAATGTTGTAATAGCTTCAACTTGTTTATCTGATCTTTTCTGTATTGTTAATGAAAAGATTTAATTAATTTAAAAGTGGAAAATATCAGTTTCAATATGTGTGTTTGTGAGTGTGGTTTTTTTTTCAAACTGAGGGCCCACGTGCAACAGACTCTGAACAAGATTAATTCCTCTCTGCTCTTATACACTATCATACCTGTTAAACTGACCACAAATTCCTTCATATTTCCCACGGGAATTGTTTTTTCAGTCGATATTTGTGTCGTGGGAGATATTGATAGAACAGACCGGACTGATAGGATATTTGTTCCTACATTGGGTCCAAAATAAAAGGCTACCTCAATGTATTTCCTTGGGATCAGTTTTTACTATAATGAGCATTGAAATAGCATAAAGAGTATCAGGGCTCGAAATCTCCCCCCCACTTTCTTTTACCTCCCCAAGCCCTCTCTCTCTCTCTCTCCCCTCTTCTCTCTCTCTCTCTCCCCTCTTCTCTCTCTCTCTCTCTGTTTCTTCCCCGTTCTTTTTTTTCTTGTTTCCATACTACTGAAAACGGCAATACAGTATCTAAGGAAATAAGGTGCTTGCCATGAAGTTCAGTATTCGATTACTGATAGCGTTAAAATCTGAAAAAAAAACAACTTATATTTCAAAGGCATTTATATGTTCTATCTTTTGTGGAGATGATTTGAGCCGAAAAGTTAGTATAGTTATTAGGTAACCAATGACAACTTAAAGTGGAGGGGACAAGCAAGGGGTTTCTTTAATTGATCACCCCCAACACAGCATACTGCCAAAATCTCTCTCTATCTCTCTGTCACTCTCTGTCTCTGTCTCTGTCTCTCACTGTTCCACCTTCTTTCCCTCTTCCTCGGAACATCTGAAAGAAGCAATATAGCATCTAAGAAAGTTAGCCAATCCACAAAAACTTCAATATTCGATAAGTCCAAATATTAACTGTTTGAACAAGAAAAAAGAAAGAAATTGTTTTCAAAAAACTTCAACGTGGTATTTACACTTTTGAAAGAATTTTTCAACATTTTTTCCTGTAATAAAACTATTTGCTTCCAATTGAGTGTTCAGGTTAATCTCCGTTAAAATGACCAAGACAAAAAAAAAACAAAACAAAGATAGCATCAAAAATAAGCCGAAAAATAACGCCCAAAATGCAATATAATCCATTGGCGAAGAGTTATAGATATATATGGAGTGTATACATTAGTTATAAACATTGTATAGTATGCTCTTTCTCTCTTTCTCTCTTTCTCCCTTTCTTTTCTTCGTGTACTTTCTATTCTTTCATCTCGAGAATCAATACGAAGAGGGAATATTATGACGTAGAGTGACGGTAAACAGGGGTACTAATATTCCTCCTTCCTTGCCCACTCTCTATAGAGTATCTCTCTTTCTTTACCAACGATATGAACCGTGAAAAAATGCGATCTATCCCTCTTTAGTCTTTCTCTGTTTGTGTCTTTTATTTCCTTAAAAAAGCTGTAAACTAATTTGAAAATTGATTCTATCATTAAATTTCCCCGTTCTAAAGACTACCCAATATCGTCATAGTTGAAAAAGAACCCAAATATATTTCATAGACATTTTCAAGTAGCATCTTTTGAAGAGAATATTGAGATGAGGACATCTAGATATTAGCTACTTAATCGTCACTTTATTGCCCCTAACTACATTTACGACATTATATAAATACGTTGACAACTGAGTAAATAAGGTATAAGATTTAGAGCAAATTAATCTCGTTTCCTAACGGCCCTTTGGCGCAACGGTAGTTGCTCTGACTCCAGATCAGAAACTCAAGTATCCACATCACGTTGGGGTCAAATCCTATTTTCATAGTATCATCATCATCATCATCATCATCATTCTTTTAGCGTCAGTCGTTGGAGATTGACCTTCCCCAGGATTTGCCACACTTCCCTATCATGGGCGTCACGGAGCAAGTACTCCCTGAACTTGCTCGTCTCTCCATCTAACATTTTGCCGGCCTCGGTTGCGCATGTGGTCTCAGGGGATCCATGTTGTGAGTCGTGAGGTCCATCGATTGTCTGCCATTCTTGCAACATAGCCAGCCCACCGCCATTTGAGATTTTTAATGGATTCTATGATGTCCTTAAGTCTTGTCTTTTCTTGGATGTACTATGCTGTTTTGTGGTCCCTCCATGTGAAGCCCAGCATTATTCTTTCATGTGCACGTCGCATGGTTCTCAATTTTCGGGTCTGTCTCTTGGTTGGGTTCCATGTTTCAGCTCCATAAGTGACTATTGGGAGGATGCATTGGTTATACACCCTTCTCTTTAGGATTAATGGGATCTTATTATTTTTGAAGGTTGAGCTAGGCTACAATAAATTTGATTCAAATTAGTGCCTCACCATTTTAGACGGGTATCAGATTCGACTTATCGTAGAGAAGGTTGATTTCACTCAAGTTTTGCATTGTTGTATAATATCTATTTTTTATTGCCGGTAATACTCTATTTCAAAATCAGAATAATCTTTTAATATAGAAGCTAATTATAAACCAACTAACTGAATCAAGTTGTTTTAAATGATTATCAACAATTGCTCTTGAGTGTTTTCCCACATTGTATTAGTTTGATTATTCTCAAATAAGTCTTAATCCGATTACTAATAACTCCATCTTGTCTATCTGACTTTTAGGGTTAATGAAAAGATTTAATGACTTTGCAAGTTGGAATACATATTGATATTTGTGTGTATTTTCTTAATCTAGGGCACATTTGATACTACAGGCCTTACAGAAGTTTAATTTTATCCCTGCTCAAATGAATTTTAAAATGCATTATTCTCTGTTAAACTGACCACAAATTCCTTCTTATTTTCGCCGGGCGTTACTTTTTGAGTTGATATTTGTGTCGTGTTGAATATTGAGAAAAGAGTCAGACCGAGAGGGATTTTCAGTCCTACAATGAGTCTCACATGAAATGCTACCTGGCAAGATTTTTCGAAGTTGTCTTTTTACTATAACGAACATTGAGATAGCACAACGAGTTCAAAGCTAGGAATCTCCTATAACTATCCTTTTCTCTCCCACTTTATTTCTTTTTTTTTTCTTTTTCCCCATAACTGAAAACAACAATTAGCAGGACAAACAATGGCTCCCAGCAGCCTTTATGGTGATCTCAAAATTTAATCTCAGCTCATAATATCATTCGTGTAAAATATTTGCCTGTCCTCACAGTTTTCTGACTGGAGTGTGCCCAGGCTGGAGTAAAACGCTGTCGCCGTCACTGTCACTATATTATTCCTGGTTACATCAGCGCCACAGTCTCAGTGCGTTGACTACTGACAGAATAAGCTATATAATCAAAATCGTGTCTTTCACTTGGCCCTGTGGCGCAACGGTAGCGCGTCTGACTCCAGATCAGAAGGTTGCGTGTTCAAATCACGTCGGGGTCAAATGCACTTTTTATAGTATAAACTACAGTTAATTTGATTCTTAGTGGTGACTTACTCTTCAAGCCAGGTTTCAGATATGATTCATATTAGTGGATAACACAGTGGTATCTTCATTATTCCACCTATTTAACGGGATTTGATCACGTTATGAGCTGGAAATAACTTTCATTTCACATGAGTTTACATATTTAGTCTTTTGTGAAGATGATTTGAACAGGGAAATCTGAAGAGTAATTAGGTGACCAATCACCATTCTACATTGGTGGGGCACGCAACAGCTCCTAGCAGTTTTTACTAGGCCCACAGGATTTAATCTGAAGCTCATAATAAAACTTACATAAAAAAAATTCCTCATAGTTTTCCGGCCAAACCATGAAAAACTGGTGCAAAACGCTTTTTCTGCCAGAATCACTATATCACCACTGGCTACAGCATTGTCTAAGAGCGTTGACAATTGTGGAAATAAGGAATATAATGACAATCAAAGTTCTTACATAATCTACCGTAGGGTGAAACAGTAATGCGTCTGACACAAAATCACAAAGTAGCGTGTTCAAATCACGTCGGGGTCAGCTGCAGATCTAATCATTCTATTATTCAAAACATTTAGAGTTGGAAATAACCTTGCTGACGTTGTTCAATTTTATCCATTGTGAAGAGTCTGGAAAATCTGTATTATCAAGTACGAAATCACCAATCAATGGTTCTTAGGTACACGTACCAGTCTCAGTACATAGACTAATCTCCATGGTTGTATGGTTGTCCTATCCAGTTCCTGGTTTAACGTAGCCCTTATTATAGATTAGTCCATGCGAAATGAGATAACACAACAAATAAAAGCAATCAAAGTGTTATAAAGATCATATGTTGTGACATAGCCATGAAAATTACGTCATGGAAACATGTCTGATCACACTTTAAAGAAGCTTGATTCAAGATGAGATTTTGAAGAAAAAATTGAAATAGCATACATCTGCCTGAGACAAAGAATCCCAAGGAAATCATTAAAAAAAAAGAAGAAATCAATAATCTTTTAAATAGGAAAAAACCCATTATTATATTAGCTACCAAATCGTCAGAGTGATGTACATTAGATTTGATTTATCAAAATCGGCTCTGACTCCAGATTGAAAGGCCGTGTGTTCAAATCACGTCGGAGTCAACAGTAAATTTTATAGTCTAAGTTTGATATTCATTTACTTGAAACATTTCAGAGTCAGAAGAATAAAATTACTCTAAGCGTTTGGATTTGAAAAGAGACTAATATTTCACTGATGTTTATGCTGTGTATTTTATGAAAAAGGATTCGAACATGGAAATAATTGGCTTCCAAATCTATTGTCCTCAGCTGAAATCACCACGTTGTTTAAGTGCATTGAAGATTTCCCTGTCAACTGTCGGTATAATGTATATAATCCATATCAAATGAACTAAACAAAATAGCAGCCCTGTTTGGGTAAAAAGGGCCTAATAATCTACAAAATTGCGACACCATTGTCCTAAGCTAGGTTTACAACATTGCCTCAGTGTGTTGACGAATGGCCGGACAATCAAATTTTCCGTCCTATGCAATCGGCATTGTGGCGAGTCTGACTTTAAATCAGAAAGTTGCATGTCCATATCGATTCAGGTTCAATAGCTACGTTTTAAGCCTTAGTTTAGCATGGAGTCTCTCCAAGCGTTTCATGGTGGGGAAAAAATTTGCTTCAACTTGTCGGCAAATGGCCTGACAATCAAATTTGCATCCAAAGTAATCTGCTCTGTGGCACAACGGTAGCCCAATTAACTCCAGATCAAAAGGTCTGTGTTCAAATCACGTCCAGGTCAACCGTTTCGTTTGGAGCCTAAATTTTGTTTAGAGTCACTCATAGTGTTTCAGAGTGGGGGAAAATTCTCTTCAACTGAGGGAGTTATAAAAACACTTGTATTCTGCAGACATTTATTTGTTTTATATTCTGTGGAGACATTTAGGGCATGTGAGTCTCCATTATCATTTACTACCAAATCACTGCTCACTTGATTCTATGCTTTGTAGATGACGAAGCGTCAGTATTGACAAATGGAATGTTAATCAAATTTGGACCTGTAAGTCTGCATAATCATTATAATCATAAGTTTTTTATCGTCCGTTATTGGACATAGATTTTACCCAAAATTCGCTGCACCTCTCTATCATGGAGTATTCTGCTGGCTTCGATTTTGCATGAAGTCTCAAGAAATTCATGTATTGATTCATTATGTTCATCAGCCATTCTTACAATATTACCAGCCCATTGCCATTTGAGTTTTCAAGCGGATTGTATGATACCTTGGACTCCAGTTTTCTTCATGATATACTCGGCTGTCATTACTGGGATCTTCTTATTTTTGAAGGTTGAGCTAGTTCTATTGAAGGCTTGCCATCCTAGACAGATTATTTGCTTGATCTCTGCTTCTTTTCACGATTTCATTGAGATTCAGTGTCCTAGGTAGATGTAGTGGTCAACTGTCTCCAATTTTGTATCACCAATTTTTATTTTTATAATTATTTCTGACGTGTTTGTTGCATAGGACCTTCCTTTTGCTAAACCTAATATTTAGGCCGACTTTATGGTTCTCTTTATTTAGTTCATCAAGCATTAGTTGGAGGTCGTGTAGGCTCTCTGCAAAAAAGACGATGTCGTCTGCAAATATCAGATTGCTCAGATATTCACTATCTGTTTTGATTCCTCAATTCTTCCAGTTTAGGTCTCGGAAGATTACCTCGAGGCAGGCCGTGAAGAATTTGGTTGAGCTGGGATCGTCATGTCTTGCTCCTTTTTGGAGCTAAGGGGATCAGAGTCTTTATGAAGCCTGATAAAAGAGTGGCTGTGACTGTATATATGTGGCAGAACTCAGACGTATACAGGGTCTACATCTTGTAGGATGACAGCTTTCATGAATATGGAAATTTCTTTGAAGTTTATAACTTCCACGGTAAGTGGTATTGTGTATTCAACTGCTTTTTTCCTTGAGCTGATTTATTGAAGAGAGATGGTCCGTAGTCGAAAGAATTCTTCTGAACCAAGCTTGATCCCATGGTTGGTTTAATCCAGAGTTTTACTGATCCGATCGGGGGAGATTTTGTGGAATATTTTTTGATGCAGTTGAGTAGGCTTATAGGTCCGTATTTGTTGAAGTCTTTCAATTCGCCTGTTCTACGTAAAAACATTATCATTACCGTCTTCCAATCCTTTGGAATTTCTTCCATTTTACACACTGATTGAATGGAATGGTTAATTATTTAGTGACAACTATCATTCAAAGTATTTTGATTCAATCGATGGAGATAAATTTTGATAAACATACTTTTCTTTTTTTTTTTTTTGTTTAATTGATGGGTTAAGTTATTGTCCAGGCTGTAAGATTTTCGAAGATGTCAGACCGATTGTATCACAAAACCTCCAAATAAAAAAGTTCAATGTTCAAATGACATTACGATATGAACATACTTACTAAACAAAATTACAGGATCAGTCACATGGAAGGTTTCTGAGTTGGGAAATGTATATCACATCAAATTCAACCATTGTTTCTTTGCTTATATTCTGTGAGGACGTTTTCTTCATCAAACATTACAGAATCATACGCTAGAAAATCCTTCCTATCTTCATTTTCAACTCTGTTGATGATAATATGTCACATCTTAACAAATGTCATTGTGATAGCAGGTGCAATCGGCTCTGTGGCGCAACGGTAGCGCGTCTGACTCCAGATCAGAAGGTTGCGTGTTCAAATCACGTCAGGGTCATTTAATACAAACTTTAACACAATTTTAAATACACTTGCTGCAAGGATTTTAGAGTATTGAAGACAAAATCACATCCATTTCAGCAGTTGTAAAAACATTGCTATTCTGCAGATGTTTCTTTGCTTATATTCTGTGAGGACGTTTCCTTCATCAAACATTGCAGAATCATACAGTCGAAAATCCTTTGTGTTTTCATTTTCTACTTGGTTGATGATAATATGTCAACGTTTTAACGTATGTCATTGTAATAGCAGGTGCAATCGGCTCTGTGACGCAACGGTAGCGCGTCTGACTCCAGATCAGGAGGTTGCGTGTTCAAATCACGTCAGGGTCATCTAATACAAACTTTAACACAATTTTAAATACACTTGCTGCAAGGATTTTAGAGTATTGAAGACAAAATCACATCATATTCAGCAGTTGTAAAAACATTGCTATTCTGCAGATGTTTCTTTGCTTATATTCTGTGAGGACGTTTCCTTCATCAAACATTGCAGAATCATACAGTCGAAAATCCTTTGTGTTTTCATTTTCTACTCGGTTGATGATAATATGTCAACGTTTTAACAAATGTCATTGTAATAGCAGGTGCAATCGGCTCTGTGGCGCAACGGTAGCGCGTCTGACTCCAGATCAGAAGGTTGCGTGTTCAAATCACGTCAGGGTCATTTAATACAAACTTTAACACAATTTTAAATACACTTGCTGCAAGGATTTTAGAGTATTGAAGACAAAATCACATCATATTCAGCAGTTGTAAAAACATTGCTATTCTGCAGATGTTTCTTTGCTTATATTCTGTGAGGACGTTTCCTTCATCAAACATTGCAGAATCATACAGTCGAAAATCCTTTGTGTTTTCATTTTCTACTCGGTTGATGATAATATGTCAACATTTTAACGAATGTCATTGTAATAGCAGGTGCAATCGGCTCTGTGGCGCAACGGTAGCGCGTCTGACTCCAGATCAGAAGGTTGCGTGTTCAAATCACGTCAGGGTCATTTAATACAAACTTTAACACAATTTTAAATACACTTGCTGCAAGGATTTTAGAGTATTGAAGACGAAATCACATCCAACTCAGCAGTTGTAAGAACATTGCTATTCTGCAGACGTTTCTTCGCTTATATTCTGTGAGGACGTTTCCTTCATCAAACATTGCAGAATCATACAGTAGAAAATCCTTTGTGTTATCATTTTCTACTCGGTTGATGATAATATGTCAACGTTTTAACGAATGTCATTGTAATAGCAGGTGCAATCGGCTCTGTGGCGCAACGGTAGCGCGTCTGACTCCAGATCAGAAGGTTGCGTGTTCAAATCACGTCAGGGTCATTTAATACAAACTTTAACACAATTTTAAATACACTTGCTGCAAGGATTTTAGAGTATTGAAGACGAAATCACATCCAACTCAGCAGTTGTAAGAACATTGCTATTCTGCAGACGTTTCTTCGCTTATATTCTGTGAGGACGTTTCCCTCATCAAACATTGCAGAATCATACAGTAGAAAATCCTTTGTGTTATCATTTTCTACTCGGTTGATGATAATATGTCAACGTTTTAACGAATGTCATTGTAATAGCAGGTGAAATCGGCTCTGTGGCGCAACGGTAGCGCGTCTGACTCCAGATCAGAAGGTTGCGTGTTCAAATCACGTCAGGGTCATTTAATACAAACTTTAACACAATTTTAAATACACTTGCTGCAAGGATTTTAGAGTATTGAAGACAAAATCACATCCAACTCAGCAGTTGTAAAAACATTGCTATTCTGCAGACGTTTCTTCGCTTATATTCTGTGAGGACGTTTCCTTCATCAAACATTGCAGAATCATACAGTAGAAAATCCTTTGTGTTTTCATTTTCTACTCGGTGGATAATAATATGTCATCGATTTAACGAATGTCATTGTAATAGTATGTGCAATCGTCTCTATGGCGCAACGGTAGTGCGTCTGACTCTGGATCAGAAGGTTGTGTGTTCAAATCACGTTAGGTCAGCTATTAACTACTTTAACTAAATTTTAATTATACTTGCTGCAAGTATTTTAGTGTATTGAAGCCAAAATCACATCAAACTCAGCAGTTGTAAAAAAATTGCTATTCTGCAGATGTTTCTTTGCTTATATTCTGTGAGGACGTTTCCTTCATCAAACATTGCAGAATCATACAGTCGAAAATCCTTAGTGTTTTCATTTTTAACAATGTTGTTGATAACATGTCAACGTTTTAACAAATGTCATTGTAATAGCAGGTGCAATCGGCTCTGTGGCACAACGGCAGTTCGTATGACTCCAGATCAGAAGGTTGCGTGTTCAAATTACGTCAGGGTCATAAAATACAAACTTTAACACAATTTTAAATACACTTGCTGCAAGGATTTTAGAGTATTGAAGACGAAATCACATCCAACTCAGCAGTTGTAAGAACATTGCTATTCTGCAGACGTTTCTTCGCTTATATTCTGTGAGGACGTTTCCTTCATCAAACATTGCAGAATCATACAGTCGAAAATCCTTTGTGTTTTCATTTTCTACTCGGTTGATGATAATATGTCAACGTTTTAACGAATGTCATTGTAATAGCAGGTGCAATCGGCTCTGTGGCGCAACGGTAGCGCGTCTGACTCCAGATCAGAAGGTTGCGTGTTCAAATCACGTCAGGGTCATTTAATACAAACTTTAACACAATTTTAAATACACTTGCTGCAAGGATTTTAGAGTATTGAAGACGAAATCACATCCAACTCAGCAGTTGTAAGAACATTGCTATTCTGCAGACGTTTCTTCGCTTATATTCTGTGAGGACGTTTCCCTCATCAAACATTGCAGAATCATACAGTAGAAAATCCTTTGTGTTATCATTTTCTACTCGGTTGATGATAATATGTCAACGTTTTAACGAATGTCATTGTAATAGCAGGTGCAATCGGCTCTGTGGCGCAACGGTAGCGCGTCTGACTCCAGATCAGAAGGTTGCGTGTTCAAATCACGTCAGGGTCATTTAATACAAACTTTAACACAATTTTAAATACACTTGCTGCAAGGATTTTAGAGTATTGAAGACGAAATCACATCCAACTCAGCAGTTGTAAGAACATTGCTATTCTGCAGACGTTTCTTCGCTTATATTCTGTGAGGACGTTTCCCTCATCAAACATTGCAGAATCATACAGTAGAAAATCCTTTGTGTTATCATTTTCTACTCGGTTGATGATAATATGTCAACGTTTTAACGAATGTCATTGTAATAGCAGGTGCAATCGGCTCTGTGGCGCAACGGTAGCGCGTCTGACTCCAGATCAGAAGGTTGCGTGTTCAAATCACGTCAGGGTCATTTAATACAAACTTTAACACAATTTTAAATACACTTGCTGCAAGGATTTTAGAGTATTGAAGACAAAATCACATCCAACTCAGCAGTTGTAAAACCATTGCTATTCTGCAGATGTTTCTTTGCTTATATTCTGTGAGGACGTTTCCTTCATCAAACATTGCAGAATCATACAGTAGAAAATCCTTTGTGTTTTCATTTTCTACTCGGTGGATAATAATATGTCATCGATTTAACGAATGTCATTGTAATAGTATGTGCAATCGTCTCTATGGCGCAACGGTAGTGCGTCTGACTCTGGATCAGAAGGTTGTGTGTTCAAATCACGTTAGGTCAGCTATTAACTACTTTAACTAAATTTTAATTATACTTGCTGCAAGTATTTTAGTGTATTGAAGCCAAAATCACATCAAACTCAGCAGTTGTAAAAAAATTGCTATTCTGCAGATGTTTCTTTGCTTATATTCTGTGAGGACGTTTCCTTCATCAAACATTGCAGAATCATACAGTCGAAAATCCTTAGTGTTTTCATTTTTAACAATGTTGTTGATAACATGTCAACGTTTTAACAAATGTCATTGTAATAGCAGGTGCAATCGGCTCTGTGGCACAACGGCAGTTCGTATGACTCCAGATCAGAAGGTTGCGTGTTCAAATTACGTCAGGGTCATAAAATACAAACTTTAACACAATTTTAAATACACTTGCTGCAAGGATTTTAGAGTATTGAAGACAAAATCACATCCAATTCAGCAGTTGTAAAAACATTGCTATTCTGCAGATGTTTCTTTGCTTATATTCTGTGAGGACGTTTCCTTCATCAAACATTGCAGAATCATACAGTCGAAAATCCTTTGTGTCTTTCATTTTCTACTCGGTTGATGATAATATGTCAACGTTTTAACGAATGTCATTGTAATAGCAGGTGCAATCGGCTCTGTGACGCAACGGTAGCGCGTCTGACTCCAGATCATAAGGTTGCGTGTTCAAATCACGTCAGGGTCATTTAATACAAACTTTAACACAATTTTAAATACACTTGCTGCAAGGATTTTAGAGTATTGAAGACAAAATCACATCATATTCAGCAGTTGTAAAAACATTGTTATTCTGCAGATGTTTCTTTGCTTATATTCTGTGAGGACGTTTCCTTCATCAAACATTGCAGAATCATACAGTAGAAAAACCTTTGTGTTTTCATTTTCTACTCGGTTGATGATAATATGTCAACATTTTAACGAATGTCATTGTAATAGCAGGTGCAATCGGCTCTGTGGCGCAACGGTAGCGCGTCTGACTCCAGATCATAAGGTTGCGTGTTCAAATCACGTCAGTGTCATCTAATACAAACTTTAACACAATTTTAAATACACTTGCTGCAAGGATTTTAGAGTATTGAAGACAAAATCACATCCAATTCAGCAGTTGTAAAAACATTGCTATTCTGCAGATGTTTCTTTGCTTATATTCTGTGAGGACGTTTCCTTCATCAAACATTGCAGAATCATACAGTAGAAAAACCTTTGTGTTTTCATTTTCTACTCGGTTGATGATAATATGTCAACATTTTAACGAATGTCATTGTAATAGCAGGTGCAGTCGGCTCTGTGGCGCAACGGTAGCGCGTCTGACTCTAGATCGGAAGGTTGCGTGTTCAAATCACGTTAGGGTCATTTAAAACAAACTTAAGCAAAATTTTAAATACACTTGCTGCAAGGATTTTTGAGTATTGAAGACAAAATCACATCAAATTCAGCAGTTGAAAAAACATTGTTATTCTGCAGATGTTTCTTTGCTTATATTCTGTGAGTACGTTTCCTTCATCAAACATTGCAGAATCATACAGTGGATAATCATTCGTGTTTTCATTTTCTACTCGGTTGATGATAATATGTCAGCATTTTAACAAATGTCATTGTAATAGCAGGTGCAATCGGCTCTGTGGCGCAACGGTAGCGCGTCTGACTCCAGATCAGAAGGTTGCGTGTTCAAATCACGTCAGGGTCATCTAATACAAACTTTAACACAATTTTAAATACACTTGCTGCAAGGATTTTAGAGTATTGAAAACAAAATAACATCAAATTCTGCAGTTGTAAAAACATTGCTATTCTGCAGATGTTTCTTTGCTTATATTCTGTGAGGACGTTTCCTTCATCAAACATTGCAGAATCATACAGTCGAAAATCCTTTGTGTTTTCATTTTCTACTCGGTTGATGATAATATGTCAACGTTTTAACGAATGTCATTGTGATAGCAGGTGCAATCGGCTCTGTGGCGCAACGGTAGCGCGTCTGACTCCAGATCAGAAGGTTGCGTGTTCAAATCACGTCAGGGTCATCTAATACAAACTTTAACACAATTTTAAATACACTTGCTGCAAGGATTTTAGAGTATTGAAGACAAAATCACATCCAATTCAGCAATTGTAAAAACATTGCTATTCTGCAGATGTTTCTTTGCTTATATTCTGTGAAGACGTTTCCTTCATCAAACATTGCAGAATCATACAGTCGAAAATCCTTTGTGTTTTCATTTTCTACTCAGTTGATGATAATATGTCAACGTTTTAACGAATGTCATTGTGATAGCAGGTGCAATCGGCTCTGTGGCGCAACGGTAGCGCGTCTGACTCCAGATCAGAAGGTTGCGTGTTCAAATCACGTCAGGGTCATCTAATACAAACTTTAACACAATTTTAAATACACTTGCTGCAAGGATTTTAGAGTATTGAAGACAAAATCACATCCAATTCAGCAGTTGTAAAACCATTGCTATTCTGCAGATGTTTCTTTGCTTATATTCTGTGAGGACGTTTCCTTCATCAAACATTGCCGAATCATTCAGTAGAAAATCCTTTGTGTTTTCATTTTCTACTCGATTGATGATAATATGTCAACGTTTTAACGAATGTCATTGTAATAGCAGGTGCAATCGGCTCTGTGGCGTAACGGTAGTGCGTCTGACTCCAGATCAGAAGGTTGCGTGTTCAAATCGCGTCAGGGTCATCTAATACAAACTTTAACACAATTTTACATACACTTGCTGCAAGGATTTTAGAGTATTGAAGACAAAATCACATCCAATTCAGCAGTTGTAAAAACATTGCTATTCTGCAGATGTTTCTTTGCTTATATTCTGTGAGGACGTTTCCTTCATCAAACATTGCAGAATCATACAGTCGAAAATCCTTTGTGTTTTCATCATCTACTCGGTTGTTGATAATATGTCAACATTTTAACGAATGTCATTGTGATAGCAGGTGCAATTGGCTCTGTGGCGCAACGGTAGCGCGTCTGACTCCAGATCAGAAGGTTGCTTGTTCAAATCACGTCAGGGTCATCTAATACAAACTTTAACACAATTTTAAATACACTTGCTGCAAGGATTTTAGAGTATTGAAGACAAAATCACATCAAATTCAGCAGTTGTAAAAAACATTGCTATTCTGCAGGTGTTTCTTTGCTTATATTCTGTGAGGACGTTTCTTTCATCAAACATTGCAGAATCATTCAGTAGAAAATCCCTTTTGTTTTCATTTTTTACTCAGTTGATGATAATATGTCAACGTTTTAACGAATGTCATTGTAATAGCAGGTGCAATCGGCTCTGTGGCGCAACGGTAGTGCGTCTGACTCCAGATCAGAAGGTTGCGTGTTCAAATCACGTCAGGGTCATCTAATACAAACTTTAACACAATTTTACATACACTTGCTGCAAGGATTTTAGAGTATTGAAGACAAAATCACATCCAATTCAGCAGTTGTAAAAACATTGCTATTCTGCAGATGTTTCTTTGCTTATATTCTGTGAGGACGTTTCCTTCATCAAACATTGCAGAATCATACAGTCGAAAATCCTTTGTGTTTTCATCATCTACTCGGTTGATGATAATATGTCAACATTTTAACGAATGTCATTGTGATAGCAGGTGCAATTGGCTCTGTGGCGCAACGGTAGCGCGTCTGACTCCAGATCAGAAGGTTGCGTGTTCAAATCACGTCAGGGTCATCTAATACAAACTTTAACACGATTTTAAATACACTTGCTGCAAGGATTTTAGGGTATTGAAGACAAAATCACATCCAATTCAGCAGTTGTAAAAACATTGCTATTCTGCAGATGTTTCTTTGCTTATATTCGTGGAAGACCTTTCCTTCATCAAACATTGCAGAATATTACAGTAGAAAATCCTTTGTGTTTTCATTTTCTACTCTGTTGATGATAATATGTCAACGTTTTAACAAATGTCATTGTTATCGCAGGTGCAATCGGCTCTGTGGCGCAACGGTAGCGCGTCTGACTCCAGATCAGAAGGTTGCGTGTTCAAATCACGTCAGGGTCATCTAATACAAACTTTAACACAATTTTAAATACACTTGCTGCAAAGATTTTAGAGTATTGAAGACAAAATCACATCCAATTCAGCAGTTGTAAAAACATTGCTATTCTGCAGATGTTTCTTTGCTTATATTCTGTGAGGACGTTTCCTTCATCAAACATTGCAGAATACTACAGTCGAAAATACTTTGTGTTTTCATTTTCTACTCGGTTGATGATAATATGTCAACGTTTTAACGAATGTCATTGTAATAGCAGGTGCAATCGGCTCTGTGGCACAACGGTAGCGCATCTGACTCAAGATCAGAAGGTTGTGTGTTCAAATCACGTCAGGATCATCTAATACAAACTTTAACACAATTTTAAATACACTTGCTGCAAGGATTTTAGAGTATTGAAGACAAAATCACATCATATTCAGCAGTTGTAAAAAACATTGCTATTCTGCAGATGTTTATTTGCTTATATTCCGTGAGGACGTTTCCTTCATCAAACATTGCAGAATCATACAGGAGAAAATCCTTTGTGTCTTCGTTTTCAACAATATTGATGATAATATGTCAACGTTTTAACAAATGTCATTGTGATAGCAGGTGCAATCGGCTCTGTGGTGCAACAGTAGCGCGTCTGACTCCAGATCAGAAGGTTGCGTGTTCAAATCACGTCAGGGTCATCTAATACAAACTTTAGCACAATTTTAAATACACTTGCTGCAAGGATTTTAGAATATTGAAGACAAAATCACATCAAATTCAGCAGTTGTAAAAACATTGTTATTCTGCAGATGTTTCTTCGCTTATATTCTGTGAGGACGTTTCCTTCATCAAACATTGCAGAATCATACAGGAGAAAATCCTTTGTGTCTTCGTTTTCAACAATATTGATGATAATATGTCAACGTTTTAACAAATGTCATTGTGATAGCAGGTGCAATCGGCTCTGTGGTGCAACGGTAGCGCGTCTGACTCCAGATCAGAAGCTTGCGTGTTCAAATCACGTCAGGGTCATCTAATACAAACTTTAGCACAATTTTACATACACTTGCTGCAAGGATTTTAGAGTATTGAAGACAAAATCATCAAATTCAGCAGTTGTAAAAACATTATTATTCTGCAGATGTTTCTTTGCTTATATTCTGTGAGGATGTTTCCTTCGTCAAACATTGCAGAATCATACAGTCGAAAATCCTTTGTGTCATCATTTTCAACAATATTGATGATAATATGTCAACGTTACAAAAAAAATGTCATTATGATAGCAGGTGCAGTCGGCTCTGTGGCGCAACGGCAGCGCGTCTGACTCCTGATCAGAAGGTTGTGTGTTCAAATCACGTAAGGGTCATCTAATACCAACTTCAGCAAAATTTCAAATACACTTACTGCAAGAATTTTAGAGTATTGAAGACAAAATCACATCAAATTCAGCAGTTGTAAAAACATTGTTATTCTGCAGATGTTTCTTTGCTTATATTCTGTGAGGACGTTTCCTTCATCAAACATTGCAGGATCATACAGTAGAAAATCCTTTGTGTATTCATTTTCAACAATATTGATGATATGTCAACGTTTTAACAAATGTCATTGTAATAGCAGGTGCAATCGGCTCTGTGGCGCAACGGTAGCGCGTCTGACTCCAGATGAGAGGGTTGCGTGTTCAAATCACGTCAGGGTCATCTAATACAAACTTTAGCACAATTTTAAATACACTTGCTGCAAGGATTTTAGAGTATTGAAGACAAAATCACATCAAATTCAGCAGTTGCAAAAACATTGTTATTCTGCAGATGTTTCTTTGCTTATATTCTGTGAGGACGTTTCCTTCATCAAACATTACAGAATCCTACAGTAGAAAATCCTTTGTGTCTTCATTTTCAACAATATTGATGATAATATGTCAACGTTTTAACGAATGTCATTGTAATAGCAGGTGCAATCGGCTCTGTGGCGCAACGGTAGCGCGTCTGACTCCAGATCAGAAGGTTGCGTGTTCAAATCACGTCAGGGTCATCTAATACCAACTGTAGCAGAATTTCAAATACACTTGCTGCAAGGATTTTAGAGTATTGAAGACAAAATCACATCAAATTCAGCAGTTGTAAAAACATTGTTATTCTGCAGATGTTTCTTTGCTTATATTCTGTGAGGACGTTTCCTTCATCAAACATTGCAGAATCATACAGTGGGATATCCTTTGTGTCTTCATTTTCAACAATATTGATGACAATATGTCAACGTTACAAAAAATGTCATTGTGATAGCAGGTGCAATCGGCTCTGTGGTGCAACGGTAGCGCGTCTGACTGCAGATTAGAAGGTTGCGTGTTCAAATCACGTCAGGGTCATCTAATACAAACTTTAGCAAAATTTTAAATACACTTGCTGCAAGGATTTTAGAATATTGAAGACAAAATCACATCCAATTCAGCAGTTGTAAAACCATTGCTATTCTGCAGATGTTTCTTTGCTTATATTCTTTGAGGACGTTTCCTTCTTCAAACATTGCAGAATATTACGGTAAAAAATCCTTTGTGTATTCATTTTTAACAATATTGATGATAATATGTCAACGTTTTAACGAATGTCATTGTGATAGCAGGGGCAATCGGCTCGGTGGCACAACGGTAGTGCGTCTGACCCCGGATCAGAAAGTTGCGTGTTCAAATCACGTCAGGGTCATCTAATACAAACTTTAGCAAAATTTTAAATACACTTGCTGCATGGATTTTAGAGTATTGAAGACAAAATCACATCCAATTCAGCAGTTGTAAAAACATTGTTATTCTGCAGATGTTTCTTTGCTTATATTCTTTGAGGACGTTTCCTTCATCAAACATTGCAGAATCATACAGTGGGATATCTTTGTGTCTTCATTTTCAACAATATTGATGATAATATGTCAACGTTTTAACAAATATCATTGTGATAGCAGGTGCAATCGGCTTTCCGGCGCAACAGTAGTGCGTCTGACTCCAGATCAGAAGGTTGCGTGTTCAAATCACGTCAGGGTCATCTAATACAAACTTTAGCAAAATTTTAAATACACTTGCTGCAAGGATTTTAGAGTATTGAAGACAAAATCACATCAAATTCAGCAGTTGTAAAAACATTGTTATTCTGCAGATGTTTCTTTGCTTATATTCAGTGAGGACGTTTCCTTCATCAAACATTGCAGAATCATACAGTAGAAATTCGTTTGTGTCTTCATTTTCAACAATATTGATGATAATAATAAGTCAACGTTTTAACAAATGTCTTTGTGATAGCAAGTGCAATCGGCTCTGTGGCGCAACGGTAGCGCGTCTGACTCCAGATCAGAAGGTTGCGTGTTCAAATCACGTCAGGGTCATCTAATACAAACTTTAGCATAATTTTAAATACACCTACTGCAAGGATTTTAGAGTATTGAAGACAAAATCATATCAAATTCAGCAGTTGTAAAAACATTGTTATTCTGCAGATGTTTCTTTGCTTATATTCTGTGAGGATGTTTCCTTCATCAAACATTGCAGAATCATACAGTAGAAAATCCTTTGTGTCATCATTTTTAACAATATTGATGATAATATGTCAACGTTACAACAAATGTCATTGTGAAAGCAGATGCAATCGGCTCTGTGGCGCAACGGTAGCGCGTCTGACTCCAGATCAGAAGGTTGCGTGTTCAAATCACGTCAGGGTTATGTAATACAAACTTTAGCAAAATTTTAAATACACTTGCTGCAAGGATTTTAGAGTATTGAAGACAAAATCACATCAAATTCAGCAGTTGTAAAAACATTGTTATTCTGCAGATGTTTCTTTGCTTATATTCTGTGAGGATGTTTTCTTCATCAAACATTGCATAATCATACGGTAAAAAATCCTCTCTATTTTCATTTTCAAATACGTTTATTTTCATATGTCAACGTCTTATCAAATGGCATCGTAATCGCAGGGGCAATCGTCTCTGCGGAGCAACGGTAGATCAGAAGATTGCGAGTTCAAATCACATCAGTGTCAACTAATAACTACTTTAACCAAATTTCAAACAAAATTTGATGCAAGTTTTTTAAAGTGCTTAAGACAAAATCACATCAAATCCCGCAGAAAACTTCAATAATCTACGGTTTTTGAACTGCTTTATATTGGGTTGGGACTTTTTGTATATCAAAATTTGCTGAATCATCCATCACAAATTTTTTTTTTGTTTTTTTGGGCTCTTTTGAGGACAATAAATCAATGTTTACATAACCGGTATAATTTCAATGAGTGCAGTTTGCCTTGTGGTGCAATAGTAATGCGTCTCACTCAAAATCAGGATTTTGCTTGTTTAGATAACGTCAGGGCCATTGGTAGCGCGGTTCATACAATTTTGAAGACATTTACGACAATCACATAACAAACTGCACGATAATAAGAGGTGCAATCGGCTCTGTGTTGCAATGATGACATGTTCGATTCAAGAACAGAAATTCGCTTGGTCAAATCACGTTAGGGTCATCTGAATATTTCATAAACGAAATTTTGATCACCGTTTTTCTTAGTGTTTCAGACTTGAGAACTACAAAATTGCTTTTCATTTGTTTCTGGGCACTGTCCATATGTATATGTGTTATTAAATGGTATATTGATAAAATCAACCCATCATGCAATTGGTTCTTTATCACAATGTTAGCGTGTCTGACTCCAGATTAGATGGTTGCTTGTTCAAACCATGTCAGGGTCAAGAGCTACTTTCGCAATTCAACATTTGTTTTTGATTTTGGAACCATAAATTCGCATCCAATTCAGGAATTGTTAAAACCCTGATATTTTGCTGATGTTTGTATGTTTTACAGTCTGTCATGACAGTTTGTGGATCCAACAATGCAATATCTTTTTCTGGGATATTACTTCTCTTTCCTTTCTGGTCTCTGTTGACGTCAATGCTTTAATGTGTGAACAAATTGCTTGTTAATTAGATTTTTGTCCAATGCAATCGGCTCTGTTGTACTAACAGGATTACGTCTAACTCCAGGTCAGAAGGTTGCTTGTTCAAATCACGTCAGGGTCAATTTATATTTTCATAAACTAAATTTTGTTTTATATTCAGTGAAGACCTTTTGTATATCCAATATTGTGTAATATTTTACTACAAAATTGTTTTTCTCTTGTTTCTGAACTCTGTTGATGACGATGCGTCAGTATGTTGACAAATTGCCTGACGATCAAATTGGAGTCCGACATAATTGGCCCTGTTGCGCAGCAGTAGTGCGTCTGACTCTAGATCAAATCTTAACATGTCCAAATCACGGCAGGGACAACTGATTTGTTCATAGATTAAATTTCATAGACAGTTACTCCAAGCCTTTGCGAATTGCGAACAAAAATTGGCATCTGATTCAAAAGTTGCAAAAACTTTTGTATTATGCATATTCTCTTGTTTCATATTCTATGCAGACCGTTTGTGTGACCCTAATAATAGAATAGATCTGAGCATTTGTTATGAATTGAGACGTATTGAAAAGCGCTTTGTCAAAGTGCTTAAAACGTAAAGTATACATTGGATTTATTTCACCAGCTTTGTATCACAGATGTAAAACGTGAGGATCAACAAAACGAACCGAAAACCAACTTAGAATCAGAGAGCTTTTGAAAGGGCAATGCATATTCTTCAATGAAGTAATGAAAACGAAAATGGGCTGGACACTTAGCAAGATAAAATGACAACAGATGGAGCAAATAATTTACTTATTCGTCCCAAATGGAAATGTGGACCGGTAGGAAATAACAAAGGTCAGCAGAATCACGATGTGAAAAGCCTCTATCCAGCAGTTGACTTATAATTGCTGCTGCTACTGATAACAAATACTAGTGTATATATATATATATATATATATATATATATATATATATATATATATATATATATATATATATATATATATATGGGTGTGTGTGTCTGTGTGTGTGTGTCTGTGTGTTTGTGTAATTATCAATTGAGTCATCCACAAACAGCTCTTTTGTTAAATTGCAACTCTTTAGTTTTCCCGTAGACTTTCAAATATCCCATCCAGCGCATCGAGGTAGGATCGAAAACTTTGCTTCAAACCCAGAGGCTGACGTTTTACTCCTGCCATGCTCAAAACTGGACAGTCAACGGGACAAATTTCAAGAGATACATTTACTTGCGCACAATTCCATATCCACCAGAGTGCTCCATTCCAGATTTGGAAGAGTATTGCTATATAGCTCATAATTGACAAGTTATCCTACTTGAAGAGTGCTCAATCCTGAAGAACGGAGCATTAATTGATTCATTTAGTTAATATCCTGACATATATATATATATATATATATATATATATATATATATATATATATATATATATGTATATATATATATATATATATATGTGTGTCAGGAAAAAATTTATTACCGGATTTTAATGTATATTCAACACGTCTCACCTGGAAAATAAATCGATCTGTCCCTGGTTTGAGTTCATTGATAACAATGTTTTCTGCTGAAATGAAATTGGTATCATGTTTTCTTGGTGTTTCGTTTTTTGGGTGTTATTGTGCAAATGTATTAGTAGCGAACATCAGGTTTGTCTGAATGGTTCTTAAGCTTATTTTGTTCTGTTGGTCATAACGGAAGCTGTTTCTGATGAACCAAAACAGATTTCAGCTGATCCATCCCCTTGACGAGATGTGTTAGACACGCTTCGAAGTATTGCATTGTTTTTTTTTAGTTCTCTTTTATATTATAATATATATATATATATATATATATATATATATATATATATATATATATTAACAGTGTCATTTGTATCATTGCTCTCGTATGCATGTTAAAAAGGAGCCTAAAGCCATTTCATACGTAAATTCATTTTCATTATTCGTTTACTATACATATGTGTACGTGTGTGTGTGTCCGTCAAACTGTCTGTGTCTGTGTGTGCGAATATATATATATACATATATATATAGAGAGAGAGGGAGAGAGGGAGAGAGTAGAGAGAGAGAGATGAATAAATAGATATATGGATAGAGAGAGTTGAAGATTTACAAAGTTCAGTTATACATATACATATATATATGTATATATATATATATATATATATATATATATATATATGCGTGTATGTGTGTATTTATGTATGCATGTAGATATGTGTGTGTGTGTTTGAAATAATGACAAGTTTCAAGGGAGATAATCGGTGAGATAAAATGAAATTTCTTTAATTTGCTCGAACTCTGCTTCATGGCACTTGAAATCAAACAAGTTTCATAGAATACTTTTGCTTTAAAACTATTTGATCTACGAAACATTAAAAGTGCAGTTAAGGAGGGATGAAACATTCGTTTTTTTCGTCTCACGATACGGTTTCAAATCGTACGTCAGGAGCCCGAATCATTTATGCAAGATGCTATCAATGTTGCCAACTCAAAAAAATACTGCGCCAAATAAGCTTTGAGTAAGCGTCAAAAACGTCGAAAGACTTTTGGCTTTTTCTGGCCGTTTTAGTAGCTCATGATGGCTAGAATATAGCTAAAATGGCTAAAGTAGTAAATGTCCAAATTTTATGCAGTCAAAATAAGAAATATAGTTTCTTATGCCTAATCGTTTTTTTTTTTATCTTTCCCGTTGCCACCATGTTCGTCATTCTTTTCCTTTTTCCTTGTTCTCAGTGGAAGCTTAAAAAAAGAATTCAAGGGCATATTTGAAGAAAGAAAAATTAATTAAAAACTTTCCTGATGTTTAAATAGCTTAAAAAAACAAGTGAATTTATCTTATATCAAAATTAAATAACTGAGCATACAAAAACAAAATTTTGAATTAATGGCCATACATGCTGAACCTAATGAAGCAAATGCACTAATGTCATAAGTGAGAGAAACGCGTACAAACGCAAAATTACTTACAAAGAACACAGAGAGACGGACAAAGCAATTGGGACGTGCATAAAGACAATATAAGGTACATCAAAAGACAAAAACCGTATACGAAGGTCAAAACCCAGACAATATGACCCAATTAACAACCAGAAACAGAACCGGGTGAAAAATTAAGAAGGGAAAGACAAATGACTGATCTTACATTTGGAAAATCAAAACAAAACATTTGCCCGTCTGGAGAATTGCAGCGTGCAACAAAGCCCCAGTAACGAGGTGAATTAATATAGATACTATAATCATATACAAGCTTTATATATATATATATATATATATATATATATATATATATATATATATATATATATATATATATATATATATATATGTGTGTATGTATGTATGCGATGGAGTAAAGGATTCGCTATACAAACATGTTTATGTTTCTGCCCTGTTTGGTCTTTTACAAGCTATATCTTACATTGTATTCCTGATCTGTATCATATATATATATATATATATATATATATATATATATATATATATGTGTGTGTGTGTGTGTGTGTGTGTGGAGAGTACTTTGCTATGATTAAAAAATATATGTGTATATATATTCACAGAAATATATATATATATATATATATATATATATATATATATATATATATATATATATATATATATATATATATGCTGTGTCTTGTGTTAATCTGTCTGTGGAGGAAAGTGGGAGATTTACATAGCACAGTTATATATATATATATATATATATATATATATATATATATATGTGTGTGTGTGTGTGTGTGTGTATATATATATGTGTGTGTGTGTGTGTGTGTGTCTCTGTGCGTGAGAGCAAATTCCTGACAGTGGTTTTATTCCCTTTTTCAGTCAATTTCAGAAGATATAATTCAATATCCTTTGAAGTCAAGTAAATATCAACTCATGCCTTAAAGCCATTATATTTATGAGTTCATTAAATCACAATCATCGCTTTCAACTGACGAATGAACATCTTCACCGTTTGAATATTTATAACAGTCTTATGAAAATGATAAAAAGTACTCGGTGATTTCGCTACTGTTATTAGTGACCGTCAACTAAAACTGTCAACTTTGTTTTCTTCAGTTTCAAGTTGGTCTGGCTGGTTAGCTGATTGGCTGACTTCACTGGAAAAAATAGTACTTACACCAACTTCAATAGGTAACTCTAATTAGTTACACTTAGAATTTGGTGCAACAGATTCAAGGTTGGTCTTTGTACCTTTTTGAGCGTATGTATGCATGACGTGCACAGACTGCATCAATGGAGCTAGAGGGCTGAAAATGGCCACATGAAACCCTTATTATGTCTAGGAAAAAACATAGTTTGTTTTGTTTTTTTTTAATTCCCCTACGAATAGGTTTTTAACGGGGCTGGGGGTTCAATTTGCAATGTGAGTTTATGCTAAATCTGTCCCTTAATTTATATCTAGAATCATTCACGCTTGTTTTTTTCATTGGATTCGAACTCTTCTGTGATTACTCTCCAACAAACTGCAAGAGAGGTAACTTATTTATTGATCTCCTCCTTTTTCTATTTCTTAATTGATCATCCAAAACACGACATGCAGCCAAAAGACGTTTCTCTTATCATTATTAGTATTGGAGTGTTCGACTAGAGCAGTCCAAGAGATACCTGAATGCGGAGAGACGTAAGTTATATCGACTCATTTGGTTTTTTTTACTGCCACGAAAGTCGATAGTTATAGATAAAAAGCCCCCCAAATTTTTGTTCAGACTTTTTTGAATCGGTTCATAGCGTTCATAAGAAGTGAAGTATAAAGGAAGGGATCATTTTTACGTGCCACTACGTCATATTATTCCTTTTTATATCAATTCTCCAGATAAAAAAGAAAGTACAAGAAAAAAAGAAAGAAAGAAAGAAAACAGACTATACAGTGTTTATAACTAATGCATACACTTCCTATATATGTATGTATATATATATATATATATATATATATAGATATGTATAAATTTTCCATTTATCCTACACACACGCGCACACAAACACACACAAACACACACACACACACACATGTGTATATATATATATATATATATATAAATATATATATATATATATATATATATATATATATATATATATATATATATATAACTGTTTCATTTGCAAATGGATTATATTGTATTTGGACGATATTTTTTGTTTTATTTTTGATGCAATGACTAATTGTTTTTACTTCGGACGTTTTGACGGGGATTAATACGAAATCTCAATTGGAAACAAATGATGCCAAATGTTGCCAAATGCTGTCGAAATTTGCGTTTGTAACGTTGCAGATTTGAACAAAGTCAGCTTTTTTTCTTGTTTCCCACAAACCGACCCTGGTGAAAAGTTTATTTCTTACCTTGATTTATCCCGTAACGAAGTGCAGTGTTGTTGGGGTCCCACATGATTCCATCATGTTTGTGTCAAGGAAGATATAGCTTGATAGAGCCTATCCTTCTCAATGCAAGTTTGGAATTAGTCTCCTTGACAGGTTGTCAATCACGGCTAAAGAACCTAATCTGTCCTACAATTTACCCTTAGCTGGGCATGGGGAGAGATGAATTCATACATTTCTAAAGCGCATTGATACATAGTTAACATAAAATCTTTTAAATCGGAGTTTAAATTCAGTTTACCGATCCTATCCACCGCGATGTCAACCGTTCGGCCACTTTGTACCTCTTTCTTTCAACCCAGGCAAAAAATAACAGACCAATTTTTGTCTTGCAATATCTACTTATAAAATGATAAAATTTTTTGTTTAATAGGTCTAATTTCTGTGGTCTGATTATCAAAAAACTCATGACCAACTGGTTGCCAGGAAGATATCTTGCTGACTGAGTCTTTGATATTAATGATACTTTATCATACATATACACGGACGCATATTTTATTATAATAAATGAATACATTTATAGAAAAATACATTAAAAATTGTCAACCAAAATAGTCAACACAGGTTTCCTCAGTTTTCAAATAGGTCCGGTCGATTGGGTAAGAGTGTATGCATTTATCACGCCTACAGGCCTTAGTAATGAAGCTACAAGGCTGGAATATTCAACATTTACTCTTTATTATATATATAATGATTTTTACTCCACCCTATAGGTTTTCAGTCGGGGACTCAATTTGCGATATGACTTCATACTAAACTGGTTCCTTATTTCATGCTTGTTTTCCAACTTCTTTTAATGATTACTACTTAACGAAAAGCGATAGAAGTAACATATTCTTTTTTCACACCTTTTTTCCATTTTCTCAACTGATCGCCCTTAACACGGCATGCTGCCAAAAGACGTTGGTTGCATGAAGGTTTCTTCAGACCAGTATTTTCTTGAAATTTCTCATTATTTGTACAATACAAAAATTGCAGTAATCATTTTCTGTCTGAATAGAAGTTGGAGTGGAGTTTGACACTGCAGCAACCAGGTGTGTTCTCATTCTGGTTGAATGAGGAGGTTCACAGAAAGAGCTGGTCTGATTTCTATTAGATGAAGACAAAAAAAGTGCTTTTCATTCATTTGTACAGCCCCTCCCCTACCGTCGTCGAGTTGATTTGACCGTTATTTCCGAATTCAGAGTCCCTAAAACAGAGACCCAACCACATGGTATACATTGACCAATGGGAAAGTATGAATAACCCCTGAAAGTTTCTATCAGCTTGCGTCTTCACTTCACTGTTGTCCATCGCTTTTCCAATGTTTCATGGAATAAAATGGTTAGTTCAGAAGTCGACCAATGCATGAATCTGAAACTTCCGGAAAGATTGCTCAAAACGGATACCATATCTTTTCGTATGCTAAATAAAGTTTATTAGGGACATGTGTTCCAGTAGCACAGAATTTTGTGAAGGCCGAGCGGACAGCGAAGATGATCAACGTTATGGACACCCATAAGCACCAAAAAACGACTGAAATGTTTTAAAATGATCGAACAAATCAATTTTTTGTTTTTTTGCAATCATCCTGATGCCAAGTAGAGTTGTCAGTTGTCTTCTGTCGCACAAGACCAATTTTTTCTTCTGGTCTTGAGACCAAAATAAGTAGCTGCAATACCAAAATGATCAAATAACTTAAATGCCATCATCAGACCAAATTTGTATGGTCTCGGGACCGGAGTAAGTGGCTCCAGTACCAAGATGATCAAATTAACCAAAATCCATCATCAGGCCAAACTTATCTGATCTTTGGACTATACTATCTAGCATCAGCATAAAAAATAATCAAATTACCATATTTTTTGGCATATAAGACGCACCTCAATTTATGCAGCCATATTCTCGAGAAAATAAAGAAATAAAAACCTTTTTCCCAGTTCTTCATATTCCTCCACACTCTTTCGTTATTCTGACGCTATTATATATTCAAATCTATAATAACCATCACACCTGGCTGTTTACATTATTTGTAAAGAGCCGTAACGTTAGTAAGCAACTGATAAAGCGTCCGCCTCCCGAGACAGAACTTATTATATTATTCATGAGTAATTGGTTGTTATCCCCTGTAAATTTCCCCTTCGATACCAAATATTTATTTTCATAACCGAAAAGCTTTATTCAGTACAAAAATTTGCCTAATTTCGGTCTTATAAATACCAAATGACATCCCTGATGTTGTGTCATCGATCATTTCTAACGATTTGTGCGATTTGGTTCGACTCACATATGCCCAGTCTCGTTATTCGATAGCCACACCTTGTAATTTCATTAATGGCATCGTTAACACCATCTGTTTGCCGTGATTGGGCAAGTGAATTAGCCAATTGATCGAGGGATTGGATAGTTCTTTATCTTATTCCCGGTGAGAATTTCGTCTCAAAATCTTATCTGTACTGGGCATAACCCAGTGACCTTTTTTTCTGCGCAGCCATAAAGTCTATCAACTCTCAGTGCTGAAGTCAAATGGTAACTTGATTATCTAAACGTGATTAAGCTTAAATGATCACTTACTGAGTCGAATCAATTTATGAAAGTAATTAAAAAAAGACTTCAAGTATTGAGTGGTCTGGGGTGATCTCTGTCTCTGTAGTGATATATATCGTACTGATGCTCGAAGGTGTTGGGTTCAAGATCATGGTACGGGTCAGTTAAAGTCTTGATTGTGTAGCTCATGCAAAATGACTCATCATAAAAACGTTGGCAAACGGCGTCGTTATGGTCCAAGGGAGGGTCACTTGACTTATTTGGTATAACATTTTCCTTGGAAGTGATATCAACTTCTTCCTTTTCCTATTGCCCTGATACGACTTGATCTATTATATCTGATCCATCGTCATCCCTTTTTATTTGTATCCATATTCCCAGGTCAAAACCGATTGAACCAACGCAGAACGGTCCGCACTTTAGTTAATTACTTTGTTGACGTTACCAGCCGCTTAAGTAACATGTTTGAATTTGAAATCGCTTTTGAAAAATATACTAATTCATTGGGAAGACACCATTACTGTTAAGGTCCCGAAAACTGGTAATTATAACGAATTATATAGAGCAACTGTAGCTATTGAAGTTGACGAAGAGTTTAATCCTCTTTTATACGTGTTTGTTTGTTTGTTTGTCTGTTTGATTTTTTGTCCGCTCAAGCTCACTTGGTCTTATCTATTGACTTGAAAATCGACACGAGTACTCCACTTTATTCTTTCCAATGAAATTTTTCAATTTATGGAAAAAGGTATTTTTTGTTACTTTTTGGGGTCTTATTCTAGCAGATTTATCTATTTTCGTTTTCCAACAATGCTGGCCATACTGTTTTGTCAACAGACTTGAAAACTGGCGTCAGTACTCCAGTAGACCTCTTCTAAAAATATTTCATTTTCAATTTTTTAGAAAGAAAAATCTTTTTCTACATTTTGGGGAACCTGAAGCTTTATTTATAACATCTGGAAACTCCAGAATCTCGATGTTACTGGGTGGGTTTTGTTACTCTATTCTAGATATTTTCTGTTCTATTCTAGATATTTTTTACTCTATTCTAGATGTTTTTCACTCTATTCTAGATGTTTTTTCACTCCATTCTAGATATTTTTTACTCTATTCTAGATATTTTTTACTCTATTCTAGATATTTTTTACTCTATTCTAGATGTTTTTTTACTCTATTCAAGATATTTTTTACTCCATTCTAGATATTTTTTACTCTATTCTAGATATTTTTTACTCTATCCTAGATATTTTTTACTTCATTCTAGATATTTATTCTAGATATTTTTACTCTACTATAGATGTTTTTTACTTCATTTTAGATATTTATTCTAGATATTTTTTACTCTATTCTAGCTATTTTTTACTCTATTCTAGATATTTTTTACTCCATTCTAGATATTTTTTCTATATATTTTTACTCTATTCTAGATAATTTTTACTCTTTTCTAGATATTTTTACTCTATTCCAGATATTTTTTACTTCATTCTAGATATCCATTCTAGATATTTTTTACTCAATTCTAGATATTTTTTACTCTATTCTAGATGGATATCACTTCAGTGGATAACGCATCTAGATCCTCCAGAATTAGATGTTACTGGATGCTTTTCGTCCCTTCTGTATAGTATTTATTCTAACCACATTTTCTCTTCGACGGATTATTTTTACACCCTTTTAAATTTTGACGCTAAGTTTGTTCAATTATTGACACAGAATATGCAAAAGGCAATTACATTACTGAATCTTTCCTTTGTAATATTATTCCAAATAATTTAAGAAAAAAAAAACGACATTTTGAGTATAACAACGCATAACAATAAAAAAAATCACGACTCGCTAAGGTATCGTATATGGTATAAAAACACTACGTTGGTTTCATTTAATGAAATTCCAGTTAAGGTTCTGTTTCACCGAAATCTAACTCCGATGTTACGTGATGTACAAGCGTGTTCTATTCAGGTTTCTTCAAGGTTCGTTAACCATATCTCATTCTAGTCGAAAACCAAACATGAATTCCGTCCAATATCAGTCAGGTAGAAGTAAAGGTTCCTTTTTTTTTTCTTTTTCTTTTTTTTAAAGAAAACAAAAATCAAATCAGAAACTCATTAAATCAACGAATGCCAAAAATAAATTACAATGATAATAGGCGAATTCAAAAACTCCAATTTGAAAAGAAAAAAAAAAAGGAATAATTGAAATATTTGAATGACGCTGAAGAAACAAAAGAAAGCAAAATTGAAACTACTTTGGTTAATCACTCTACAGAGGCTGTCACGTGACCAGGTTCTCTGGCAGCATGACGTGTTGGGGGTGATTAATTTGAAAAATTGGAAAAAAAGGAATGAGCGATGAATAAGTCACTGCTCTCGCCTTTGGTTGGACAGTGACCCATTCTGAATTCTCAGAAAACAAGCGTGACACGCAAAAAAAAAAAAAGAAAGATTTACTTATCTTTAAATTACATTGGAAATTGACCCCCCCCAAGAAATTATTTGGTGCTGGGATTTTTCAGTAAACAAAAGAAAACTTCTTTCTTGACATAATAAGGAGTAAATGTTAAAACGTTTGTCCTCCTAGCTCAATTGGTGCAGCCTGTATGCTTAGACCATACGTACATACATACATACATATTTACACACATACATATACATACATGCATACGTACATACATACACGTACACACATACATACACACATACACACATGCATGCATGCATACATACATACACATATGCATACATACACACATACATACATACATATATGCATACATACATATATACATACATACATACATACACACACGCATACATACATACATACATACATACATACATACATATCCAGCCAGATCACTTTGAAAACTGCAGAAAACTATTCTGACAGTTACGGTTGCCTGTTTCTAATAACATTATGCAAATTCAAACACTTTGAAATACGGGAAAGGAATAAATAGAATATTCAAATAAATTTAAAGAAACAAAACTAAAAAGAAAGAAACGAAGAATACAAAGATTTCCCGCCAAAACAAATTAAGCGGACACAATTAAATTAATTTCACTATTACGACTGCCACCATTTTTCAGCCTTCCATTTTTCAACGAAAATAGTCTAGCAGACAACTTTGCAATAGGGAGAAAGTAGCACTACGACCGTCCAATAAAAGTTGTTACATTCAGTGACTGAAGTATGGATTCGAATGTAGCAACTTTTATGGGACAGAGATATTTTTTCTCCTCTTAAGGAACGAAAATTGTCAATACATGTTTCTCCAGTTTTCAAATTGGTTCGGATATCCAGTTATGTATGTGTGTGTGTATTCATGTTCGTACCACGCGTACAGGCCGTATCAAAAGAGCTGGAAGGCCGAAATTTTCTGATTATTGTCTACAAAAACAAAACTCTCAGTCTAGGTTTTTCTCAGTTCTCAAAGTGGTCTGGCGAGCTGGCTAATTATTTATTAATCACGCATACAGCCTGCAAAAATGTGCTACAGGGCTGAAAATTCCAACGGTTAGTCCTTAATATATACACAAAAAAAGCTAGAATTTTTTTTAATTCTCCACCCAGCATACGTTTCTTTTTGGGCTCAAATTGCATTCATAGGTTTTTACTAAAAATTGCTCCCTTTGTTTAATTGTTTTCCAATTTATAATTAGTTTTGATAATTAAGTGATCGATGCCCCAAAAAGGCGATAGAAGATGCCTATTCATTTATCAACATTTTCCATTTTTTATTGATCATCCTCAACAAGCTGCCAAAAGGCATTGGTTGTATGACTGTCCCCTAGTTAGTAACAAACCAGTTCTGTCCTTTTTTGCAATTTATAGCTTTAAAAGGTTTTTGGTCGTTATTTTTTTGTTTTCCATTTTCAATCTTCCACTTATTCTATTTCAAATCAGATTCAAAAACAAATTTAAAATTTCAAAGAATGTGATGGAATGAAATAGAAAGTAAATAAATGGGGGCAACGAATGCATTTCTGAGGCTGTAATACAGAAATGCAATTCTGGAAATTTACAATTTTAATCGAACAACTGAAGCGTCAAAATTTGAAGTCATGCAGAAAGCTTCCATCGAGGAATATACACGCTCAGAATAAATTTTGTTTATGATATCAGTGGCGTTCTACTCCGGAAAAAAAAACATTTATATTAGAGTAAAAAAACATTTAGTAACATCTGGATTCTGGAGAAACTAGATGTTATCAATAAACCCGCTGGAAGACATCAGCTGAAAAAATACCAGCGCAAGTTTAGAGCATTGTTTGATCAAAACCTTTTTTTTTCTTCTTAAAAAGAAAAAAATAGCTGACTTTATATAAGCCTTTTGTACTTATGCATATTTTCAAGGTTGTAGCCCAAAAAATATGACCAAGAACATATACATATGTACATAATCAACCAGGAGGGCCAGCCACACCACCTTAAAAACTGAATAAGCCTATTTTTTTTACAGTTTTAGTGACTGTTTCAGTTCATTATTTCGAACAAGTACATAAAAGCCGGGCAAAAATTCCTTACTATGTTCTTCCATATACCTTTTCTTACGCTGCAAAACAAAAGGGAAAATATGATTTACACTATTCATGCACCAAAAAGTAACAGTTACTGGAAAACATTCCGATGCACAAATCAAAACAAACGATTAAGTCAATTGATTTGATACGATTTCTGAGTACATAACATTAATGTCTTTCTCCTTTGGGGGTCATTATGAAAAAGCTGTTCGGTAATTCAACCTAAGAACAAAACTAGAGCCGACCATGGAGTCAGGTTGACACGTGATCTTGAGAGGTTGTCATGGCTCAGATCATTGGACCCATAAAATAATGTACCTCCAGTGACCTCCAGTGACCTTGGAGGTTGAATCTGACTTTATCCGATCAACCATTCGTAGGGACGAAATAAATTGTTGTACTCCAGAGAAAACTCAATACCTGACTTCATCTAGCTAGAAATTGCTTAAATTGGCTAGATACAATCTCTGTTGATCTCAAATGGCCCCAGAAATCAACTTTATATAGACTATGCCACAACAATGTCTGATGAGTCTTCATATCAAATATCAGGACAATTGGCCAAGTAGTTTGGACAAGTTTTTGTTTGACAGTAGCACAAAACACAAGCAGAAAGGGCCAATACTCGCACAGATCTGTAATATTGAATAGATGGCAAACAATTTTTCCTTGTTATTCTTCTTCACAGTGAGACGTCGATTTTTATTAGCTAATGTTTTATAAATAAAATAGCCTAAAATACTTCTATAAAGAAAGGGAAGGAGAAAAGAAATGATAAAAACATCAAAATTGAATATGAATACATAAAATTACGTAAGTGAAAAGGTTCATTCGACGTCAGGTGGGATTTGATGTTTTTTTTTTTATTATACAGAAGATTCACCTGATAGATCTGCAAGGAATATAGAATACCTGTCAGGTGCAGAATAAAAAATATCGCAATTATTTTTCTTTTTCTTTTTTCCAGACTTGAAAAAAATTGTTAGGTTCGTTGATTTGCTTTCCGACTCGACAGACAAAAAAAACTTTCTGAAGAAGTTCTGTCAGTTTCTCTTGAACGATTTCATTTTTCACGAAGAGAAAATTAAACATTCTCTTACTGATATATATATATATATATATATATATATATATATATATATATCATTGTGTCATCCATAGACAGCTGTTTCGATGTACTACATCTCTTCAGTGTGGCTATAGACTTTCCATTATCCCGTCCAGCGAAGCAGAATTGAAACCTCCACTTAAGACCCGGGGGCCGATATCCAACCTCTGGAATACAGAACTGGACGGCCAGTAAGGCTGAATTCAAGCAATACATCTATTTTACGCAGAAATTCCTCAGCCACCAAAGTTTTCTATTCCTATGGAAGTGCATTGCATATATATATATATATATATATATATATATATATATATATCCTGTATGATTTTGAAAAATCATAGACAATAAGAAAGACCACAAGTTGGATGGATATTTTTTATTCCTGAAGGTTTCGTAGCAACAATCATAACTCAACCACCATGCGTCTTCCTGCTCATGTTATAGATGTAGAATCGTTCCTATGAAGCTTTCGTGAATAAAATCTACTCCCCTAACTTATAATTTTCCCTGCTTTTCATACATTTTCACCATATATTTATATTCTTTAAATGAAACAATATCTAAATGTTCGTTGGTTTCAAGAAACACTGTCTCGAGATATTATAACGTGTGGGCGGAAGCAGCAAGTATTTAAAATCACAAAGAAATCTCAGATGGATCCACATTTTTGAAAATAGGAAAGGACCATGAACAAAGGTTATAGAGAATTTCCAGGGTCATTTTTGTTTTATCAAATGGTCAGTTATGGTGTGTGTGTGGGGGGAAGGTTTCAGAATAAATCTGATAAGTTAGGGTATATGTTGAATTGTTCTATCATTACTAATGCAGATTCTATACATCTATTTGTTCTTTTCTTTTCTCTCCTGACCTATTGTACCTTTTCTCTGGTCAAAATTGAAACCATTCTGTTTCAATGATTAATGAGGGCATTGAGGTTGTCATCTCATCTCAACGCTTTTCGATATTCATAGAGGCGTTTTTTGAGATATCTGGAAGTCTCACCAATATATATATATCCTGTGGTTGTCATTACAGAGCAGTTTGTAAATTCAAGCATCACAAGTATCATCCTAGCGTGGCCTCTTGATAATGTTTTTAATCAGTTTGGAGGCTGCAGTCACAACCCACATTCCCATGATTACTTATTCATTTCTTGGATTATAGATAGTGCATTATCAATTAGAGTTTGTTTTGATATCATACGGAGAAGTTGCAAGACAGTATAGTCTATAAGATAGTCAGAGATATCCTTTAGAAAACTCAAATAGCGATCAAATAGCAATGGACTGGCCTTACTGCAAGAATGTCAGGCAACTGCTGGACGATTCACAAACTGGTTCCCTAGATGTCATAGACAAGACTGTCCCTGATGGAACTGTAGACGACAAAAATGAGATGCTGCGACGATTCGGATAAATTTGAGAGATATTGGCACTGCAACTGTCACGATTGAGAGTTATGGCGAATGTTGGGGGAAGATCTATGTCTAGCGACGTACGTTAAAAGGATGATGATGATGACTTTTCTCATTACGCAAAAAAGGCGATTCTTCTCTCTTCTGAAGTATAAATTGCTCTTTTTGTTGATCACTGTTCCGAAGAGGTCTGTTGCTGTATAGATTTTGCATATCAACCTGTAGCCTCGATGTTTTTATTAGAATAGGAGGGTATTTGCCTGAGAACGATACTACGATCTCTGCCAGTGGTATGATGAGACTAATAACTCTTTGACTGCAGAATTTGCCAGAAAGAATTTACTACCAGTCTGCCTTAGGAGATCAACTCTTGGTTTGCATTTCTGCCAAAGGAACCCTCTTTTAGTTTGACTACCTTACAGGGTTGAAGAGTTCCAACTATCTTGCTAGTTGGGGGAAGGAGTGTATACATGCCATTCCAAAAAGCATTAGTGATAGTTGAATAGAAGCAGCCTTGGCTGATCTCGAAATTCGGGTGTCGATTCTGTTTCCGTGATGATAATCGTTAAGCCACCCACTTGTCTTTTGGTGACATGTAACATTTGGGGGTGATCAGTTAAAAAATGAATAAGGAGTGATTAATGGATAAGTTACTTCTCTAGTCTTTTTTGAGTCACTACAAAATCTGAAAACTAACGAGCACAAAATAGGGACCAATTTAACACGAAAACACATTGTAAATTGTGTCAAAAAACTTATTTTGGGGTGATTTTTGAAAAATACATAATATGAAGTGTATGTTTAAATTCAGCCTCATTGGTCACGTTCTACGCAAATACATACATAACCATGCGTTACGTGAAACTGTCTTAGAGGCAACAAGCACCCGAAGTGACGTCACTCATTCCAACCGCTTTTTCACACATAGCAGGGGATTATATTGTCTCATACTTTACAAGAGGGCATTGGAGAGAAGTTAATGCAGATTGCAGTCAGAATCTGAACCTAGTCTGCTTATTTCATCATTAGTGTGGTAACCTCCTTCTAATTTCTATAGACGAAAATCCCCATTTTTATTGCATTTATCAAAACATTTTTCGGTCGGTCTAATCTCCGGCTTTTGTCAGCCATATGTCCCATATCTGTTGAGGTTATAATAAAGGAATCTATATTACAATCACAGGAACATTGTTAGACTTCTCTACTCTCTTAGCTTGAGCGTCCTTTGTGTGGAGTGAGATGAAACTCCTGATGGACTTTCTTTCTGCCTTACGATTTGTTTTACGGTACTGTTCTGATATTCCTACGGGAATCCGACTCCTCTTTGTCCCTCACGATTTCCATTGTCTTTTCGACTCATGATGACTTCTCTCCAAGAGGTTGCACTGATTCCCGCTTGGAAGCTGACTCCTTATCCTACATGAATTCCACCCCCACAACTTCAACAAGAATCAATAATCATTGCGAATATTTAACAAATAAACAATTTGAATATTAATGATCTGCCGAACACGATTTGAAATCGACCGTGCGAAGGTAAATCTATGCGACAAAGTTTTTTACCTGTTAAGGAAGTTGAATAGAAGTATATGTATTCGGTTGTGTCCATTTGCCCGTACGTTCTTCTGTCCTCACGATATCTCCGAAAGTACTGAATGAGTTTAACAGATATTTTGTGGAAGGGTAAAAAAAGAGGTGGATAGGTTTGGGGACAGATCAAAGAATTCTTCTCAGTTTGATAGATGTTCTGTTGGTTTTCCAGAAGAACTGATCGAATTTTGGAGCAGATCCTTGCACAATCATTTCCCTTGAGTCGTAGACATATTTCAAACCACATAATATGGCCAAATTTTTCTTCCTGTCCGCAGAATATCTCCAAAAGATATCAAATATTTACAATCACATTTTATGGAAGTGTTGACAACAGAATACGGAAGAGTCGATTATATTTTTAAGCAGATCCATGCACAGTTACCTCCCTAAAATCGTAATTATATGTCTATACGACATTATCATCATCAGTCTTTTAACGTCCGTCGTTGGACATAGGCCTTCCCAAGGATTTGACACATCTCTCCATCATAGGCGTCGCAGAGTATTTTCTGAATTTGTCTAGTTCATCTCTCCATCGTGTATTCTGTTGGCCTCGGTGGTGCATGTGATCTCCTGGGATCCATGTTGCGAGTTGTGATGTCCATCGTTTTTCTGCCATTCTTGTAACATAGCCGGCCCATTGCCATTTCTAGCAGATTCTATGATATGTCAAACTCCTGTTTCTTCTCTGTGCTGTTTTGTGATCTCTCCGTGTCAGGTTGAACATGAACATGATTGTCTCCCGTGCACGTTGCATACTTCTCAGTTTGCAGGTCTGTCTCTTGGTTAGGTTCCATGTTTCAGCTCCATAAGTGACTACCAGGATGATTCATTGGTTGTATACAATTGTTTTTAGGACAATTGGGATCTTCTTTGTTATAGAAGGTTGAGCTTATTCTGCCGAAAGTTTGCTATCCTTGAGTGATTCTTTGCTTGATTTCTTCTTGAGAGTTTCATGGAGATACGTTGTCATAAGTAGATGTAATGGTTTATTTACCCCAGTTCTGTATCATCAATTTTGATCGTTGTTTTTTTATTTTGATCATTTTTGATCATTGCACACGACTTTTGTTTCGCTGGAATTTATGCATAAGCTGACTTTTTAACTTATTTCATTTAGTTCACCTATCATCAGTTGGAGGTCGTGTAGGTTCTCTCCAAAAAGGGCGATGTTGTCTGCAAATCTGAAGTTGCTCACATATTTGTCGTCAATTTTGATTCCTTTATTTTCCAAGTTAAGGTTTCTGAAGATCATCTCAAGGCAGACTGTGTACAATATCGTCAGAATTTTATGTCTGTCCACACGATATCTCCGAAAGTACTGGATGGATTTCAAATTTTCTGGAAGGACGATGGAGTAAAGAAGAGGTGATAGAAATTAGGCGGACCCAGAAATCTTTTTTATTGAAAGATTTTTTCTGTTGCCTTTTTTTTCAATCACATTGTATACGCTCATGACCGTCCACATGATATCTCAAATTGTTATCAATAAATTTTAATAGCATTTTGTAGAATAGTGGACAATAGGCTACGAAGTAACTGATCAAATTTTGGAGCAGATCAATGACCAATTGTCTCTCCCAGATGGTAGCCTTCATTTTACGTCTGTTCACACGATATCTTAAAAAGTCCACCGTGAATCTCGATATTTTGTGGAGGGGTTGGCAATAGAGGATGGAAGGTCTGATCAAATTTTGGGGCAGATCCATGTACAAAAACTTGACTTGACAATGGCGCTTGCAGATGTATGTGCTCTCCGAGTGCTTTCAAGATATAATTTTCAAAAGGCCAACCATCAGACAGTGAGTTCACTTATTTGAATATCAATTACGTTATTGCTGACATGCACAAGAAGTGTCCAGCTTCTTCGCTTTACTTAAAGACACTGCTTCCTCAATACTGTTACTAGAAAGTAATTAAACCCGTTGACCTCAAAGTAATCAGCTAGTTAATTATCCTCATTGGTGCAGGTCAAAGGGCATTAAGCTTTTCGGATGGTTTCGAGCTGAAGTTCGTATAAGTAATTATCATCTTCCTGGCCCGTCCCAACTATGATTTAAGCGTCTCCGTTTTATCAAAGACATAAACAAAACAAAAAATCGAAGATATTTCTGTTTGTATTTTGACTAGAAAACTGAATTGTGATTCTATAATATCTCTTTATTTATTTATTTCTCTCTCTCTCTCTCTCTCTATCTATCTATCTATCTATCTATCTATATATATATATATATATATATATATATATATATATATTATTAGATCAGACAGTTTGTCCGATATAGTGTGATAATTATAGAGACAATTCATTAGGAACCATATTCCGTTCGGCACCGGAATTAACAGAGAATAAAAATCGAACAGTCGACCACGTAAACGAATAAAGAAAATGAGCACCGTGCAGGACTCGAATCCCCGTCCACCAAGAAGCAGTCTCAACGAGACTAAGCTCTACCGACTGAGCTGACTGTACGGCGCTCATCTTCTTCATTCGTTTACGGGGTCGGCCGTTCGATTTGCTACGTGGTTAATTCTGGTGCCGAACGAAATACGTTTGTTAACAAATTGTCTCAAGAATCACTACATACTTGTGTTGTTGTTGTGTGATGAAGTAACATTGTGAAATTAGTGATTTCGTGAAATCCCTAGGGATTTTGTGAAGCCCCTTGAGACTTCATGAAATCCCTTTCGATTTTGCAAAATCCCTGAACCTTTCAGTAATTATAGTTGACAAGCTTGTGATGCTGACCATTACTGTTATTATGAGTTCGACTCTCCTTTGATGCCATGTGTCAGACTAAGCCGTATATACACTATAAATACTGAAACAGAATATACATGATATACACTAAGTATCGCTTAGTTTGACACAAGGTCATTGTGGTGGAGCACTCAATGAAGACCAAACACATTACAGTAGTAACAGTCATCATCAACTTCTTAGCCATTGATGCAACGAACAAGAAACCAAGGATTTCTGGAAATTAATGAAATATTCGGAGATTTCACAAAATCACGAGGGATTTAAAAAAATCGCTAGTTTCACAAAATCGCTAGTTTCACAAAATCGCTGGTTTCACAATCTCTCTCTCTCTCTCTCTCTCTCTCTCTCTCTCTGTATCATATATATATGATGTGAAATTAGGCAACAGCCCTTCATTAATACATGTTTGACTAAAACACTTAAACCAGGAATTTCTTTCAATCTTTCAGCAAACTTTTCTAATATACGTATGTAAGAGAATGTTTCGATCCAGTTTTTGTAAACGTTTTCATTACCTTCACTAAGCTACAATGTATCAAAATTTCAGCCCTCTAGTCCAGTTTTGAAGGGTTTTAGCTGGAATATAAAATAATGTTTAATTTCATTTGTTTAATTTATTATCTATGTATATATATAAGAATTTCAGCTGTCTTGGTTTCGAAAGTTTTAGAGCTAAAAAAAACAAATCAAACCCAATTCATAAAATAAGAATTAGCGGTTAGCGGTTATCCTGGCTTCCGATAAATTTTTAACGGTTTATCAGTTTAGAGTGTTCGTCTGTGGGGGGACCCCGCATTAAAACCAACCTTGTGTCATATTCGATCCTTTTGGGCAAGTAATGAATAATTATTTCCTTACTCAGCTAATATTTTTCTTTGTGGTTCCGATATGCAATGCTTTGGTAAAAACAGAAACGACCACCAACATCAAAGAGAGAATTGGTGTTCATACGACGAGCCTGTCGTCTGCCATAGATGTTAAGCTTACTCAAGTGGATAATTGGGTTACCCCAAGGATTAGCACCCAGCGAGGGGTGGTTTCAAACGTCTTACAGGATTTTTTTTATGTGTTCATAGTATCTGAATTTGATATCATAAAAACTGTACCTCTTTGCATAGAAAAATGTTTGAAACGCTGGATATATATTTCATTAGAAATGTCATTTTTCGAAATGTCACATGAAGAACGATGTCATCATCAGCAGCAGCAGCCAGTTAGTGTTTGTCATTCGGCATAAACCATCTTCAAGATTTGCCTACCCTCTTTATCATGGGCATCGTGGAGCTAGTACTTTTTTTTAATTTATTCAGCTCGTCACGGCTAAAGTTTCACTTATGATCGCAGGGGATCCATAATGTGAGTCGTGATGTCCAACAGTTGTCTGACATTCTTGCAACTTGCCCAGCCCATTGCCATTTGATTTTTCTAACAGTTTTTATGATGTCTTGGACACCTATCTCTCTCTCTATCTATCTATCTATATATATATATATATATATATATATATATATATATATATATATATATATATATATATATATATACTGTGCTGTCTCATGATCTCTCCCTGTGATGTTGAGCATGCTTCTTCCCTGAGCACGTTGCATGGTTCTAAGTTTTAAGATCAATCTTTAGGATAGGTTTCATGTTTCAGCTTCATATGCGACTATCGGTAGGATATAAATTGATTTCATCTCTATCTTTTTAGGACTAGTGGGATTTTCTTGATCTTAAAAGTTGAGCTTGCTCTGCTGAAAGTATGCCAACCTAGTGTGATTCTTCACTTTTTTCTTCTGATGATGACAGCTTCATGGAGACCCCAGTCTTCGGTAAATGTAGTAGTCTACTTTCTCCAGTTTTGCGTTTTTTATTTCAATCTTTGTGTTTTTGTCCGCGACATCAGGTGTAGAGAACCAAAAATGGTCAATGTTCCTTAAAAAAAAAGACACATTTGAAGCAATAACCTCTCTGCCATGGTCTCCAAGCTTGAACAAGAACAACTCTTTTACACACACACACACACACACACACACGTATATATATATATATATATATATATATATAGATAGATAGATAGATAGATAGATAGATATGTGTGTGTGTGTGTAACTATTGGATTTTGGCCTTGTTTATGGAATTATATGTACTGAGGAAAATAGACTTATGAACGACTACTTACTGAATGGCGTCTGTGTGACGTTAATAACGGTTTAAAATTTTTTTAATTAAAAAAGCAGAATGTTCTTGATTTTTTCTTAGGTAAAAAGTACGGTTCGTGTAAGAGAGATGAAATAAAGACATGCAGAAGCCGTGACAGGATCGCTTATGTTGTGGAGAATCATAAAGTATTTTCAGAAAATGTCGCTTTCATTCACATAGCCCCTGGAAAGGTTATGCAGAACAATAGAGGTCCACTGAAGACAGTTTGAATACCGCTGCTCAAATGATAACATGTCATTTATCCATTTTTTTTTGTTGTTTTCATCATCATCATCATCATCATTCATTAGTCTTCTATTGCCCGACAGACTTCCCAATCATGTGTGTCGCGGAGCCAATACTTTCTCAACTAGTCTAGCTCGTCTCTCCATCTAGTATTCTGCTTGCCTCGTTTTTGCATGGGATCTCTGGAGATCTACGTTGTGAGCTGTGATGTTCATCAGTTGTCGGCCATTCTTGCTACTTGACCAGCCCATTGCCATTTGAGTTTTCTAACAGATTCTGTGATATGTCGGACTTCTGTTTTTTCCCCGATATATATCGTACTGTCTTGTAATCTCTCTTTGTTAGGTTGAGCATGATTTTTTCTTGGGCACAGTGCTCACAAATTCAGCAAAAGCACAAATTATGAATTTTCTTTTATTGAAGCTTTTTTTTTTTCACGGATATTCAAGTTCAAATTTCTAGAAACTTGGACACGGTGACGAGAAAGAGTTGTTGGGATTGGGTATGCGGTAAGGGTAGATTTTGGGTACTAGGTATTCTGTTATGTCCCCATTACTAGACACTGAACTTGAAAAAATAGGAAATTGAGGAGTAAATATACGTCGTACACCCCCCCCCCACACACACACACACATACACACTCTTTCCACAAATAGACACTGTCAGCTGAAAGGAGAGGGATGGGTCACAGTTATGGTGCATTCCATCTTGGACACATTTTCCTACTTCAAAATGCACTGATCGCGTTGCAAGAATAACAGATAACCACTGGACACCAAGACTCACAACGTTGATCCTGAGTGAACTTATGCGAAAGCGTTGCAGGTAAAATATAAGATTGTTCAACGAAATAGACGATATCCGAAATATTGGCTCCTGCAACGCACATGATAGAGTGGTGTGGCGAATCCTGCGGAAGGTTGATGTCCAACGACAGACCCTGAAAGGCTGCTACTGATTGCCTTAACGTATCACGGTTGCAATTGAAGTCTTGAAGTCTGAAGAAACTGCACGATTCGTTGTTAATAAGTTGTTAACCACTGTTCTCGATAACTCTTGATTATTAGGAACAGGTCTGGGATTCAAGGTTCATTCATCATCATCAGTCTTTTAACGTCCGTCATTGGATATAGACCTTCCCCAGGATTTGCCATACTTCTCTATCATGGGCGTCGTGGAGCTAGTACTTTCTGAATTTGTCTAGCTCGTCTCTCCATCTAATATTCTGCCGGCCTCGGTTGCGCATGTGATCTAGGGGGATCCATGTTGTGAGTCGCGATGTCCATCGGTTGTCTGCCATTCGAGCAACATGGCCAGCCCACTGCCATTTGAGCTTTCTAATGGATTCTATGATGTCCCTGACTGTCTTTTCCCGGATTTACTGTGCTGTCTTGTGGTATTTCCATGTGAGGCCCAGCAAAATTCTTTCATGTGTACGTTGCATAGTTCTCAATTTGCAGATCTGTCTCTTGGTTAGGTTCCATGTTTCAGCTCCATAAGTGACTACTGGGAGGATGCATTGGTTATACACTCTTCTTTTTAGGATTAATCGGATCTTCTTATTTTTGAAGGTTTCTTTTCAACTTGTGTCCAAGGTTCATTATTGGCACCTATATTCCCAGACCTAAATTTACCGAATGAAATGAAGGGTTTTCGATTGATAAGGGAGGAACAGACAGCCAAATCGTCAGCGACGAATTTGTTTATAATAACGTATAGCTGAAATAATAAACCATTGTTGGTTACACTCTGTACATATAAACAAGAATATATTGATCACCACTACCCACAACAAACAGGTTATATCCCTGTTGCTTTTTTTAGGTAATTCCTGTGTTCTGACAATCATATGTACCACTACAAATTTCAAAAATTCGCTGTGTTTTCATAATTTATGGACAGAGTGTACAATTGAGAACGTTGTGGAATGTCCAGCCTCATTCTGGGGTCCGCAGTCCCCAGGTTGGGAGATTGTTCGTGATTTTCTAGCCATAACCTTGTAACTCTACAATAAAAATATACATTTCTGAAAAGCTATTTCCCCCAGCTTCCAATAGCTCCAGGGCATCCCTTGTTGAATTCTTTTCTTTTTGGCTGCAAGAATGCAAATCATTTCTATGCTTCACATCATTAGCGAAATTACTTGTGCGTCAAGTATTCTAAACCAATTAATTAAATTCAAGTGGACGCACCAGTGTTTTCAATTGGCTTTCTTGTTGCTCAGACTTTAATAACAAAATTTCAACTACGACGGAAAATCTCGTGTCGCCCAATGATTTTAAACTCTTTAATTCAAATCATGTAATCGTTGTGATGCCTGAATCAGTAAACCGGGCGCCATATTTTGGGGTCACGTGTCTGGTTCGTCTGCCTTTTATCCAATGAGAAAAGGCACCCAGAATGTTCATTCGATAACAAGAGAGTGAAAAAGCAGGAAACTACTCGGAGAAAGCATGCTTCTTCAAACACTATTGTTACTGAAGACTGAATCAGAATCAGTTAACAAATAGTTACAATGCAGGGATGTAATTATAGAAAGATTCCTGAATCTGCCCGGAGATTTGATCAATTATTCCTTAGACCACCCTTCGGAAAAAAATCATTGGAATTCATTCAGAACTTTTAGAGATATTGTATCGGTAGACATGAATGAATATAATAAAAAGTATCAGGAAAAGATCTCTCAATGAAATCAACTAATTCTCGCCCAATGGCTATCCTTTTCATGTCATTGAAATTCGGGTGCGTGACGTAGAGACTCAATGCAGGGTAGGAAATAACTCCTGGATTAGCCCCAAAATTTTTCAATTTATTTAGTAGCTAATCGTTCAACCTTCTTCAAAATTTAATTGAAATTCATCATGAATTTTTGAGGATACTGTTCAAACTAACAGATAGACGGAACGAAATCGGAAGGGGTAAAAAGTGAAGACCAAAATCTGAATATAAGTCCCTGGGATAAGAAAGAAGCCACAAGAAAGCGAAATAAACATAAGAAAAGAATTGAAAGACAGAGACAGTGAGAGAAGATTATAGGTTTCAGTCACTTAGGAATTGCAAATCTGCGATATTTTTTCTTCCAATACTATGAATCTCCTAAATCCGGACTCTGACGGAATTTCCAAGCACTTCATCTCGGTCGAAGGAGAGGATAACTAACCATTTTCCTAATGAACCTCTACGGAGTCAGTGTACCTGATATTTGTTTTAGTTGATTGATATTTTCTGCCAGTCCGTAGGTTTTCAGGAGCCGCTTACCTCATCAAAAAAGAAAAAAAAAGAGTTCAAGTCAGATCATAGGCGCGCTGGTTCTTTTCCTGTGTGATGATCTTGCAAAAGCATTGTTACCAGCTTTATTTTCAAGTCTGCTTCTAAAATAATACCAGATGATATCATAAAACGCGTAGACACATCTGGATGATGTAATATACATCTAAAATGAATGAAAAATATCACATATCTCTAACAAATTGAAAGTTACTTAAACCTTCGACGTTTATTTTATCAGAAATATTACTATTTTCTTACAATATATTGAATACAATTTTATTACAATATATTGAATAAAAAATACTTTCTTTTATCAAAATCATCTTAATAGCAATTTTGATCAAAACGCAAGTAAAACATCCAAATTAAGATGAAAGCCATCTAAACTGAACAAGGGACAAAACTATCATTTTGGTATGTCGGTCAGTCATGAAAATCGATGTTGCATTAAAAAATATTCCTATTTCTTTCTGATATCTCCATCATGTTTGTTTTACTCTTGGTCACATTCCTAATTTTGTTTTAATTTTTAATTTTTTCATCTGTGACTATTTGTGTCGACGCCCCACAAATCCGGCACCTTGAATTCACTCCACCTCTCAGCAATGAGTGAAGAGTAGAATAGTTGGGGCCTGTTCAGACCTGTAAGATAGCATGTCTTAGAGAAGGTTACTTTGACAAAGCTTGGCAGCTGCCATTACTGTTCCCAAGCACGGATGAAAGAGGAGGTTGGGGTGTTGGCCTAGGTACTCCAACATACTGCTGAACCCGCAGCAGAGTGGCTGTGACCCTATGCTCCACGTGGATAAACAACAAAACAAGCTACATAATCTTGACTTTCATTTTTCTTTTCTCTATTCTCTTTCGTGAATGCTTTCTTCCTATTTATCATGATCAGTTCTTATCTATCCATCTCTGCTCATTATCTATCGATCTCGATCTGTTCATATCAATATATCTCACAATATATATAAATATATATATATATATATATATATATATATATATATATATATATATATATATATAAAGCAGTGTGTAATTTTACCTTGCCAATATCTCAGCGGTTCCTTTGCTAAATGAGGAATCTAACCTTAAGGTAACTGTCAGTGAATTACTACAGACACATTTGGGACCCTTTCAAGGTATATTTTAGCAACTATACTCCACCATATCCTAGGTCATTTTTTTTTTGGGGGGGGGCAACTGGTATATATATATTTATATATATATATATATATATATATATATATATATATATATATATACTATTTCTCCTGCTATAGGCTGTGCAGTGCATGCGTGGAACTCATCGACATCTATCTATTTATCTATTAATCTAACTATATTTATTTGCTGTTTTTGAGATAGACGCAACCAATTTAATGTTCACATAGGTGTACACTGAATAGAAATGGCACAAACAACAAGTCATATCTTTTATTATATTTATTGACACCCCCATCGTTAAAAAATATTGTTCATATCTGTCTATCAATGTATCCCGAATTATTCACATTTAGCTATGTATCTCGGTATGTTTATATCTATCTATCCCTCTATCTATGATCATACCAGTCTATCTATCAATCTATTTATCCTCAGGTTTGTTTATGTATATATATATATATATATATATATATATATATATATATATATATATATATATATATATATATATATATATATATATATATATATATATATATATAATTCATTTTTATATCCATGGACGAATCAGTCTTGTTTCCTCTTTCTCTCCATTTCAAGTTTCTATTCATTTTTCTCTTTTTAACTCTTTCTTGTGTTCTCTTCCTCCACGCACATTTTGATCGCACTGAAATTCTCTCCTGGAGAAAGATTTGTAAAAGTTATATAACCTCGTTGTGTAGGTAACTTGATAAACTATAGTGGTGTTTGGTGCTTTGTATATTTGGTGCGCTCTGTGCTACAGATGCACAAAAACATAAGAATAATTCAGAGCTTGTCAAAAACAATCGACGATCGGAGCTTTGGAGATAAAGCGCATGGAAGGTGGTCCCGATTGTAGAAATAAGAGAATTAACAGTAACCAGAACTTGGAGCTACACTATCATCATCGAATGTCCAATCCAAGTCTTGTTCTTTCTTTTTTTTTCACTTTTTCTTTCTTTTCATTGCTGTTTGTAACATTGAATGAGCGAGGGTGTTAAAATTAAAAATTTACATACGGACCACTTTTTTACAAAAAAAAGGCTTTTCTGTCCGTTACACTTCCGAAGACACTAAAATAGTTTTGCGTTGTTGTACACACGGCAAACCCAAAATACAAAACACCCTTCGCTACTGATGATTGCTTATTGTAAGTAAGCGTATATATCTATGTAAAATGCTTTCAGCGATAGGAGATACAAATAATAAGGGAAAATATTGGAAAGAAAAGAAAATATCTTTTTTTAAAAAGAAAATGGTGGAATTTCGTTTTCAGGAGAAAAAATAAATGGGAGGTGGAAGGTGAGATTAGGAAAAGAGAGTCTGGTTAGTCATTCAATGGAGACCGTCTCACAGCCAACGTCTTTCTCCATGTTGGGGGTGATCAATTAAAGTATCGGGAAAAGTGTCATGACAACGAATGTAGTCTGTGTTGACTTTATCTATTTGTTAGACCACCTTGTAATTCTCTGAGGGAAAGCAAATGGAAGAGACTTGAAAGAAATACTTTTCTCCAATCACGTGATTACGAGTTTGAGGACAAGGAAAAACAGGTCTGGTTAGTCACTCCAAGGAGTCTCGTGACCAACGTTGTTTGTTTGTTTGTTTGCTTGGGTTTTTGTTTGTCTATTTGTTTGTTTGTTTGTTTGTTTGTTTTGTTTTTTGTTGTTGTTTTTTGCAACATGCAATGTTGGGGGTGATCTATGATGAAAATTGGGAAAAAGGAGGGTCAAATGAATAAGTTATTTCCCTCGCCTTTTGTTGCGTTGTGATCAATGAAAAAAAAAGTGAGAGTTCCCCCCCACCCCAAAAAAAAAACAAGTGTGAATGTTGGCACACAGAAGGAACGAAGGCAGGAAAGTAGATAATTGATAAAAGAGAGAACTCATTCGGAAGGAAAACACAAAAGAAAGTGATAGATAAAAATATAAAAGAAAGAAAAAAGAAAGAAAGAAAGAAAGAATGACAGAAAGGGAGAACATAATGAGAAGGAAAGAAAGAGAAAAAAGTTGAAAACGCATCAGGTAAGAAAGAAAAAAAAGGGAAGAAAGAAAGAAAGAAAGAAAGAAAGAAAGAAAGAAAGAAAGGATAATCATTTGTAAAATACAAGCAACGAATAAAAACCCGAAATCAAAATTGAAAAAAAAAACAAAAAAAAAAAACAGACGTTAAAGAAGAAAATCTGTTGCCAAGAGATGCAAAGCCGAAAGGAATTTTGTTTGTCATTGGTAGATTGAGTCGAGGGTAAGAAAACCGTGGCCGTTAGTTACTTGAAGCCCGTGTGGTTGAGTATTCATTTTTTCAATCAATGGTAGACCATAGCTAAGATGGCTGCTGATGGTGAAGACGATTCTTCCTTTCTTTTGTACTCTCATCTTTCTTCTCCTCGTCTTTCTGTCAATTTGGCGACATCTATCTTAGCCAGTTTCAATCTATCCATCTATATCTATCTATCTATCTATCTATCTATCTATGTATCTCCGCCTGTTCTTATCTATCTATCTATCTATCTATCTATCTATCTATCTATCTATCTATCAATGTTTGTCACCCTTCCCTATCTTTGCAAATATGTACCTATTGATCTATATATCTATCTCTTTCAGGCCAACCATATCTATCAATTTATATATCTATCTCAGTTTATATATATATATATATATATATATATATATATATATATATATATATATATATATATATATATATATTGATCTAGCCATCTATTTTTATATCTATCTCAGTATGGTCATATCTGTTTATCTATCTATCAATCTCTCTATCCATCTCAGTATGCTCATACCTATCTATCTATCTATCCATCTATCTATCTATCTATCTATCTATCTATCTATCTATCTATCTATCTATCTATCTATCTATCTATCTACTTATCTCAGTACGCTCGTATCTGTCTATCTATCTATCCATCTATCTATCTATCTACCTATCTATCTCAGTGTATTCATATCTCTCTATCTATTCATCTATCTATCCATCTATCTATCTATCTATCTATCTATCTATCTCAGTATGATCATATCTATCTATTGATCTATCTATTTCTGTCTGTTCATATCTATTTCTTTTCATATCTATCTATCTATCTATCTATCTATCGCTGTATCTCATTTTCTTACCCATCTAGGTATTTCTGTATCTATTGATTTATATATCTAGCTCTGGCTGATCATATCGATCTATCTCTGTATTTTCCTATCCATCTATCTATCTTTGCATGACATCCTTCTCTCATCTGTCTATCTATCTATCTATCAAATTATTTATGTATCTATCTATCGATCTATCTATCAATCTATCTATCTATCTCTCTCTCTCTCTCTCTCTCTATATATATATATATATATATATATATATATATATATATATATAGGGCTAATATCTATTGATTTATCTATTTATTTCAGTTTGTTCATACCTATTGATCTATCTAATCAGTACATATATCGAATCTATTAGTACATATCTATCTATCTATCTATCTATCTATCTATCTCTCTCTCTCTCTCTCTCTATATATATATATATATATATATGCATATATAATATCTATTGATTTATCTGTTTACCTCAGTCTGTTCACGCCCATCTATCTATCTATCTATCTATCCATCTATCTATCTTATTCTGATCATAGCTATCTATCTACATATCCCTTTGTTCATATCAATCTCAGTGTGATCATATTAGTCTGATTATATCTATCTATCCATCCATCCCTCTATCTATCTATCTATCTATCTATCTCTTTCTCTCTCTCTCTCTCTCTCTCTCTCTCTCTCTCTATATATATATATATATATATATATATATATATATGTATATCTACTAATCTTTCTTATCTCAATATATTCATATCTCTCGATCTACATATCCATCTATGCCCATGGCTGTTTATCTATCCATCAATCTATCTATCTATCTATTTATTTATCTATTTATCTATCCACCTATTCTTTTCATACCCATGGATGCATAAATCATTCCCACTTCCTGTCTTCCCACCTTCTATCGTTTTTGTTTGGGGTTTTTTTTTTTCCTCTTTTCTATTCTTTTTTTTTCTTCTTTTTCTCTCTTTCCGACAAGATGGCCGCTGTTGGTGATGTTGACTTGTTATTATCGTTTTGTTTTGAAGATGACGGAATCTCATTATTTATCTGAAGTATATTTTCGTAAGTATGTTAGGCCGAACAAGTCGGAAAAAATATAGTTCACCTCTGCCAACGAAGTTGGCAGTGATATATGTACACACTTTTGTTGGTCTGTCTGTCTCTTTGAATACATAATATCTCCGGAAGTTGTCAAACAATTTCGATGGCATTCTCTCGAACGGCAACCGAAGCAGCAATTAAATATTGTCAGATCCAGCAATTTTTTTAAGTTACCTCCGCCTCCATCGAAGGTATTCATCTGCTTTATATCTCAGGGGAAAAAGTGCCGGTGTCCGATCGGCCAACAGGGTGGGAAATGGACTGGGCTAGTAGAGTTCAAATTCCGAAAGAAACTAAGAGTAGTACTAAGGCCCTCGAGAAAGGCATGAATTCGACTTCACTACAGGGGTTATGGGTTAAATAGTGAATGTTGGAGAGAGAGATCTTACCTCAAAGAATAGCCAAGACAAAGAAAAAACTTGTGATATGTGCAGCCCGGGCAGGGACAGGCGTTGCAGAGGCCGGCGTAAAGGCAGTTATTTATTCTTAAAAAAATTCTCAATTAGATTTCTGGAAGAATAGGCCATGACATAAGGATGATTTGATCAAATTTGGGGGCGGATACAGGGATTATTTGCAGCTACATCTATTTTTGAACCGATTTTCATCTATTTTTTGGGGGGAGGTGTTACAATGTGGTTGGCAAAGGTATGAGTTCTTGATAGTTTCGTCCAGAAGATTGGAAATTAAAACCACCATTAAAACTGCGACCAAAACTGTCAAAACAGGTTTCTTCAGTTTTTAAGTTGGTGCTGCTGGCTGAATATCTATGTGTAACGCATACAGGTCGCTCCAATAGAGCTAGGGGGCTGAATGTTTCAACATTTACTCTTTATTATGACTAAAATATTTTCGTTCCTTTTCTAAAGAGATTTTAAGGAGGGCTCACTTTGCAGTGTAAGTTAATGCTAAATTGGTCACTATTCCGTACCCAATTATTTCTGAGAGATCAAACATTTCAGTGATCCAATAAAAGGTGAGAAAAGAAACTTAAACACTGTTCACCCCTTATTCCAATTATTTGATTGATCATCCCCCATGCTGCTAAAAGACGTTGGTCATGTGACTGTTTCTATTGAGTGACTAACCAGGCCTGTCTCATTATATATCTGAACTGTAACTGGAGGTTCTTTTGGTTGCTATATCGGACAAGAAAAGAATAAACGAGCGGAAATAAATAAGAGAAGTGACATAAATCGAAAAATATGCAAGTTTTAAACCCTATTAACAGGAAACAGAAAATACAGAGCTGGAAAAAATGTATTCTATATTCTGTGTGCTCTGAAGTCTACGGTTGGCAAGCGGTGAATTGTGAAGCCGGAATATTGTTAATCAGATTCTTGGTTTCTATCTATCTATTTATTTATCTACCTCCCTCCCTCCCCATCTCTCTCCCTCTCTCTCTCTCTTTCTCTACATATATATATATATATATATATATATATATATATATATATATATATATATATATATATATGTAGCTCTACTCTAAAACAACTTAACTTCAACAGTAAAAAGTTTTATTTATCGAGCACTCTATAAAATAAATCCATTACAGATCAGAAGTGGCTTTATATTATTAATGCATTATTACATTATGTTATACTGCTAGCCTGATTTTTGCCACATGTACAATGTATCTCCAATCGTTACATGGTTAATGTATCACTCAGCTTAGACAACGTAAATAGAATGGACGATAAAAGAAAATTGGGCTGCTATAGAAATCTAATCTTTATTTTATTTATAATCATTTTGTCGTATCACATATATCCATTTCTCAATTTGCATATATATATATATATATATATATATATATATATATATATATATATATATATATATATATATATATATATATATATATATATATATATATATATATATATATAAACTTTTATAAATATATATTGGAGAAGATTTGCTTTGTTTTTTAAAATACAGTGCTCGATGTTGATAAAATAGAGCTATATAATCGAATGATAAAAGTATATGATGTTTTTCCCAAAATAAATGGGGAGTGAGAGATTTAATAGAATTGAACAAGATGTTCTTTGTCCGTCGAAATTAATTAGACTCACGCATATATATACATGTGAATTATGAGTTGCATTATATTATAGAGTAACTTATTTGAAATTATCTCCCGTCGTTACACGGTTAATATATCATCAAATTTGGGCAACATAAATAGAATAGATGATCAGAGGAATCTGTAGGAATCGAACCTGTAACCGATGGGGTAGATGTCTCAACGTTGCAACGCTGTTCCCATTTAACTAAACACCCGCCGGTTGTTCAAAGGCCAAATAACAGCTTCCAACTTAAATTCTAATCTCGTTTTATACTCGGTCTTTCCGTCTCTTTCGACGAGACGGTTATGTATTTATGTGAATACATGTATGTTTGGTTGTGTTCGTGCGATCGCACACGCTTGTGTGAGTGTGTGTGTTCCAGGACAGAGAGGGGCACTCCTTGCCCTGCCTTTTGTAAACCGATGCAGAAAATACAATTATGGACGCTTTATGCATATGTGCACCATTGGCCGTGAGTGCCGTTCAGTGCAGGAATATTGACGCTCTGTGCTAACAGATTAACAAGTAGTTTTCTATGCATATTGTGTTGCTGTGTTCGAAGTGTGAAACTATCGTTTGCTTTCAGCGTTTCATTAGTTGCGATAGGTGCAACGTAATGGAGTAAGCTGGAGAGTTGGCCTTCGCATGAACTTCAGCAAAACGAATGTCACGCACAACAAGCATGTTGGGGACAAAAACACAACGGTTTCGAATCGAAAACGCTCATCCGGAGAAAGTAGACAACTACATCTACCTAGGACAGTGGGTCTCTATGAAGTAATCAAAAGAAGAAGAAATCGAGCAGAGAATCACTCTAGGTTGGCAAGGTTTCGGTGCAGCAAGCTCAAATCTCAGGAACAAGAAAATCCCACTAGTCCTAGAAAGAATGATGTACAACGAATGTATCCTACCGATAGTCTCCAATGGAGCTGAAAAATGGAACCTAACCAAGAGACTGACCTGTTAACTGAGAACCATGCAACGTGCACACGAAAGAATCATGCTCAACATCACATGGAGAGATTATTAAACAGCAGAGTATATGAAAGAAAAAACAACAGTCCAAGATATAGAAACATTTAGAAAGCTAAAATGGCAATGGGCTGGTCAGTCATATTGCAAGAATGTTAGACAACCGCTAGACATCACAAATCACAACGTGCATACTCAGAGATCACATACGAAATTGTGGCCGGCAGAATATAAGATTGCATGACGAACTAGATGAATTTAGAAAGTACAGGCTCCACGATGCGCATGATAGAGAGACGTGGTGAATTTTTGGGAAGGTGTATGTCTAACGACGGGTGCTAAAAGGCTGTTGATGATGATAACTAATGTAACATGCTTAGGTGCACGAGCATCACTCCTGGCCAAACTGTCATACAAAGTGTCCACTTTTCCAAGTCTTTAATTTCTACGAATGGGTGAATCATTATTTCGTAATCATTTTCATATATTTTTCCGATAACGCGTTTCGTTATGATGTGGCCACGTCATCATATCAGTTTCAAACTTTCTCAAATATATGATATCCTTCGTTGTTTAGGAGACCACGGAACGATATCTCGCCTCAGAAAAATCCATTCGTCCACAATTTTGGCACGAATTTTATAAGACGTTATTTTGAAGATTTTGGTGTAGGTGCCAAATTTGGAGGCACTGCCCGCTGTAACAATGATATCGTCAAATTGACTGAATATGATCAATCGTTTTCGGATATGGTGTTGTCTGCAGAATTATTGCAAAACATCGTGAGACCGGTAACGTGCAGAATGTAAAGCGTTGTGGCCGACCAAGAATGACAATGAAGCATTTTTATCGGAAAATCGAAATTATCTCACAGTGTAACTGCCTTAAAACTGTTTCACAATCCCGGAATTCGATGTACAATAGCGTGAAACGTCTTGCTTCTTCTCGATCTGCAAGGCAACTGTTACGAGAGACTGGGTTAAAGTTTACGTATCAGGAAAAGAACCATTCACCAGATCTATCAACCGCAGAAAACGTCTTTCCTTTACCTAAAGAGATTGAAGTGTGAAAGATTTCAACCGTGGTCGACATTGCCCTTTTCGCAGAGAACCTTCACGACCTCCAACTAATGATAGATGAACTAGATGAAGAGAGAAAGAAAGACGGCCTACACATGATCTTCAGCAAGACGAAGATCATGTGCAACAACCACATCGGAGATAAAAACACTAAGATCAAAATCGAGAACACAGAATTGGAGAAAGTAGACCATTACATCTACACAGGACAACGAATATCCATGAGACCCTCAATAGAAGAAGAAATCTAGCGAAGACTCGCACTTGGATAGCAAGTCTTTAGCAGAGCTAGCTCAACCTTCAAAAATAATAAGATCCCATTAATCCTAAAAAAGAAGGGTGTATAACCAATGCATCCTCCCAATAGTCACTTATGGAGCTGAAACATGGAACCTAACCAAGAGACGGATCCACCAATTGAGAACCATGCAACGTGCACATGAAAGAATCATGTTGGGCCTCACATGGAGAGACCGCAAGACAGCACAGTACATCCGAGAAAAGACAAGACTTGGGGACATCATAGAATCCATTAAAAATCTCTAGTGGTGGTGGGCTCACCATGTTGCAAGGGTGGCGGACAACCGATGGACATCACGACTCACTACATGGATCCCCCGAGATCACACGCACAACTGAGGCTGGTAGAATATTAGACGGAGAGACGAGCTAGACAAGTTCAGAAAGTACTGGCTCCGGGACACCCATGATAGAGAAGTGTGGCGAATCCTGAGGAAGGTATATGTCCAACGACGTACGTTGAAAGACTGATGATGATGATGATGATGATGATGACGACGACGACGACGACGACGACGACTCTGGTTGGAGGAGTTCAGTAAAGTTCGATATAGTTGCATCGGACGATGTCTGGCAGGGTTTGAGAAAGCCTGGTAACTCAGTTTCACTGCTACGAGACCCACGAGGCTCAGATAATCGGAACAACGCTGATGGAGAAATCTTGATCGCTGAAGATGGACCAATCCTTGTCAGAGCTGACCCCCTGTTTGAGAAGGCATTAAATGCCCAATTCAGGGACCACAATAAGCAGCAGGAGGGAGAGTGGCTTTTCACTGTTGGTAAAGACATAGGGACGCTCACAGAAGACCGGAAGGTATTAAGAAGGATGAACAATAAGATATCTAAACTTACCTTTCATGAATAGATAAACTTTGAATGCAAAATCTTTCATTCGATTCTTTATCAGTTGATAGATTCGAAATTCCGGTTAAAAACAATGCGCAAGATTTGAGTCATAAACAAAAATTCTACATAAACATTTGGGTGACACATATTGTCAGAATTCGTTACGAGGCGCAAAAACTCTTCATCACTCGTTGGTGCTTGGTATGTTGATAGGAAACTAAGGACCGTTTTGATCCCAGATGCATGAGTGGACCTATCGACACGGTTCCGGTATTTCCGGACTGATACAGCTTAGAGTTAGCTAAAACACAGATATATTTGTGTCTATGAGCACGCACGTACACATGCAGATACATTAAAACACAAATAACTTTTTTTAAAAAAAATATTGTTTGATTGTCTCATTTCTTGAAACAATTCAAGAAGCCTAAAATTCAGGCATATGTATATATACTTATAACAAAACATCGTAAAAGGTACTACAGGAAATTAGACAAGCGCAAACTCTATATTCCTTACCTATGATTGCAGTCTTCTGTATATTAGTCTAATTTAAGACTATTTAACTTACTAGTTCAGTAAGTCTTCCTGATAACAATCCTAATTAGTCTTTTCAAACTCCTTAATCAATACCGACCAAGATTTCTGCAGGATAGGAAAAGACTTGGTTTGATTGATTTGACAATTTAATTAAGAAAAAGATTTTCCAGAAATTTAGAATTCAGAACCATTAAACATGCCTACATACTCACTTAGTTGTGCTAATTGCAATTTATATAAGCTTTTTCGCATGAATTTTCTTATCTTAATCAACAAGATAGAGTCATACTAGCCAAATACCTATTTGTCCGAAAACAAATAAATATTTCCTCACCATCATCATCATCATTAGTCTTTTATCGTCCGTCCTAAGATTAGCTAGACCTCTTTATCATGGACATCGCGGATCCAATACTCTCTGAACTAGCCTAGTTCGTCTTGCCATCTTATATTCTGTTGGCCACGGTTTTGCATGCGATCTCTGGATGGCTGTGTTGTTAGTCGTGATGTCCAATGGTTGTCTGCCATTTTTGCAACATGGCCAGCCCATTGCCATTTGAGTTTACTAATAAATTACCCACTTTACCAAAACTCACAATCTACTTACGTATTCACCAGTTTCTAGTAACACCACAATCTTGAAAAGGATCGGTTAATAAGCGATACGTCGAAATAAAAGAACTATTTGGATTCAAAAAGTCTTCCGGTATTGTCATTTCACTCTCGAATTGTCGGATTACGCATAATCCATATCAATACTTTGATCATATACATGTGCATACGAGAGTGTTTACCTGCAAGTGCGAGCAAGAGTATTTATCAGCCGAGCAGTCTGACTTTGGCATAAGTTGCAATCGAAAAAAATTTACTGACGTTGAATTTCTTAAAAGTAAGAAGAAGTGTCAACACAAAAAATAGAAGTCGCTTTCTGTGAAGATGTAAAAATATAAAAATTTTGAGAAGCGGTGAAAAGCAATTTAGATATCGTTATCGGGGAGAGAGGAATTCATCTTGTAAACAAGTGGGAATTATATGGACCAGGAAGAAGTAAAGACTAATACAATGGTAACAAGAAAGAAGAAAGAAGGGAGAAGAAAGAGAGGAAGGAAGAAGGATAGAGAAAAGGGGAGAAGAGGAGGGTAGGAGAGAAGTAAGGGAAAAGAAAGGAAGAAAAGAAGGAAAAAAGAAAAAGGATAAAGAAAGAGAGAACGAAAGAAAAGGAAGAAATGAAGGAAAAGACAGAAAGGGGGAAAGAAGAGGAAAGACAGAAAGGGGGAAAGAAGAGGAAAGACAGAAAGGGGGAAAGAAGAGGAAAGACAGAAAAGGAGAGAAAGAGAGAAGAGAAAGGAAGAAGGAAAAGGGAGAGAAAAGGGAAGAAAGGGAAAAGAAAGAAAGAAAAAGGGAAAGAAAGGAGGGAAAGAAGAAAGAAAGCAAAAGAGAGATAAAAGGACATGAAAGAATGAATGAGAAGGAAGAAACAGAGGGAGAGAAAGAGAAGGAGGAAAGAATAGAGAGAAAGAAAAAAGTAGAAAAAAATGGAAAGAAAGGAAAGTAAAATGAAAGGAGGGAAAGGGGAAGAAAGAAAGAAGAAAACAGAGAAAAAGAAAGAAAAAAGAAAGACAGAAATGAAGGAAAGGGAAAAAAGAAGTGAAAAAAGAAGAAAGAAAGGAAAGGAACAGCGGTAGGGAGAAAAAAGGAGAAATGAAAGAAAGAAAAAATGAAAGAAAAAAGACGAGAAAGGAAGAAAAAAGAAAAAACAAAAAAAAGCACAGAAGAAAGACAGAAGAGGAAGAAAAGGAGAAAAGGAAAGAAATTGAGGAAGAAAAGGAAAAAGAGAAAAAAATAGAAGAAAGAATGAAAAAGAAAAAAAGAAGGAAAGGAAGAAAAAGGAAAAAGAAAGAAATATCCGAGAAAGACAAAGAAAGAAGGAGTATAAATAAACAGAAGAAGAATAGAGGAGAGATGAAGAAAGAAAGGACAAAGAAAGAGAGAAAACGACAAACCTGATTGCTACAGTGTCAACTTCACTTCAATTTCTACACCGACGAAGACGATTTCTTACAACTCTTGTATCGTAAATATGATAATTGTATTATCGAGAAATGGATACATAATCCGAGAGAAATAATTATGAATGTGTTTTATCCATCAGGAATTCTATTTGAAATGATCTCTCGTTATCACATGGTGAATTTATCTTTTTTCAAAGACAGCGTAAGTAGAATGAACAATTAAAGAAAATGGGGCTATTACAAGAATCAAACCTGCAACTGATAGCCTGACCAACTTCCAAACTTGAGACATCTATAATGACAGTTTTGGTTGATGGTTTCCAAAAAAAAAAGGAATGCATCAATTTATCTATTAGGACTATTAGAAACTGTCAACATCAATATAAGTTTCTTCAGTTTTCAAGTGAATCTGGATGATCATGTATATATCACGGATACAGCCAGTACCAATGGAGCTGAAAAATTGGGGTTAGAAAAATTAAATATATTCATCATGCCAAACCTTTTTGCAGGGAGAGGTCAATTTACAATGTAGGTTTATGTTAAATTGGTCTTTCAGTTTGTGGGCGGCAGCGTTTACGCTTGTGTTTCTGAAAATTCAGGCTTTTTTGTGATCCATTGAAAGGTAAGTGACTTTATTCATTGACCTTTTTTTTCAGATTTTCGAATTGATCATCCCGGACACGGTATGCTGCCAAAACACGTGACGTTTTTTTTCTATCGAGCGACGAACTAGACCTCTTTTCTGGTTAGTACTACCCGAAAGTGCCGGGAATTAGATCAATCGGTCCATCAGTCAAGTTGGCGTGTCTAGCTGGACTTTCAACACGTTTGCGAGAATCACACCTCGAGGAAATGAAGAACATCATTTTCTATTCATTTTTCATTTCTTTGATGATGACGTTTCATGCCTTGGGGTGGGTGGGGGGCTTAAGCATAAACAAAACTACTCAACGTTTATGGATTCAAAAGAAAAAAAACTCAGCTCTTCTACCGCTATCAATTGCGTGTTGACATCCATTTTCCTGGTTCTGGTGTTGTGAAAATGGCCGGGTTAATCATCCTGGGAGTGTAAGTGGACGAACATCAACAGATCTTCAAAGGAGCAAAATAAAAGTACATTTGACAAGATGTGTGTACGTGAGCAAATACGTGTGCGCTTGCTTACATGTGTGAACTCCTGTATGCTCAAATAGGCCCCGAGGTTAAACATAAGTTTTGTCCGACACGAAAAAGCAGTCATCTTCTTATGAGTTCGAGAAAACGTTGTTAATTTATTAATATAGAAATAACATAGGGCTCCATTGTGGTTTCAGTAACAAGTAGGTTAAATGAAGTGAAGATGCTTGCCAAACACCTAAGAAAAACTGCCAAACATAGCTAAAGGACCCCATCTGTCGAGCAATTTACCAAAGGCTGAGGGACAAGTAGATTCGTGCCTTACCCAAGTGTAGTGAATGTTAACAGTCTCGACCGAAGCTCGAACTTGGCTCGTTGATGCTTTGCCAGTAACCGTTACGCCTCTCCGTACCTTTTCTGTCGGTTGCATGCCGATATTCATCCTATAAGTTGTTGTGTATAAAAAAAAGTCTGGCCATTTATTCAGGATATGTTGAGGGATGCATACGAATCTTCAAAGTGACAAGATAGAAGTACATTTGACAGAACTAACGGAATTAAGAGAAACGCTCGACTGGAATTCTCCGATTTTAAGCGAATCGTATTAAACCCTCTCAACACTGGTCAGCCATAAGTTGTTTTATATATATATATATATATATATATATATATATATATATATATATATATATATAAGGCCTGTTCAGTTTGTTCGTTGGTTTGTTGGCTTGTTGATTTTCGGTCATGCTACAGCAAATAGAAAGGAAGGAGCTACCGTGAAGACACATATGCAAAATGGACTGCTGATAAGCAACGCTTTTTGTCGTGTGTTCGCTTGAAGTAGGCTGGCAACTGCTGCATGTAATATCACTAGAACAACTGGCAGTACATTCTGCAGTAGCTTTGCACTCGTGCACTACTGTAGTTGATGAGGGCTTACTTAGGACCAGTATAGCTAAGCGCAGCGGACTAAGATTCGTCCTGTGGCCTCAAATAATTACCTTCCCAGTTTCGGGGATGGGGGTCAGTAAGCCCTCGAACTGCACCGCCCTCTCTATTGCATTAAAAGAAACAAGGGGGTGCGTTCGCCCTGACGCCAAGGCAACACCAGTTGAAATTTTTCGAACTTTGATCCCGTAAACGGGAACCCACATTAAACCGACCACGTGTCACATCTGGCTCTCGTGGGCGAGTGTGTTCATATGATCATCACGACGATTGCTGTTTCGTTTTTTCAACCAAATTCTAATGCTTTGTTATTTTTTTAGAATGGTTGAAACGGAATTTGTGAAGTGTTATAGAAAATCAACAGAAAAAAAGAATTCAATTCACAGAATGGCTTTTTGCAATTAATATACATACACTCACACACACATGCATATATATATATATATATATATACATATATATATATATATATATATATATTTATATATATATATATGTGTGTGTGTGTGTGTGTGTATAAACTGTGTGTTTGTGTGTATTGATAAGAAATGGATATATGATTCGACAGAATGATTGTGAATTGGGTTCTATTATATATAAACTCTCATGTGAAATAATCTCCCGTCATTAGACCGAATGCACCATTTGTCATGCACAACGTAAATAGAATGACCAATTAAAGAAAATGGGGCTGCGGTAGGAATCGCACCTGCCACTGATATAACTGTGCCTACTCCACTTGGGCTTTTGCATTAACGGTGACTTTGGTAAGAGTAACGCTACGCTGAAGTGGATACCCTATCGTCTACAGATTTCTGCAGCAGTCCAATGTTCTTTAATTGTTTATTCTATTTACATCGTCTTTGCCAAATGGTACATTTGCCATGTTATAACAGGTGACCCTTTCAAATAAGAGCTTCTACATAATATAACGCATTTTATAATCATATATATATATATATATGTGTGTGTGTGTGTGTGTGTATGGATGACACAATAATATATATATATATATATATATATATATATATATATATATATGAATTTATATCTATATATGTATATATGAAGAAAGGACAATGTTAAATATATAACAGGCCTGTGTATATGTATTAATGTATTGAGTACACGGATACTATGGCAGTTCTATGTATGAAATCCGCCATTGTTGATTACAAATGATAAAGAGAGGGCTATACATACTGTTAATACGTACATCAAAGATAACATTCAAGTGGTAAAACCATTAAGTTTGGCAGATCGCACACACTACTGGACAAAACAATGAGCCAAGCTTTTTTATCAATTAATTCGCGATTACACATTTATTTTAACAATCATTGATTAAATATTTGACAATGTTATACAACAGTGCATGCAGTGTTTATTTGTAGAGTACGTTCCAGTATGTAAAATCTTTTCCTCTGCTTTTGTTTTTCCCCAGAAAACTGAGCCGTACGGTCGAAAAATCCGATAGTTTTTGCAGTCCGCTGTAAATAGTTGTTCTATATTTCTTATTCCTGATAAGTGTTGCAAATTTTTCCCGACTGTTTTTTTTTTTACCTTAATATGTGCCCGTATATATCTACGTTGTTATGATCTTTTACATGACAGAAAATGCTTTGCTCATTATTTTTGCCCCTGGGGTGTACAGTCCCCCATTGTGAACTCACAGCCATGGTACACTCTCAGCTCAGCTAAGTTGCTACCCTGTCGCATAACATATAAGTCAATGTCTATGTCCATAAAAAAAAATCCATCGAGGCAAAATCATTGTAGCAACTGTTCGTTTTTACAGCACCCAGATGGACTGTCTCACGGTTCTAAACGGTCCCTACTACTCTGCTTTTTATGCACATGTCTTACCCAAGGGCATCAGCGCGAAGCGAACGTAAAATTCCCCAACCGGTGTTTAACTTCAGTTTGTTGATTCCGTTCTCCGAGCCTCCAAACGTTTGGTCTTCCGTACTCTCATTTTGCACTCGGTGTATATTCTCATCACCAAAACATGTTTACAATTGTAACTATGATTTACCTACATTAGTGGCAACAGCTTATTTACACCAACCTCAATAACTGATTGTTGTCACAAGTTATTTTTGTCTACGACCACGCCTTGTTTACGTCAGCTTCCTTGGCTGCAATTTATCGACATTGTGTATAGAGCTTCGCTTACATCAATCATTGCAATTAATAATCAGCTTCCCTGGAAAACTTGCTTCAGCCAGCTGTTACGGCAAAACTTCCGTTCTAACGGCACTATTTAATGATACATGCATACATGCATGACGGTACATTTGTTTTTAGATGTACCCATGCATCTCTATCAAATGCGTTTCGGCCGGGCGGTTGGTTGGTCTGTCGATCGCTCCTGCTTACGTTAAACAACAGAAAAGGGAAAGAAGAAAGAGAAATGATGTCATTAATGCTATGATGTAAGAACAAAATGATGTGTTTGGCATTATTATACTTGTAGAATATTCCCATATCGTAATATTTTAAAATTATGAGAATCAATTGGCAGAAAAAAGACTACCTGCTCTTCTTCCCTCCTCCTGCTACTACCACAATGGATGGTGGACGTATCGTTGAACTTACGGTTCTCGTTATATTCTTGCAAGACTATTTTTCAAAGATTAGTCTGTAGTAATCACACATTGAAAGTTGGACAAAATTTTTCTTTTCACACACCGAGACTGACCACTTTTTAGACGGACACATTTGATTTGACACTGGATGACGTCGTTCAAACGTCTCCATTTTAGAAATGTAAACAGATAACACATATTTACTAAAGTTACTTACCCTCAGAAAAACGAGTCATTTTCTGATTAAAAAAAAGTAATTTGTCTTCTCAATCTAAAAAAGTTGAATATGGAAAAAACACGTATTTCTTGTTGTTGTTGTTATTGTTGTTGTTGTTGTTGTTTAGATTCGACAGTAATTTATCATCTGAAAAAATGTTCCATTTTCCATCAAACAGAGTTTGTTTTGTTTTTGTTTTTGTTTTTTTGATAAATACATTATTTTCGAAGGTTACTTACCCTAAAAAAAACAGTAGCTTTGTGTGTTACCGGGTTATCTTCAAAGTACTTTGAATGTTTTTTCCCGAAATTGATTATAAATATGGACAATACTTTCCGTGAAATATATAGATGTCTCATGGCTTTTTTTAATTTGTTCTCTCAGAAAATCGATGGCGAATATCCACGTCCGTGAATTCAAGTTGAAATTTGAACGTTTTACTTCCGCATTTGTCACAGTCCTTATTCTGACATTACTAGGTGTATCTGTCCGCAGTCCTGGAATGTTTTGTCCTGTTATTTTTTTCATAGCAGCTTTCACACTTCATACTACTTGCTAGAAGGTATGTTCCATCCAGTCGATTGAAGGTAAAGGGTCTTCGTTTGCATTCGGAGGACACATTGTATCTTTGAAAGTTTATCTAGCCATTTATTTTTACGGAGAAGTGGTTGAAGCTTTTACAGAAGATGGAACTGTACGTGCACCGATTCCCTGACAAAACCAGAAGAATGAAAGTCCCCGTGGTGAATAAAAACAAATAAACAAATTAATTATAATTAAGAAATATTCCATGGAAAATAGAATTAATTTTTTTTTTTCGTTTTATATTTCAAAGGTTATTTTTATATGTTCAAAAAATAAATCCCTAAAAACGTACTTACAACTAAAATAAATGCAAGTCGGTGACAGGATTAGTGAAAAAAATTGTAATTTCAACACGATGTTACTTCTAATTTCACAAAAAAATGTCAAAACTAACTTTTTTTTACTTCTTTTTGACTAATATTTGACTTGTTTCATTGAATTGTATTGAAAGCACAAAACTTACCTTTTTTCAGGCTAAGTAAGTAACTTTTAAAAAAATGTTTTTATCTTTTTAAAAATCTACCTTCGATATTTTTTTCTGTTTTTCTGGCGGTAAGTTACTTTTGAAACATAATAGAAAAAAATAACGTTCTTTCTTATATTCGACTTTTTTCTACATTGAAAGCAGAAAAAATACTTGTTATTCTGAGGGTAAGTAACTTCTGTAAACATGTATTATCTGTTTACGTTTTTAAAACAGCGAAGTTTGAATGACGATCTTGGGGTGCTGAATGTAAACTTGGTCCTAAATGTTTAGTGAATCATTTTTAAAATTCAAGTTTCTTAAAACCCTTTAAATGATGTCACTTAAAGTAACCCTGAAGAGGTAATGAAGAGGCACTTTTGTCTGTACTATATCGTTTCTCATTATCAATATGCTCCGGGCAAAATCGACCCGTTATACCTGTAAATTCGTTATTTATCCCGAGAGTGGCTTGATAGCAAGAGTCTACTTCATTTTGATCAGTACGTTTGCTTTTAGATTCTTGCAAGACTATTTTCGGTTATTAGTTTGCAGCAGAAGCAGATGGAAATTTCAACGCATTATTTTTAAAACTAAAAAAGTTCATTTCCTGCAGCAGCCCCTTTTTCTACAATTGCTTGTCAAGAACAAATGGTGTATTCACTGTGTAATGACAAGTGATCAGTTCAAACAGTTTCTATGTAACATAAGACAATTTGTAATCATTCTGTCGTGTCATATATCGACTTTAGTAACATACATGTCACGTTGAAAGAAACAAATAGAGCAGATATAGACCGTGAATAAGCAAGACGGGACTTTGGAGTTGAGACAGTTATATGGGCCTTTGCATTACTGACGGCTGTTTAGCTCAATGGTAAGAGCAACGCTACATTGAAGCGGCAACCTTATCGGTGGCAGGTTCGATTTTTATTCTGTTTACATTGTCCACGCCCATTGGTAAATACACCGTGTAATGGTGGATAAGAGTTTCTACACAATTATATATATATATATATATATATATATATATATATATATATATATATATATACATTATTGTGTCATCAACAGACAGCTGTTTCGATGTATTACATCTCTTCAGTGTGGCTACAGACTTTCCATTATCCCATCCAATACCACGAGGCAGGATTGAAACCTTCGCTTCAGACCCAGAGGCCGATGTCTTCCTCTGAGCTCGGGAACTGGATGGTCAGTAAGGCTGAATTTAAGCGATATATTTGTTTATTTACGGATAAATTCCCCATCCACCAGAGTGCTCTATTCCTATGGAAGAGCATATATATATATATATATATATATATATATATATATATATAAGCCTGGTTGTTGCAGGATCAAACCCCACTCCAGCATCTATCCCAACTGAGGATGATTATACATCTTTTGTATTGTATATACGATAAGTAAAATAATTATAGATATGTATTTTTCTTGTATAAATACATCTATTCATTAGAATGAAATTAGTTCGTGAGTATACGTAATGATACATTTTCGTTAATATCAATGACTTGTCAATCCAGCTCAGTCAGTAAAACAACCTCCTGGAAGTCAGTAGGTAATAATTTCACGATGGTAAGATGTTGATTTTATAAATCAGTTTACCCCACCCCCTGTACATGCAAACGCTTTTGTGATGATTGTTCTTTTGTTCTCGTTATTGTTAGGATAGAAAAATAAAGTCAACTCCAGTTCTTGAGTTTGAAAAGAATCTGAGAATGCCGTAATAACAGTAATCTATTGTATATCGATCTGGCATAGCAACTTGTTAGTCTCAGCCGGTTACCCTAGACAGAACAGAAATGACATTAAAAGTTGAGTTTTTTTTTCCACTAATTCCAGATCTTTTCATGACAGTAACACAAAATGGCCGTTTTATGATTTTATTGCTAAACATGGTTTAACCCAACTGTTACAACTCACCGATGCCACCAAAAATATCAAATATTATCATCATCAGTCTTTTAACGTCCATCGTCCAACATAGACCTTCCCCAGGTTCGCCACAATTCTTCATCATGGGCATCGCAGAGACAGTATTTCCTGAATTTGTCAAGGTTATCTCTCTATCTTGTGTTCTGTCGGCCTCGGTTTATCTCTGGGGATCCATGCTGTGAGTGGTGATGTCCATCGGTTGTCTTTCATTCTTGCAACATGGCCTGTCCATTTCCATTTTAGTTTTTTTTAAAGATTCCATGATGTTTCTGACTCCGTTTTCTTCCTTATGTACTGTACTGGCATGTGATCTCTCCATGTGAAGTTGAGCATGATTCTCTCATTTGCACGTTGCATGCGTCTCAGTTTGTAGGTCTGTCTCTTGATTATTAAATAACTTTGCGATTATATTGCACGGTTAAAAAGTACTTGTTGGCCTTGTGGTGTCGCATACTTTTAATTCACCCCTCCCCCATTGAGAGTGCATATCTGATTCGGTCGGACGGATAAGACTTTTTGTATTACAAGTCTAGTTAGTCGCTCAATTGAAACCGTCATGTGACCGACGTCTTTTGGCAGCATGCCATGTTAGTGGCAATCAATTAAAAAGTCAGGGAAATTGGATAAGTTACTTCTTTCACTTTTAGTTGGTTAGTGATCGCAGAAAGAGTCAGAATTTGACAAAAAAAACAATCAAACGCGAATGCTATGGCATAAAATTAAGGGATCAATTTGGCATTAATTTACATAGTAAACTAACCCCCCAATGCACACACAGACACACATTAAAAAATTATTTCACGGAAAACGTTTTTTCTAGTTAAAGTAAATGGTAAATGTTGAAAATTTTAGCCTTCTAGCCCCGTTGGTCCGACCTGTACGCATGATACAAACATAGCCAGCCAGTTAGCTTGAAAACTGAAGAGACAGCTTTGGGATGACTGTTGTAGTTGACGTCTTCTTATCTAGAAATAGATGAGAAATAGATTGTTATTATCAGAATGAGTGCTAACGCAGCCCCCACATTGCCGGGTAAAAAAAAGAGAGCATATCCAAATTTAGCACACATATACACACTATTTGACACCTACGTAAAGTTAAAATCCCCAAAAGGAGTGGTTCATCCAAAAATTCATCATCATCATCATCATCAGTCTTTTATCGTCCGTCGTTGGACAGATTTTCCCCAGGATTCACCACACTTATTGCTCTGTGTTTCATTGTTCATGCTAAACCCTAATTTTCAGCGCATTTTCAAAAAAAATAATAAATGAATGTAAAAGGGAGGCCACTTGGCAATTATCATCTATTAGTTATCTCCTTTGACAAATGTTACACACAGAAAATATAGTCTATCACATGGCGTATTCATCAGGTTATATTATGCAGCGAATAAGTAAAGACCTTTTTTTCCAAGAGTCAGGGATTTTTTTTTTTTTTGTAATTATTAACTGAAGTGCACATAGACACACACACACAGAGGCACACCTCGACAGACAGACATATGAACAAATGTATATGTATAAAAATAAGTAGAGATTCGCTCCACCATAGCAATGGGTCAGCCTCAACCGGTTACCGTAGATAGAGTAGAAAATGACAGACATTAGAAGTTTCGTTTCTCTCCTCTAGCTCCAGATCTCTTTCATGGCTGTAACGTGAAATGACAGTTTTAAGTTTCTTTTGCAAGACATTGTTCTTTCCTATCGATTTCCTGTCATACAGAGCAACAGATGATCAAAAGAAAATGTCGCTTAGATATTTATCACAGTATCTATACGTGCTTTGGTCTTGTTCAACGTCTTGCTGAGCCACAGGTGATTTGAGCCTGGTTTGCCCTTCTTTCGACTTCAAACGATTTACATCTACGATCTGTCTGATAACAAACTGATCTAGTTCCGTAGAACCATTCAATAATATCCCCATTTGCACGACACCGTTTAGCGCTGATTCGCAATCATCGGCGGTCACAGCCTTCCAAGGTCCGTCGCTGGACATGGATTTTCCCAAAGATTCGTCGGACCTCTTGAAGCCATTATTTTCTGAATTTGTTTAGTTCGTCACGCCATCTTAATTTTTGTCAGCCTCAATTTTCTGGTGATCTCTGGGAATCCACGTTGTGATTCGTGATGTCCAATGGTTGTCCTGAACAGCCCATATATATATATGGATACAATGATATCTTGTTTTTCCTCCAATATAGTGTGCTATCTCCATGTGATGCCGAGCAAGGCTTTCTCATGTGCACGTTGCATGGTTTGAATTGGGGGGGGGGTCAATCTTTTGGTTAAGCCCCTTGTTTCAGCTCCATAGGTGACTTAAAGAAGGGTGTATTGGTCATATAACCTTCGTTTTATGATTATTAGGAGCTTTCTTTGCTGAAGGTTTGTGATCACAAAAAATTCTTATTTCACAAAAAAGAGAAACAGACGATAAAAGCATCAATTTAGCATAAAGTTACATTGCAAATTGAAACACTCACTAAAAACTTCTTCAAGGAAGTGTTAAAAAAACGTTATTTCTGAACTTGATAAGGGGGGGTGAACGTATATATTTTCAGCCCTTTAGCTCGGCTTTTACGTATAATGATCAGAATTAATTGGATTTCCTTGTTCTCTAGGGTTGAAATTGCTCTACTGGAAGCTTGTCAACCAAGAGCAGTTCTTTGGCTTTTTCTTTCTTTTAATGATTTTGTGAGGGTTTTATTGTCAAAATGTTGAAATGGCTGATTGACATAAGAATTTTAAAGGTTAGAAACTCTAAGACATGACATATATACAATCTAGGAGACACTAACATCTACATGTATGATAATTAGTAATATGCAGGTTTCTTCTGTGATGCTGAGGGTGTGATTGACGTAGTGAAGTGGAATTTCATTCATGTTTCGATGACTTATTAAAAATGCTACATTAAAAAAAATAACGAAAGAATAGAAAAGGGATAAAACAGAAACAAAAAACAAATAAAACTCCGTTTGTAGTCAATAAAACGCTATTCTCCAAGCTCACTATGTGATTTTTAATATGATTATCTTTTATGCACGTTGCGTGGTTCTCTGTTTGATGGTCAATCTTTTGGTCAACTTCCATATTTCAACTCCATATTCGACAGTTAAGCTGGTCATACCGAATGTGTGGAAACTAATTTGGTACATAAATCTCTCTGAATATACAAACGCATTTTGAGCCTTGTATATTACCAGCGCGGTTATTATATATGTCCCGCTCCCGGAAATACTGGTGATTATTACACATACCAGTATGCTCCTATAGACGATGCGTGGAGTAAAGAGTGTGCAACGTATGTCAAAAAAAATCCTCAGTGTGCTGCCATACGATAACGTTTGAGAACTGTTAATTTGACAGTCCAAGATTTGATGCACAAAGCTGATTTCCATTCCGTGATATTATTCCCGGATTATACATTATACAGTGAAATTTCCAGATCAAAATTCAGGTGATAACTGCTGGTTTGCTTGTCAATGATTTTACACCAAGAATGTACATTATAATTTCGTTGCCTGACACGTACTTATCAGCTGGATTTTGATCTGAAAATTTCACTGTATAATAGTCAATTCAAGTGATTGATATCCCCACATGACTTTGTGATTAATATTCATGAATAAATTAAGTGCATTGTCAACGAAGCATGTAATGCAGGAATATGAATAATTCAGGTGTAATGCCTGTTCACCTCTAGGATGTAGACTAATCAATGCACCAGCCTCTATGAATGTATGAGTATACAATGCGTGTCAAATTATTATGCAGACACGTTTTTCTTTCTAAATTATTCTACAGTGGTGAAAATTTAATAATATCTCACCTTTTTGCATTACATAATTATACAATGCCTGTAAATATTGAAACTAAATTTACATGTGGTGAAGAATACGGGGAACTTTTGCTATTCCACAATTTTTCTTGTGCCAAATTACTAAGCATGGGTATAAAACGTAATAATACAGTAATTATATATTGATTAAATTATCAAATGGCACACAGTCAGAATTTTAAAAGTTTGGACAAGCTATAAAAACTCATACTCTTCCATAGGAATGGAGTACTCTGGTGGATGGGGAATTTATGCTAAATAGATATATCGCTTAAATTCAACCCTACTGACCGTCCAGCTCCACCGAGTAGAGGTAGGTTACCAGCCTCTGGGTCTGAAGTGAAGGATACGATCCGGCCTCGTGGTACTGCATGGGATAATGGATAGTCTATAGCCACACTGAAAAGTTGTAATACAACGAAACAGCGTTAATAGTGTGCAATTTTGAAAACAAAACCTCCAATAGAGATCATTCATTTTGAAATTTCAGATCTTTGTGAATGAATCACAGATATTAGTAGACTGTCAATTGATTCAGTTATATTTTGATTTCTTCCGACGTAATAGCTTGTCATGTGTGTTTAATGGCAAATGGCTCTAGAGTCATTTAGTTTCGACAAACTTCATTATGAAAGAGACTGCCTTTGATAGAATTGTTACAGCTGTCACATCAGCGCGCATTATTCTAAAAAAATATTAATATTTGCGTATTTTTATTCGTTGATATTAACATTGAGAATTTTTTTTTAAAAAAAAGGTAATCGTGCGACGAATACGCTCCAAAATGATTTGTGCAGTTGATGAAGAAGGTCAAATAAGGTAATCAGTAAACAAATATTAACATGGTAATGATATATATATATATATATATATATATATATAATTAAGTAATTGAGTCATCCACAGGCAGCTGTTTCGTTGTATCACAACTCTTCAGTGTGGCAATACTATCGAGTATTGAGAATAACAGGTATTTTTTTAATTCCTCGATTCTTATCGTACCTGATTATTAAGCAGGGATAGGAAACACAGAAACACTGATTATTTATTGATTAAATCATCAAATAGCTGACTGAATAAAGAAAGTTCAAACAAGCTATAAAATCGCATATACGTGAAATATTAAAGCCTATAAATTAACAACATGTAATTTTGAAAACAAAGACTTCGATACAGATCATCTATTTTAAAATATAATATCCTTTCCAACGAATCATAGATATTAGTCGATTATCGATTGATTTTGTTTGTTTTTGGTTTTTTTTCTAAATTTCTCGGTTGTAAAAGCCTCCGCTTTGCCATAAGTCTTCATTGGTAGAAAACGCCCATTTTCATACATCTTCCTCTTGGAGGCGATCCAAACAGTTTCAATTGGGTTGCAATCAGAGGGAAATCGTGGCCTGTCCATTATTCTATCATTTATGAATCTATTATAGTCAGGTGTTCGACCGTTGCGTGCGGACTGTACAAAAGGGCGTTGCCTTGCATTAAGATAAGTTTCTTACGTACACTTAGAGACTTGTTTATAAACTAGGGCTGAAAATCGCCTTTCAAAAATTTAATATAAATCAGGGAAGTAATTTCTACTGCATCTAATACACACCTTTGTCCAACCAACTCATCTCCTATAATTCCAGCCGGAAACGTAACTCCTCCGCTACCTTGATGATGCTTAATCGTTCAGGAAGCTTCTTTTCCTTTGCAAGGCAGCTCACACTCCGTCCACCCTGTTCATCAAGGGTTGTTCTGGGAGGGAAGTCAATTTTCAAATACCTTTTATACCATTCAAAACATTTTAACTAGTGTCTGGACTTCAAAGTCGGTCGAATATCAGGCCGGACACATTTTGCAACACGATGGGGAATTTTATATCAAGAGAATTTGGACACGTTACTGCGATCAACGTCATTGAATATAGTTCTACAGCATAGAACGGGTTTTTTTTCTGATCATACGCTCAATTCCGCAGTGTTATTACCATTGCCAGTATCTGATGTTCTATGTTATACACCAAGGTCTTTAAAGTATTTCTTCATTGTTCAACGGGCCCAATCAAGTAGTTTTGTTATTCCAAGGATTGAACTACCCTTTTTCAAGCGGTGTGATCATAGATTTTTTCTCAGCCTGCAATAAATCACTTTTGCGACTCATATTTAAAGACCTTTGCTGTGGTTATCTAATGATTTGACGAACTTGAAATACAAGATTACAACAATAATGGCTTCCGTTTGTTTACCCCGGCGCAGGAGGTGTTGCCAATGTTTGAGTCAAATTATTATTTCTATCTTACGTAAAATTAGATTTACAACAATAGAAGCCTTTTGCCTAATGATTTGACACGCACAGTAAAATAGGCATTAAAGATTGCAGTCATACTACTCTCTTTCCTTTCATATCCGAGGGAGGATCAATATGTCAGTAGCTTGACTCAGTAAATAGCTGGATTTTTATCAGAAAGAAAATTCACTAAAAGAGAGACCAGGGCTAGCTGGTTCATTTTACAAGCACATTGACAACGCCTTGTGCCAACGTAGCAAAAATGAAGACATTCTGCCAGAAGTAAAGAAACGGAAGCCATGTTTGTCATAACTTGGATGGCTGTAACTAACAATGCATCAACCAGCCCTGAACACCTTGATGGGTGACTGGCCGGCAATAGCAGACGTCGTTAGCAGCTGAGGGTCGCGTAGAGTGCATCCCGTGATCCTTCCGAAGGGGGGGGGCGATCCCTACGAAACGCCCGATATTGCAACCCAAAGCTCTACCATAAGTCCTGAACACTGTGACTGACCTGACTGCAAGCGACGAGAAATGAACGAATGGCTCGGGGAGAAGAAAGGAGATGAAACAGATCTGATTAATCACTCAATATAAACCGCTACGTGACCAATATCTTTTAGCAGCATGCCGTATTTGGGGTAACTAATTGAAAAATTGGAATAAGGGATGATCAATCAATGAGTCATTTCTCTTGCATTTTGTTGGTCCATGATCACTAAAAAGTCCGAATTTTCGAGATATAAGCACGAATGCCGCAAGACACAAACTAAAGGTATTTAGGGAAAAAATTTTTCCTGATGTAATAGATAATAAAAATTTTAATTTTCGGTCCTGTTCACGCATTACGCGTACAAGTTTGCGTGATACATACAGAGTCAGTCATCTAGCCAGACTGACTTAAAAACTGAAGAATCTTAGTTTTGTTGGCAGTTTTGGTTGACGGTTCCTTATAAGTTTCAATTATTTGAATGTTGATATTTCATCTGATTTCCAACGATCATTTGGATTTTAAGTCATTATTTCCGACTTTTTTCTCGGGATTAATTTGGAGGCCAAGAAACAAATTTTATAGACACATCAGAAACCGTCAATCGAAACTGTCACCAATGATGTCAACGTGTGTTTTCTATCGGTTTTCAAGTTTTTCCTGTTGACTGGCTATGTATGTATTCCGCGTACCGGCCACACCAGTTTAGCTAGAGGGCTGAAAATGTAAATAGTTACTCATGATATCTACATAAGAGTTTTTTTCTTGTTTTGTTTACTAAAAACCCCTACCCTAAAGAGGACTTTAGAAGAGGGGATCAATTTGAAATGTAAGTTTATGCTGAATGGATCACTCTCAGGTTTTGTTTTGTTTTTTTTTCAATTTAGACTTTTTAGTGATCACTACCCAACAAACGGCAAAATAAGCAAGTTATTCATCGATCATCCCGAAATTTTGTAATTGATCAACCCCAACGTGACATGGGGCCAAAAGATGTTGGTCACATGACAGTTTCTATTGGTTGACTACCCAGACCTGTTACTCTATCTTCTAGGTCCTATCGCAAATATCAAAGGTCTTTTGAAATAATTATCAAAAAGACTCGAATAAGAAATCGAAACCAAAACAGAGAAAAAAAAAAGAAAATGAACCTCAGGAAAATTAATCACTCTATAGGAATCGTCACGTGACCAACGTCTTTCGGCAACAACCTGTGCTGGGGGTGGGGTGTATGTAAATAAACAATTTTAAGAAAGGGGTGATCAATGAATAAGTTTCTGCTCCTACCTTTTGTTGGACAGCAACCACAAAAAAAAATATCTGAATTTTCAAAAACCAGTGCAACGCAAAGTAGGGATAAGTTAAGCATAAACTTAATTTGCAAATTGAATCGTCACCTTAAAACTTATTTAGATGGGATGATTGAAAAAAAACAAACCAAATAAGAAGTAAATGTTGACATTTCCGGGCCGTTCGCTCCTTTGATGCGGCCTTGACGCGTGATACATAAATAGCTAGTCAGCTTGCCAGAAAGAAAGCCAGCCAACCAGAAATACTGTTAGAAAGACTACCAGCCAATCAGAAGGACAGCCAGCCAGACAGCCAGAAATACAGTTAGAAAGACAGCCAGCCAGCCAGAAAGACAGCTAGCCAGCCTGAAAGACGGCCAGTCAGCCAGAAAGACAGTTAGAGAGACAGCCAGCCAGAAAGACAACTAGCCAGCCAGAAAGACAGCTAGCCGGCCAGGAGGACGGCCAGTCAGCCAGAAAGACGGCCAGTCAGCCAGAAAGACGGCCAGTCAGCCAGAAAGACAGTTAGAAAGACAGCCAGCCAGCTAGCCAGAAAGACAGCTAGCCAGCCAGAAAGACAGCTTGCCAGCCAGAAAGATGGCCAGTCAGCAAGAAAGATGGCCTGAAAGAAAGCCAGCCAGCCAGAAATACTGCTAGAAAGCCAGCCAGCCAGCCAGCCAGCCAGCAAGAAATACAACTGGAAAGACAGCCAGCCAGCCAGAAATACAGCTAAAAAGACAGCCAACCAACTGAAGGGACAACCGGACCAACTTAAAAAGCCCCAGGAACAGTTTTGATGACAGTTTTGGTTGATGGTTTCTAATAGTGATTAAATGATCTGAAATGGGTTCAGAGTATATGAAAGGGAGATTGAGTCAACAAAAAGAAAATGAACCTAAAATTCAATAATTTCTCTGTTTCTACATAAGAAAGAGAGAGAGAGAGACAGAGAGAGAGACAGAGAGAGATAAGCAGAGACAGAGAGAGGGAGAGAGAGAGGCAAAGACACAGAGAGAGAGAGGGGGGAGACTTTTAGAATTAAGATCTTTCTGAAGATATCTGTGTGTTCGAATGCAATATGACTACGTACACGGATGTCTTGTGGGGCAGTAAATTCAGATTTAGGAATTAACTTCCCTGTTAGTACCCATCTAGTAAAGCCAATATACATTGTCCGTCCATCTGTCTATCAGTCTATCTGTTTGCACCCCCCCCCTCTCTCTCTCTCTCTCTCTCTCTCTCTCTCTCTTTCTCTCTCTCTCTCTCTTACGCATACACACACACACACATACTCGTACATGACGTATTGGAATATATATATATATATATATATATATATATATATATATGTATATATATATATATACACATATATATATATATATATAGAGAGAGAGAGAGAGAGAGAGAGAGCGAGAGAGAACAACCGTAGCCATCAAAGACAGCAAAGTATTTTAAGTTTTGTACATGTTTGTTCGCTTGTGTGTTCGCTTGTGCATTGTAGTGCTCCTGGGCGTACCATTTTGTCTACCGACTTGAAATTGACATCACTACCCCAGAACATTTCTACAGAACATTTCTTTCGAAGCTTTTTTCGATCTTTTTGGGCCCTATTTTGACGAATGTAATAATAATATCTAAATTCTACAAACAATAGACGTTTCTGAATGCTTTTTTTTACTCTATTTTAGATGGTTTCCCGTAGAAAACGCCAGTGGTGCCATTCTATCCATTCTGACCAGAATTATTCTTTGATGGAATTTCTCTTTACCTGGCTTCAAATTTCGACGCTACAGTTGTCCAGTTATTGACTTTGATGACATATATATATATATATATATATATATATATATATATATATATATATATATATATATGTATGTATATATATATATATATACATATGTATATATATATATATATATATATATATACTTAAAGAAGAGATTAGAATAATTGGAATGTTCAATGCAAGTAATTTGTTTTTATTGCTTCGTTTAAACTAGACATTAAATCACATTGATTTGAGAAAAAAACTTCTCGAATCTTTTGCAGCATTTGAATTGTTATTGTCTTGTTTTAAGCTATATCTGAAAATCAAGTCAAAAGTTTTCTAATGATTCAACAGTGTCCAGAAAAAATGACTTTTCAGAATGAGCCAAATCTGTCTCCTAAACGATATTTTATTGAAAGTATATCACAAAGTGTCTTCTGTATCATCGGAAAATTTGCACGATGCTCGTTGAAGAATGGATTGATGGATATTTTTTAATCCAATATTCAATATTTATTACTCCTGATGAGAAAAAAGTAAAAAATCGTTCATTCTTGTTTTTTTGTTTTTTCTTCTTTTCAGTTCTGCCGATTTTAGTATTTAACAGCATCACTTACACACACACATGAAGGGTCAGCAGTCAGTAATACTTCTACTTTCTTCCTCCCTCTAACCGTCTTTAAAGAGAAGGAGAAAATAAAACTTATGTTTCCACTGTGACTTTTTGAACTGAACAGATGAATAAACCAATAAATTTGGTGCTAAAGGCTTTCATATATATGTATTTATGAAATAATGTTCTGTTCCCAAATTGCGGACATTCTCTGGGGAAACTGTACTCGTCCTGCTAACGTTAATAAAACGATGTATAGTTTCTCTTAACTGTGACCACTGTTGAGAGTATTTAAAGAGAGTCACTCGCAAAAATTTCCCAGCAAGCAATTTTCCCACTTTCGTTTCATCTGTCAGGCGTACATTTATCTCGTCACTCTGAGATCCGTTAATATCCGTCTACTAACTCTGTGATAAAGTATATAATTGAAAATATATCTGGAATCGTTTTAGGTATTGGGTAAAGTCAAAAGTTCAGAAGAGAAACGGTCCAACCGAGAATCGGCAATTTCTCATGCACCATAGCTAGAAAAATTGATGCAACTGATGCAGGAGTGGCGTAGTGGTTACCAGGACACTCAACATGGGGAAAGGCATGAATCCACTTATCCCTCAGCCATGAGTAGAAAAGGCAGGGCAGTTGCAGTCCTTTAGGTCTGTATGGCAGTTCATCTCGGGAACAGGACTAGCAACTCCATTCTGTTGAACGTACGTGTTACTGAAACCACAAGGCGGCCCTATGCTCCACAAAGAATCTATCAGAATAAATAAACAGCGATTTTTTTTTCTTGAATCCATTAGAAGATGACTACTTCCTTTTCTTGTCAGATGTAAGTTATGTTTGACCCCCAGCCATGTTGGGGTATACACATACACACACACCTGTCAAATGTACTTTTATCTCGCCACTTTGAAGATCCTTTAATATCCGTTTACTGCGATTTCAAAAATGATTAAGGCGGCCATTTTTATAGACGAGAGCCAATAAAAAATGGATGTCAGCACGCAATTGATAGCAAAGAGGAGCTCAGAGTCATTTCATTTCAATTCATATGAGATGACCTTTTCTGTTTCTTGTTAGATTCACTCGTGTTCAACAACCGCCGATATTTTTGGCCTTTGCATACATACCAACTGAGTGAGAGAGAGACAGACAGAGAGAGAGACGAAGAGAGAGACAGAGGCAGAGAAAGATAGAAAGAGAGAGTGAACATTGAGAGAGAATGACTGTATATATAAACCGAAGTAAAAGATGACCCCAAAACTAAGATGTTAATTCAAGATTAGTCCAATATTCACCGGATAAATCGACTCTCCACACATAAGCAAGTGAGCATATCTATCAATCTATCTACCTCTCTCTCTCTCTCTCTATATATATATATATATATATATATATATATATAAAAGGAAGTGAGGATTTGCTACCCAAACACGTTCATGTTTCATTACATTTTAAGCTTTACTGTAAATAAACTAAATGTTTAATGCTGAATTTATCGATCACTTCATGAAACAAACATGACACATCAGATATTTATGATATCGTATTATATTGCATTCCTGATTTGTATTGTATTGTGCGTATATATATATATATATATATATATATATATATATATATATATATATATATATATATATATATATTCGAAACTGTCAACGAAAACTGTCACCAGTACAGTCAAAATAGATTTTCTTTCACTTTTTAAACTGGTTTGGCTAGCTATGCAGGTACTTATCAACGTATCACGCTTACAGACTGCATCAATGGAGCTAGAGAAATGAAAATTGAAATATTTACTCCTCATTATGTCTTTAAAAACATTTTTTTCTAATTGTTTGTTCACACACACGCTCACGAACCCAATTACCTATCTAGGGTTTTGTCGGTTTGTGAGGTTTATGCTAAATTGAATCCCTAGTCTGTGTGCACAAGATTTTTGAAAAGTCACCGTTTTTAGTGATAACTGCACAATAAAAGCCGAGAGAAGTAGTTCATTCAGTGATTATCTTTTTTCCAATTTTTCAAATTGTTAACCTTTTTCTTAATCTTTGCAATCTATTGATCAGGCTACAGTAATATTCCACACTCAGGCTCTGCTGTTTACTGCTGTGGATAGCACCTCGAACAATCTTTGCTTGCGAAGCCAGGCCATTTATTAACACATTTATTATATATATATATATATATATATATATATATATATATATATATATATATATATATATATATATATATATATACTTAGTTATACTGTGAAAATATGAGGCAAAGCTGGAGTGTGTTGTATGAAAGGAGTAGTTTATTTACATAGTCATTCCAACAGCTCTAACCGCAAAAGTAGCAACATTATCTACCTCTTCTAATGCACACAATATAAAATACAATACATAGGGAAATCTGAGCGGCCTTCAAACATCAGACTCAATAATTATAGACACAGATTTAGGTACAACAATTATAACAATTCACTCTCAACAGAGCAACACTTTCGCCTACCAAACCTTAACTTTCACAATGATACAAAATTTACCATTATCCAAAGGATAGAGAAGAATACACTTAACAAGACCACATAAATCCCCAAGAGCCATGTAGACTTGTGGATATTACTTCTACAAATTCTTCCCCCTTAATAGACCAAGTATCAACTTAAACAACCTGACACTTAACTCCAACCAATATGCTTATCAACATCGCTACAGAATACTCGACCTGCACACAAGCTCTAAGCCTAAAGATTACAATGCACACCAAAAACCCCTCAAAAAGATTATCCAGAAGTACCCCAAGGACAACTACGAAAAAATACATATCGCCCAAGTCCGGAAGAATGAATAGTTAATAGTGGAAGCTACGTAGGCGTGATCTAATTACCAGGGTTCGATCCAATTTTCTTTGGGTGAATCTGTAAGGAATAGAAATGAAGCTCACTGTAAAATTCAAAAGATGCATCAAAAGAATCCAGCATTTGTAGTTTATTTAATGTTAAGATGGATCGAAAAAACAAATCAAAATATCAACTAAAGATAGGTATTGTCAAACAAGGAACATGGAATATGAATAAAAAAGGGAGACCCTCAAAAGAAGCGGAAATCAGACGAAGGATCACTCTCCATTGGCAAGCTTCCGGTAGAGCAAGCTCAACCTTCAGTGACAAAAAAACCCGTCAGTCCAAAAAAAGAAATCAACAACCGATAGTAATCTATGGTGCTGAGAAATAGAACGTTACCAAATAGAAAACCATGCAAAGTGCACAAGAGAGAATCACCCTGAATATCATATTGGGAGACCATAAAACAGCCCAGTATATAAGATTTGAAAAAAAAAGTAGGCGTTAGAAATATCATAGAAATCACCAGGAAACTTAAATGGCAACGGACTGGTCATGTTGCGAGAATGGTAGACAACCACTGTACACTACAACTCACATCGTTGATTCCCAGGGATCGTATGTAAAACTGTGGTCGGTGAACTATGAAATGGCGTGAAGAACTAAACGATTTCCTTGACACCCAACCGATGCAGACATGGGAAAATGCCTAGTTGCATGCAATTTCAAGCTGTGAGTAATATCTATATACCTACTCTATATATATATCAAGTATTGAACACTCTTGGAATTAGGAATTTAGGAAAAAGAGGTTAATTTTGCATACGTATTCAAATATATCCATGTATGTATGTGTATATGTATATGTGTGTGTGTGTGTGTGTTTGTTGTACATATATGCATGCTCCGACCAGTCTCTCTCTCTCTCTCTCTCTCTCTCTATATATATATATATATATATATATATATATATATATATATATATATGTATATATAGATATATATATATATATATATAGAGAGAGAGAGAGAGAGAGAGATAGAAAGACCGGTTGAAACATGCATATATATATATATATATATATATATATATATGTCCTTGTTCATCTATACATATGAATGATTGACCCTATGAATATATAGATGTAAATTTATATTTACTTGGTATCCTTCTCCTGTCACTGTATTATACGCTAAGCTAAATTAATACTAAGTAATATATATATATATATATATATATATATATATATATATGTATACATATATATTACTTGATATCAAGTTATTTATACATATATACGTACACATATTACTTAATATTCAGTTAGTTACTAACCTTAGCTTAGTGAGTAATATTGTAACAGCAGAGGACACAAAGTAAGAAAGAATTTGCCTATATATATATATATATAAATATATATATATATATAAATATATATATATATATATATATATAGAGAGAGAGAGAGAGAGAGATAGATAGATAGATAGATAGATAGATAGATAGATAGATAGATAGTCAATCATACATAAGTAAATAGATAAACAAGGATATATAAATAAAAAATGTGTGTAGGGGTGTGCGTCTGTATATATGTGTCTCCATTCGTAGATATACTAATATGTAAATATGCGTAAGAATCCATGTACATGTATATGCGTTCACATCTGTGTGCGTACGTGTGTGTGTTTGTCTACTTGTGCAAATATTTATAATAATGTATATTGTACATCGATCAAATGGAGATGAAAGGAAATGTAAGTCTGAAAGTGATCAGATTAATAGGTGACTTACAATGTGGTCACGCACATAACTCCCACCAATCATTTGGAATCTCCTCCGTTTTATTTGCAAAAGAAATTCCAGACTCCAGCAATCAAGAGAGTGTTTGAGGAACTCCAGCATTGATGAAGCATTGCCAACATCCGTACTAAACGTATTTCTTTGTGGCTAAGAAGCTTTTGATCTCTACCATGAAGTGTTTCTTATAGTAAATTGGTAAGTATGAGAAACCTTTCACCATCACAACTGTCACCAAAACTTTCAACATAGGTTTCTTCAGCTTCAAAGATGGCCCATCAGTATCTCTTTCTGTCTCTCTCTCTCTCTCTCTCTCTCTCTCTCTCTCTCTATATATATATATATATATATATATATATATATATATATATATATACATATATATATATATGAATTTTAAATTGCGTCTTATTATATAGAAACTTATTCGAAATGATATACCGTTGATATATCACTCAATTTAGACAACGTAAATGGAAAAAAAAACAATTAAAGAAAATGGCCTTTTTGCAGGAATCGAAACTGCCACCGATAAGGTAGCTGCTTCGACGGAGCGATGCTCTTACCATTGAGCTAAACAACCGCCGCTAAAGCAAAGGCCAAAATATCTGCTTTCATCCTAAATCCCCATCTCGTTTATCCATGGTCTATTCGTTTCTTTCAACGCAACGGTTACATATTTGAGAAATGGACATATTTGGTCCGACAGAATGAATCATAAATAGCGTTATATTTTATCGGAACTTATTCTAACACTCTGTCGGAAAAAAATATATCTATTTCTTGAATATACACATATATTTACGAAAAGTTCAGGAGGAATCACTCGAGTCGTGTTTCTTAGTTCACCCAGTTATCAAGAGCGATGGATTATTTATCTATTGTTGGATATTGCTCTACATTACATGATCAATATATTGAGCACTTTTTTACTTTGATTCAATGAAAATAATTAGATTTATCAAAATTATTTATCAAAATGATTTTAAAATAAAAGTGTTTTATATCATATTTATAATTAAAAATGACTGTAGATTTAATATTCACATGGGTGAACACTCAATAGAAATGACACGTAGAGTGGGTCATGTCTGTTGTTATACTTATCGATCCCTCATTGTTAAAAATGTTTCTCCGGGTAACCTACTTAAGTGAGCCCTGTTTCAAAAAAATAAGTATGTAGTACAAAATGATATGAATATACAATGCACATTATGCCTTATGTAAAATGACAAACTACATGGCATGAACTATTTAATAAGAAAGTAGGATACTTGGGTGACGTGTTGATACAGCTATTTTCTTTTTAAAATTCCCGAAACTGTTACATGGTAATCAGCTGGTGATCCCAACAAAAGATAATTCATACATTGCACAACATAATGACAAAGTATAGGAGAAATAGGAAAAAAACACTTTGGAAGATTACATAAGTTGCATCGAAAGATATCGGGAAATGGGTAACTGAAGATACACAAGAATATTTACTGATAAAGTTCTTTAATGTCTAGAGTTTAAAGCTGTGAAGGTTTCTAAACTATATATATATATAGATATAGGAAACAGGGAAAAAACACTTTTGAAGATTACATAAATTGCATTGAAAGATATTGGGAAATAGGAGACTGACGTGACACAAGAAATCTATTTTAATGTTTAGTTTTTTTCTAAAGCTGTAAAGCTTTCTTGACTATATATATACATGAGTGTGTGTATGTGTATGTGTGTATCATTTCAGACACAGGAGATATTAATGTTTTGTTCCTAAAAACTGGTTGATAACAGGATCTGTATCGTGTAACCAGCCTCTGTTTCTTTTTTCTTTGAACCAAGGACATAAACTCCCAAAGCGTACTCCCAAATACTGTCATCGATTTTCCAGTCGCTTGTGCTGTATTTGGGATCACAGTAGGGCTGGAAAAGAAAAGGTAATGCTCAGTCAAGCACCATATGAACCCTGCATTGAGCCAAATATCTCTGTGAAAGAAACCAGATTATAATCTATACGCTAGGGTATATAGAAACTGCACACCAGGTACCCGTACCATGAATTCTCTTGAGTGCCAATTTTGCGCCAGAGATCTCCAATTCCTGGCTGGGTTAAAAAGCAACGCCTGGCCTTGGCATTGCTGAGCGTTTCTTCAGAAGGGCATCATGTGGTGAGCAATCAAGAAATCATGGTGGGTATGTATAGATTGGGCGTACAGGCCGTACCAAAGGAACAAGAGGGCTGGAATTTTCAACATTTACTATCTATTAAATATATTGAGTTTTTTAGGGTTGGTTTTTTTTTCTAAATTTCCTCTGAGTAAGGTTTTAGTTGACAGGGGTTGTACAATTTGCTGTGTAATTTAATGCTAAATCTATCCCCAGTTGATGGCAGCATTTTCGTTCGTTTTTGAAAATTTAGAATTTCTTGGTGATCACTGCTAAAGAAAAGGCGAGAGAAGTAACTCATCTATTGATCATCACTTTTCCAAATGTTTTAATTGATCACCCCTAACACAGCATGCAGCCAAAAAAACGTTGATCAGATAACAGTTTCTATTGAGTGACTAACCAGACCGGTGTTTGTATATGTGCTGGTGTATAGAGGTTTGTTCATAAACAACCAAAAAAAAAGCGGAATACGTAATTGCCAGTGTGTGTGTATATCTGTTACAGAGAGATCCTAGGGATTTCAGTAATTATTTGAAATTTGTAGTTTCAGAATCAGTGTAGTAATGGTTAAAAAGCCTCTGATACGGACCATCAATGCTATACTGAGTTCAGTCTCGACCAGATTCCCAATTACCGTTGCTTTGCGTCGAACTAAGCTAAACTTGGTAAATATCGAACAGATTTTTGCCTCAGTGTTTACAGTCTGTGTACAACTTAGTTTGACAAACCGACTGTAACAATATATATATATATATATATATATATATGAATGAATTGCTTGACTTTGCCGAGATTGTGACAGCAGTAGGACCATAGACGGTGGGACATGTGTGCAGAGTTTCCCTCCAGCCTGAGCAATGGAATATGTATTGTAATCATTTTAGTGGATGGTGTTATCTAAAAATGAAGATGGCCTGATGATTGCCTTTTCTGTCTTGAAGCTCAAATTCATCATGAAGCATTGAATTTTCTTTGTATATGCCTATTAGCACACACACACGCGTACGTACATATATAAATTTATATTGAAATCCACACGTATAATGATTGGCAGTGTACAGATGTCTTCTATCACGTTAAGTGACGCAACTGAAGTAGTAAAGTAAAATATCTTGAATGTTCTAAAACTTAATAAAAATACTGAATTCAAAGAGTGATATGAAAATACTGTTTAACACAAATTGTGAAATATTTAGATAAGGGAATGGTTTGACCCAGCGAGGGTAATTATGTATGGATCCGCTCAAAAGTTCTATTATTCCGTCTGTGGCCCATTTTTCACCTTTCAGGAATACGTCATTGAAATTTGGTGAGAATTTTTTGATATATCGAGCGGACATTCATGAGTGCAATGAATGTGAATAAGAAAAAAAAAACAGAAAAATATCTCTCAGTCAAATAATAGTTCCTGGATCCGCTCCCGAATTCTGCTGCATCTTTCTTACCCATTGCCCGCTCTTTCGGAAAAAATAATTGAGATCAATTCATTACACTTGGAGATATCGTGTGGACAGTCATGAAATTTGATTGATATTATGACGTAGTTATTAATGGATCCACTCTTGAATTTAATCAGGTCTTCCGTACCCAATTGTCTACCCTTCCACAAGAAATTCATGGGTGACTTTCGAAATATCTTACAAAAAAGAAAAGCAATATTGTGTGGCTTTGACATAAAACTGCGACATCGGGGAGATAATTGTGTATGGATCTACTCAAAAATTCAGTCAGTCCATCTGTAGCTAATTGTCAACCATCACACTGGACTTCATGAAAAAAATAATTCAGAACTTTCAGAGGTATTGGGTGAGCAATCATGGGTGCATAAATAAATGTAATTGAAAAAAAAACGGAAAAATTTCTTTCGATCAAGGAAAAAATTCCTGGATCCGACTCAAAATTTTACCACCCTGTTGCCTGCCCTCTCACAAAATTTCATTGAAATCCATTCAGTACTTTCAAAGATATTGTGTGGGCAGACAAACAAGCAAACAAACAGATGGACAAACAAACGAGTAAACAGACCAACTAAGGGACTAAGAAACACAGTTAATAAATCTGTTCAACTTTGTTGACAGAGGTAAATAAAATCACATCCAGACAAATCTATAGATGAATAGTTACAAAAACATGGACTTATACAAACAAACACAAATCAATAAGTCCACCGCCTCATGGTGAACGAAGCATTTATTTTATACGACTAATTTCCGACATTCATCAAACATTGAGTTCACTCAATCACAGACGATAAAAGAATTGCAAACATCTGTTCATATTTAAAAGTTTCTTAAGAGACACTCCCATTGGAGTTTACGGTAGATACAAAATTGCTGCTCCGTATATTGATTTTGGAAAATAATTCTATCAGCCCGCTTTTATTGGGGCCCCTCAAATCAGATGATTCTCCACTTTCTCCCCAAGAGATTTTTCCCATCAAAAGACAACTATTATAAACAATGCAATGGGGAGAACTTTGTGTATAACTGTGTTTATAAACGCAGTTTGTTAAACAAATTTTTATCGCGTCCGCTGATTTTTGCATCTTTCTCCACCAAAAGACTTTTCAGGTCATTTTTTGTTTTGAAAATTGAATAACTGTTCTCGTCCCTGTCGATACTGTACGTTTTCATTTTTCATATACCTATCAATAATCACTATACATCCTTCTCAGAATTTCTATGGGGGGTCATTAAATTGTTTTGACTGCCATAGTGCCCTAACCCCGGCTTATTCCGCTTATTAAATTGCGACACAGTTTGCAACCAAACCTCACTCCTGCTTATTCCATCCCCAACCCGGCAATTTATCACCTGGGGGTATACGGCAGGTGACCTCAGTATATCCTGTGCGCATGATGCATACATAGTCTGATAGCCAGCAAACCAGACCAAACTGAAAACTGAAGAATACTATTCTGACTGCTACGGTGACAGTTATGGTTGACAGTTTCTTATCCGAAATAACATCGGTTTTTAATCACCAAGTAATTAAATGTTTTTCATTTATCATACCGCTTGATAATACACCCGTTGCCATACCATACCACAGACTTCTACAAGAATCTTGAGGGGTGCGGATCACGAGACAGCAGTCTATTAGAGAAAAGACATGAGTCCGGAATGCCATAGAAACTGTTATAAAACTCAAATGACAATGGGCTGGACATGTTGCAAGAATGGTAGATAACCGCTGAACATCATGACTCACAAGATGTCAGATGTGAGGCTGTGGCTGACAGAATGTAAGATGACGTGACGAGTTGGTTAAATTCAGAAAGCACTGGCTACACGATGCCCATGATAGAGAGATGAAGCGAATCCTGTGGAAGGTCTATGTCCAATGATAGACGCTAACAGACTGATGATGATGATGATGATGATGATGATGATGATTGATAACATCTAGATTTTCCATTATCTAGATGTTTCTAGATATTTTTTCACATTATCTCTTGCAATGGCAATGCTTTCACCTCCAAATGCTTTTGCAATTATTTGGTGTATATATAACACATAAATACCAATCTCCAATTAATTACTGTTAGGAAATTATAATGCGAGAATCTGGAAATTTTCTATGACAATTAAGAAGCAGAAATTAAAATAACTAGCAAAGGTCACAACCACAGGAAAGAGTTTGGAAGCCGTGAGTCCACTGGGAGCTGGACTGGAAAAGATCTTTAAGAATCTGGAAAGGATCTTTAGAAATTTTTCATCATCATCAGTCTTTCAACATCCGTCGTTGGACATAGACCTTCCCTAGGATTCGCCACACTTCTCTATCGTAGGCGTTGCGGAGCCAGCACTTTCTGAATATGTCTAGCTCGTCTTTCCATTTAATATTCAGCCGGCCTCGGTTGCGCATTTGATCTCGGGGAATCCATGTAGTGAGTCGTAATGTCCATCTGTTGCCCGCCATTCTAGCAACATGGCCAGCCTACCGCCATCTGAGATTTTTAATGGATTCTATGATGTCCCTGACTCTTATCTTTTCCCGGATGTTCTGTGCTGTCTTGTGGTCTCTCCAAGTGAGGCCCAGCATAATTCTTTCATCTGCACGTTGCATGGTTCTCAATTTCCAGATCTGTGCCTTGGTTAGGTTCCATGTTTTTTTTTTAATCTTCAAGTATTTTCAAATAATTGCTCCAATCAAAGTTGATAATTGGCTAAAATAAATAATCTTAAACATTCAATTGTTCGTATGAATTAAAGGTGGTGTATCGCTATAGTCATAAAGCAAGCAAAAAGCACTTAAACCGGAATTAGTTGCTTGCAAGTGTTTAGTGTGGTTCCTCTAGTGTAAGCAGCATTGATCGGACCAAGCTCTCGAAATCGCTTACATTAAAATCATTGTAAACATCTGTCGATATCTATTGTATTATTCTACGTATGTACACATAACCATTGGCGCAGAATCAATAACTTTTCATTTTATAAACATATATGCTAATTCTCTCTCTGTTTGTTTGCACATTAATCTTGTTGGTTAATTTACCTTCTTGTAATGACATATCAATCAATATTTCGCCGTAGAAACTCTTGAGACTTTATGTCTGATCACACAATAAAACAGTTCGAGATTAGTTGAGACTTAGAAAAATACAACGTAAAATTAGGATACTTGAATTCAAACATTCATCCCTTATTTTGTCAACAGAAAACTATTTGTTTTGTTTATCCTCTGCCGAATAGGTTTTAGAGTGGACTTCAGTTTGCAATGTAAGGTTATACTAAATTGGTGCTTAGTTTGTGCACACTTGGTTTTCCCAAACATGGTATGCTGCCAAAGATGTCGGTTTCTATCGAGTGACGAACCAGACTTGATTGTCTGGATAATTGTAGAATTGGTCTGTTCAAAAATGAAACCACGCATCACTTTCGATTTTGAGAGATCAAACAAAACGGTTACCGAATCTTTTCGTCTGATATATGTATGAGTATTCAAGTGGTACAAGAGATTGTATGATGGGTCGAAAATCATGAACTTTGTGAAAAGACATGCACTTCAAAGATCAGGCAAAAAAACTTAAAATTTAAATCAAACTACCCAATAAAAGTGCCGATCCATCCATAAATACTGATTCCTTGAATTTACTGAAACGTTTCAGAATTTCACGAAATTACCAGGAATTTCAATAATTCACTAGTTTCACAATCTTATCCTAATATTCTCATGGATAAATATATGTATATTGGTATAGGTATATTTGGGTTTGTCCGTCTCTTTTTGCGTGTGTTCGTGTGTGTGGAATAGTATGACCATAAAAGCCAATATTCCATATGATGCTTATCGATATTACCATTTTCTTCTCACTGGCAAGATTGACTTTTTCTTACTCAATGAACGCTGACAGATTCCTATTCTTCTCAATATAAATGCACGTACAAAGAAACCAGCCTTCAGCTAGATTAGCTGGATTATTAGTTTTACAAAATGATGTAAATACAGTGTTGCCCATAAATGAGTAAAAACCCTACCACCATTCTTTTTTTTTATGATAGTCAAATCAAAGATAGAAGGAAAGATCTTTGCCATTCGAAAGAATCACTTGACCCACGTCTTCTGGCAGATGCTTTGTTGGGGATGATCGATTAAAAAAAATTAGAAAATTGGTTGATCGCCAAAAAATTTACTTTTCTTGTCTTTTGTTGGTCGAAGATCACTAAGAGAAGTCGGAACTTTCAAAAAACAATGCCACGATCGGGAGGCCTCAGTTTCGTTGGCTACCATCCTTTCGAATAGGTGAGGGGGGTCATGACTCCCATCCCAATTTATTCCGATCTCACAGGTTAAGGTGTGTTCAAACGGCTACTAAGCACAGTTTTTCACACTCCTCGTTAATACCTGGAATTGAACTCGGATCCATTTTTTCTGGGGTATACGTGCTAACCATATCACCAGCAGACATTTGTACATGCGTTTGGTTTAATGTGACAGCATAGACGAATAGAGAATAATTTTCTCCATTACATTCGGTGAGGATTGTTCTTCTTATGGGACAAAGTCAACTCAAACTTGGCCAAGAGTTTGACAATCTCATCTGAATCAATTTTCTGTTCCTTTTCTATTTCTTACTCTCTGTAATCTCAATCGGATATTTTTTGCTCTTCTAGACAACCAATTCTCTCTCCTCAAATCTGTGTTCTTCAAATGGCAGGTCCAGACCCATACGTCGCAATTTCCTGCTGTCTGGGTCGCAGCTTCACGATGGTACAATAAATGAATAATAAGTGAGAAACATATTGGCGACAATGAAATGATTAAGATTTGTAATATGAATGCATTAAATAATCTTATTATTACCTTCGGCTTGAATAATTTATTTGCTAAATTTATGAAATCATAACAGTGATAGTAGCTTTAGGCAGAGTTGAGAAATGGCGTCAGAGGTTTAATGAAAGAGACAAGGAGAGTTATATTTTGTGTGTTATCTTAAAAGTCAGGATTCAGTCGGACTGTACCAAAAGACACATGAAAGCTTTTTATGTGTGCGCTAACATCTATACCTGTAAAAATGATTGTGTTATATATGAATAAATCGGTTCTAAACCTGGAGCTATTTCATTACGTAATTTATTTTTGATGATTCAAGCATTCTGATTTCAAGTTTTTTTCCGAAGTTTCAATTCAACTCAAGCTGATTTAATGTGTGATGATCAGACAGAAAGTTTCAAGAGTTATACGACGTAATTTCCATTGTTACCTCACGAAAGACGATCTCATATTCTTATAACCATACAATTGTTTTATTTGCTGTTACTTTATTTCATGCAGACGAATCCATTATAAGCTTTAGGTTATAACAGAAATCGGACTGGACAACGACAGAACTAATTATAAATTTGAATATACCAATTCGCATACATGCCTCTCATGTATATATGTACGCAAGTAGGTATGTATGTATGACAATGGTAATTAAATTATATCATGAAACGTTTCTGTTCATCTTAGATTAGGATAGGGTTAGTACAATGCGCGTGTACATGGTATATGCCAGCGGGTCACGAGGTTATTGCATCTTATGAAAACTGGCTTGCGATCTAAAATGTTTGAAGAAACTTGTTCTATACTGACTGGAGTCATGGAAATTCCACGGGTGTTAACAACTACATCAATTATGCCAATGCTCATTTTTTCTCTCACCCAATGACCCTATCATCTTATTCTCTCCCTTGCCCCTTCCCATGTTTGCAGGTCTATGGTTTTATGTACTGTTTTATTAGGTGTTTCTTAATTCTATAACGTTTGCTAAAATGTACCAGTCTGTTTACTTAAAGGCCATATAAATATAAAAGGAATCAATCAGTTTATGAAAAAAGTTTTAAAAAATACAAAATGAGAGAATAGCAGGATTTTTTTAAAAATGCAACAGCTGGTGATAATCGGAATAGCGTTGTCCTCATCATCAGTAGTAGCAGCAGCTATTATAAGTCCGCTGCTGGACAAAAGAATTATATTATAAGAGTAAATGAATAATCCCAGGATAGCAGAATACAAGAATGTATAACTATTATATATCCAATCACTCTATTTAGATGGATAGATATATGGAAATTGGTTGATTATTATCAGGGACAGCCCGAATACAAACTCAAAATTATTTATTTATTTATTTTCAGATAATGTTCAAGACTAATATGAGAAAGACTTGCTGAAGGGTACTGCTGAAGGGTACCATTAAAAAGCACAGAAAAATTGATTGCCGGAGCGGTGGCCGTTCTTGAGTTTTGCTTACACAGACGAACGGACATTCGTCGAACAGAAGTAATAGTAACTTTGGATCGTTTAAGATACGTCAGTATATTAGGAGGTTGTGAGATTATTGAACACTGGTCGCTATCGAAAAATATTAAGAATCCTGCTTCAAATATTCCCTTGCAAGGGTTTCTGCAGTAACAAGGAGTTGAGGGAGCCGGATCCAGGGACGGTGTAAATGCCCTGTTTTACCCCATCTTTCATGTTCCCCTGGTAATGATTAATAAGTCTCCTGCTGACGATTATTCGGTAGTAAAAACAACGATTTGATTTAATTCAGGTTCGGAATGTATTCAAGTTTGGAGATTCTTGAACATTTTTTATCCTTAGCAATTGGCGTCTAATAGAGGCCTGACTGAATATTTCTCCTTACTTTGGATTAGACCTCCTCACTTGGGGCGAGGGGTTAACGACCTGGAACCTTAGTGTATATTTGTATTCCCTGTATGTATATGTGCATCCATATATTCTTATTTGTATATTTGTTGATCTCTCTCTCTCTCTCTCTCTCTCTCTCTCTCTCTCTCTCTTCTTCTTCTTCTTCTTCTTCTTCTTCTTCTTCTTCTTCTTCTTCTTCTTCTTCTTCTGTTCCTTTAATTTATGTTCTTGGATATGTGTTTATGTTCCTTTGTGTGTGCATGCATCCTATTTTTAATTGATTGTCACCAACTCAGCACGCTTCCAAAAGACGTTGGTCACATGAAGGTTTCTATTTTATTCAAAGAGTAAGTTGAAAATACGAACTTTTTAGTTGATCACCCTAAATTTGATTTTTTTTTCTTATTGATCACCCTCAACACAGCATGGAGCCAAAAAATGTTGATCAAGTGACGGTTTCTATGAGATATTTATTTACAAATGTGTTAAGATCCGGGCGCAATCAGGCCTTTAGTATTCATTCTGGTCACATCAAATTGCACTACTTTTCTCTCGGAGTTTCTCAAGCATATGCTAAAATCCAAGATTTCTCTTTTCTACGCTGATTACTGACATCTGCCCAATCGACCTTCCGCTCGAAGGATGGTCAAATAATTTCCGCTTTTATTCACACGGTCAGAAAAATGTGAAAAATTTGGCAATTGGACTTGGACTGTTTTGATCTTTATCTATCTTAGCTTCACCACCCAAAACATATCAATAATATGATTCAAGACACTATCAGAGATAGCGAATGAAGGAGACTCGTTTGATTGGTCACTCAACAGAAATCGCCAAGTGGGCAACATTTGTTGGCAGCGTTCCATATTAGGGGTGATCAATTAAAACTTTGGGAAAGAGGGTGATCAATGAATAAGTTACCTCTCTCTCTCTCTCCTTATATTGGATAAGTAAATGGCATAAATTAAAAATGATAAGCAGGAACGCAGCCAGACACAGACTAAGAAGCAATTTATCATAAACTTACATTGTAAATTGAATCCCACTCTGAAAAGAACAATCTTGAGATGGGTGTGGAAAAAATAACATAAGAACAGTTTTTCTAGACATGATAACGAGTAAACGTCGAAATATTCAGCCCCTTATTTCCATTGGTGCAGTCTTTAAGCTTGATACATACATAGCCAGCCAACCAGCCAGACCAATTCCAAAACTGAGGAAACCTATGTTGACAGTTTTTGGTGATAGTTTCCAACATTACTTGATTCGATTCTGTTTTTGTTAAGACTCAAAAGTCAATAAATTGATTAACCTTTTGTGATTGGGGTTATTCTTGATATGGCATGAATTCTGCTCACATTTGGTGAGCTTATGATTAGGAAATCATTTTTATTGCAAATATTCAGTCAAGTAAAAGCTTTATTTTTTTACCCATCACTTATCACTATTCATACAACATAATCTCGTTGGAGAAGTAATAAAAAAAATACACATGCATGCACGATTTGCTTGCACACACACACACACACACACACATATATATATATATATATATATATATATATATATATATATATATATATATATATATAGATATAGATATAGATATAGATATAGATATAGAAGATGCCCAAGTAGGATTCAGTATGAATTCTATTCTATTTCATGTTTTTATATATTTCCTGATCTTTTGGTCACCCTCAAAAGGGGAAAAAGATACATGAAAGAGCTGGAATAAATATCCGTTTCGACCCCAATCATCCATTACTCTAATTCTGCACAGACAGCCACTGACATTGAATAACATCATTTCAGAATGACCCCCTAAACCCCGTAGCTGATATCCCTCGGGACTACACACATATCTAGCCACCCACTTAATTACAACTACTGCATCTACCCAAAGCTACAGTCTAATTATGAAAACACCGGTATCTTGTTTGAAACTCCTCATTTCTTGACCAAGGAGGCTTTACATTTTTATTCATCTTTGTTTTATACTTTTCTCTTATGATTATATGCATTCCTTCAACTCCAAACATATATATATATATATATATATATATATATATATATATATATATATATATATATATATATATATATATATATATATATATATATATATATATATATATATATATAGTATTTCTTTGTAACTTTTCAGCTTTGTAAATCTTAACTTATTCATGTATTTGTTTTTGACTTTATATTTTGCCTCCTGAACGGCTGAATGCCGAGTGACCCCAAAAGTTAAATTTGGGGTCAGGTTAATTGGGCATTTTCAAATCTCAGGGAGACAGCTGCACCCAAAGGGTTGCAAATTTGCATACAGGGGTAAATTAGCAGCAGGTTGAGTATGATATAAGTGATGCTGACCTCAGCTGGCTCACAAAGGTCAATTCAGAGCCAGGTAAAATTTGGCACTTTCGAGTCGGCTAAACCCTACAGGCTGCAAATTTGTGTTCAAGGGTAACTTGACCTCAAGATAAACGTAGGACTAGTTTTACTAATATCTGAGGTCCTTGAAGGTCAATTTAGAGTCGAGACAGTCCTGATCTGTGAATTTCTATAAAAGAGCGTTGTTAACGATGATGGTCCAGTGGTCAGACACATGGATTGGTGGACTAATTACAAACGCAGATGGAAAAAAATTGAAACTTTTTTTGTTTCAATTTTCTGAGCTTTTAATCTATTGAACCTTATGATTTCCTACAAATTCATCAGCTGTGTGACAATTTTTTCTTTAAAGATTTTGGGGAGATTCTACTTACAATGTAACTATTATACTGAACCCTTACTCTCCATGGGAAATCTGTGAGTATGAATTCCATTTTCTATCAGTGTTTGTGCATGCTCGGCAGTATTTTTAAGGGAATTTGATCTTAACCTAATAATAAAACGTGCTCTCGTCAGAGCAAAAAGCTATAACTTACCTCAACCCTAATCACATTGTCTATTTATTGCTTGTGTCAAAAACATCTGTGACATCCTTCAAATATAACACTCAGCAAGTTTATAAATCAATATTTATTTAATAAGTTTCATTTTCCTATTGTTTGTATCTTGCCCAATAAAAACTCAGCTCTGATTCATTCAGAATGAATGCAGGTGTTGTTCAGCAAATTATGGCCCCAAAATCTAATCTAGTCTCATCATTCACTCAATCGACACAACTTAAAAACTTCTGACTCTTCTCGACTATCAGATATCAGAAATTTATTTAAATACTTATGCAATTATATAGCGTATAAAAACACGAGTATTACTTTGACAATCAGAATACAATGGAAGCAAAAATATAATAATATTTATAATTCACCCCCAACCCCAAAGAAAATATACCTATATTTTTGTATATCTTTGGAGAGTCTCAACTTGATATCATATTCTTGTAATTATCAAATTAGTTTCCAATAGTTGGCTCTTTATTCTGTCTTTCTCTCTCCCGATTGTTGCAGTTTGAATTATTATGTCGTAATAATCATCAGCAGCAGCCCTTTAACGTCCTCTGTTGGACATAGACCTTCCCCAATATTTGCTAGAACTCTCTATCGTGGACGTTGCAGAGTCAGTACCTTCTGAACTTGTCTAGTTGGTCAGTCGATCTCGTAATTTGCCTGCTTCAGTTTTGCTATCCATCGGTTGACTGCATTTCTTACAACTTGACCAACCCATTGCCATTTGGGTTTTCTAATAGATCCTATGATGTCCCGGACTCCTTATTTTCTCCTACTACATTGTGCTGTCTTGTGGGATATCCATGTGAGGGTGAGCATGATTCTCTTATGTGCACGTTGTATTGTTCTCAGTTTGATGGTCTGTCTCTTGGTGAGGTTCCATGTTTCAGCTCCATTGATGACTATCTGGAGGATGCTTCGGTTGTATTCTCTTCTTTCACATTATTAGAATTATCATGAAATAATAAAATTCATATTCTTAATATTGTTATGTACGAATTTATGTTAGAAACAGTGAACTAACGGACAAATGTTAATGTACTCTTTTCTCCGTCAACCATTGTGGCATGTCAGTGACAAGACAAGTGTATCCATGTCTTTCTTAAAGGTACAAAAAAAATATATATGAAGAGAACATAAGCAGTCTTAGCCAGAATTTGAACTCAGTTTGCTGTATCAATAACCATTATGTCACCCAGTGGTAGTCACAGCTGCCGAAAAGATTCAGCTGATAAAGTGCAAAGAATTTAGACGAACCAAACATAGCCCGTAACCGCTGATTTTTTTTATAGTAATTTAGCTTAAATTCATTTTGTTTTTGTTTTTGTTTTGCTTTTTGTTTTGTTTTTGTTTTTCTCAAAAACCCTTAATTCTAAAATGTTGTAGCTTCGGCATAGAGTTCTCTAAAAACTTTCGCATGCTAGCATCAGGTGTTAATTAAGGTGTACATAAATAATTGAATGAACAAATGTAATTGAACTCTAGTTCAAATTCAACATACAGATTAATCGATGCTGTATGAGCAAGCTACACTTTTTCAAAGTTCCAGCTCTCTAGGTCTGTTTTTATGGGTCTTATAGCAAAAACAGAGAAAGACAATAACAATTTTAATATGTTATAATTTAGACATAGGGCTCTCCAAAAAGGTATAACACGCCAATATCAGATGATGAACAAGGTGTACATACGTAATTGAACGAAAAATGAAATTAAATATTAGTTTACATTCAAAATACAGTTTATTTGAACCCCTATGTCCAAGTTACAACATATCATATTTTTCTAATTAAACCCTCTTTAAAATACCTAAAGAGATGGAGCTTTCCAAAAAAGTATAGAATGCCAATACCAGATGATGATCACGTGGTACATAAATGATTGAATGGATAAATGAAATTAAATATTAGTTTACATTCAAAGAACAGATTATTTGATACTGTATGTCCCAGCTACTATATATTAGAGTTTCAGCTCTGTAGGTCTGTTTTGAAGGGTCTTAAAGCAAAATCATTGAAAGACAGCTATAATTTTAATACATTGTAATTTAGTCATATAGCTTTCCAAAAAGGTATAATATGTCAATATCAGATGATGATCAAGGTGTGAATAGATAATTAAATGAACAAATGAAATTGAACATCAATTTAAATTCAATGTACACATTATTTGATGCTGTAAGTCCAAGCTACAACATATAAAAGTTTCAACTCTCAAAGTCTGTTTTTAAGGGTTTTACAGCAAAAACAAAGAACGGCAGCTACTATTTCAATTTGTTGTAATTTAGACATAGAGCTTTCCAAAAAGGTATAACATACCAATATCAGATGATAATCAAGGTGTTCGTAAATAATAAAATTAGCAAATGAAATTGAACATTAGCTTACATTTAATGTACAGTTTATTTGAACCTCTATGTCTAAGCTACAACATATCATATTTTTCCACTTGAACCCTCATAAAAATAACTGAAGTGACGGAGCTTTCCAAAAAACTTGGCATGCAAATACAAAATGATGATCAAAGTGTACATAAATAATTGAACGAATAAATGAAATTAAACATCAGTTTACATTCAATGTACAGATTATTTAACGGTGTATGTTTAAGCTACAACATTATAAATCTCACCCATTTAGGTCAGTTTTAATGAATCTCTTAGAGCAAAAGAGAGGAACTGAAGATAAATTCATACAATGAAAGTTAGCAGTTAATGAATATCCATGCCCCCAGCAAATCTTTAGCGGTTTTATGAGTTTAGCATACTCGTTAGCAGTACCCAACACTGTTTTCATCCAAGAAACATTGTTTGATTTTACAATAGAAATACTTTAATTGTAAACTACACCATGCGTGATATAATAGAGAATTTAACTGAGGATATTCATCAAACTTATCAGTAGGAGAGTAGCAGAGTGAAAAGTATTGTGGGTCCCCAGGAATCCCTTCTTACAACTGTGAAGCGACAGATGCTGTTGTGTCTTGGTCACGTCACACGACATGACAGTCTATGCAGGGTATCATGAAAGGAAGGCACAAAAGAGGGGGGCAACGGATGAGCCAGCCCTTGATTAACTATCGAACAAAAGAAGCACGTGCTCAGGGCATCAGAAGAGAAGGTACCACAGGTTTCTTGTAGTTGTCACGCTTCAAATCATTATAAGTCGTTTAAATTGTTTAACAAGGAAGTTTGAATTTGATACTTATATTTTTTTCTCTCACACATAGAGTTAATTCAAACATTCAAATTATTCAATCGCCCTCACAAGTACTATGGTTGGAAGTGCTAATCATGCAAGGACAATTTATTTCCATTAATATTCGGACCATCCTCATCTTTGTTGTTTTTCATACAACGTTTCGACCGTTGCACTCACAGCCTTCGTTAGGTATCATCTGGGTGATTTTTGGGAAGTAACGAACCGAACCCTTTATTTATCCGACGGGGGTGTATTGACCGTTGCAACCGGAGCTAATTATTAGGAGCCTTGAACCTCAGGTGACAGATTTTTTTTTATGATACCTGACGAAGGCCGTAGAGTGCAACGGCCGAAACGTTGTATGAAAAACAACAAAGATGAGGATGGTTCGAATATCAATGGAAATAATAATAATACCTCATCTCAAAAATTCCGAGATATGCAAAGACAAGTTTCGTTAGTTGAAAATTTGAGTGAATTTGATCATTTTTGACAGAAAATGTATTTTTCCTTACGTATTTTTATGTGTTTTCGATTAATATAACCTGCATTTAATCAGGAATGTTTCATTTTTGAAAATCTTCTCAGTTAAGTGATGGGAGAGACGAGGTGTTGGCACCATTCTTAGGCTGTACTTAAGGCATTGAGCAGCTTTAAATTGAAATTTTGAATCGTTGGGAGGTAAAGTTAGTGGTTTTATATGTGTTTTGTGATCGTGTATATATATATATATATATATATATATATATATATATATATATATATACATACATATATATATACATACATATATATATATATACATATATATATACATACATATATATATATATACATATATATATATACACACACACACATATATATATGTATATATATATATATATATACATATATATATAGACATATATATATATATACACACACACATATATACATATGTGTATATATATATATACATATATATATATACATATATATATATACACACACACATATATATATGTATATATATATATAAACATATATATATACACACACACACATATATATATACATATATATATACACACACGCACACACACATATATATATATATAAATATATGTATATGTATATATATATATACATATATATATACATATATATATATATATATATATATATATATATATATATATATTCAGCCAGACTAACGTTGTAAGAAAGATATGTTGACAGTTTTTGTGACAGTTTTGATCGATGGTTCCTTAATAATTGATGAAACGAATCGCATTATAATATTTCTCAAAAATACGTGTTGAATATTTCTTTAACATTCCGTTATGCAGCAAAATCTTACTATTATATTTGCTGCAAGATAAGAACTTTATTTTGAATATTCTCGTGAAATTCCAGACAAAATGGCATTTACTTGGCGTAGTAAGAATTGCAATCAAGTTTCAAGAAAGTTTTTTTGCAGCAATGCCATCGTTTTTCCAGAACCAGGACATTCATTTTCTAAAATTGTAAAGTAAAAAAGCCATTTTTTATGCTTATCTTCTACAATAAGTATCCATATAATAATACAAAGAAACTGATTGTTTGCCATCTCTCCCTGAAAATGAGTCACCGTAGCCAAGTTATTTCAGTTTTCTAACAAACTTCCCTCTCTGTAAGTCCTCATCTCTCTGTCACCAAGGACTTTACTAATCCACCGACCACATCCTAACTTTTCAGACAGTGATACAAAGTCATGTAGAGTAGTTGTTACTTTTAAGGGCTCGAATATAGCACAATCTAAAGGATAAAAAGTGATTTTGATTTTTCTAAAATTTAAATTTATCAATATATTCTCTCACACTCTCACACTCTCTCACACTCTCTATCTCACAACCTCCCCCCTCTCTCTCTCTCTCTTTCTTTGTGCTCTCTTTCTCATACTTCTTAATTCTCTCTCTCTCTCTCCTCTCTATGTATATATCATTCCAGCCAAGCTTTTCAACAAATGCCTGAACATTATCAATGCATCACGGCTCTGGTGAAATAAAAGTGTCCATTTTACAATGGATTGCTATTGTGAATCGGGCAACCCCTGAAAATTCTGTTTTTTAAAGATGGGTACTGGACTACACCTGGGAATTTCCAAGGCACTGTGTCCAAATGATGTGACTAGGGAAAGGGATAAATACCTGTTTCTAGGTCGTTTGGTTGGGTGGCTACGGCGATTCAATATTCTATACTATTTATAATCAATAGAGAAGTAATTGCAATGGTTGTTGAATTTGACTCAAGAAAGTTTCTTGTGGTACTGCCAACATTTGAAAAAAATGTCTTGCGTATCTATTCTTATTTTCATGCTTGTCTTGTACAATAACAAAGAAACTTATCGTTTCTCCAAACCATTTATAATCGATATATCAACACACTTATTCATATCTGCCTTTCAGTGTTTTGTGCTATCAATATTCATGCAGTATGTATAACACTGGATATCACAATTCTCAACATGGGTCCCCAGGGATCATATGCTGCACCGTGACAAGCAAAAAATAAGATGGCCTGTCGCACAGGCTCAGAATGTATAGGATCGACAACGCCCATGATGGTCAATGTTGAACGATGGACATTAAAAGAATGCTGATGATGCTGATGATAATGATGAAGAAGTGTTATTTTGGGGTCGTTTGTGTCTAAAGAGCAAAGAAAACGGCAATTATTATGATCAGGACATTGATATTTTATAATTTGATCATTTTGCCTGAGACTATTTCGGATAATATTTGAAGATTCCAGTCTCCTAATCTGAACCTGTCATGAGACATAAGGCTTGATTTTATGTGAAGTGGTGGTATCAATACTTTACAGTTTCTCTTGCATGGCCAGTCCCTCATTTGTTGGTGCACCAAGGTATCCTTGCTGTCCCCAAAACAGAGGTAGCAGGGAAACTTGGTAAAACCGCCTTTGGGTCACTCAATATCAAATCAGCCGATTTTAGGGACCGTCTCCAGGTCACCCTCTCAGATTCCACTGAAAAAATCACAGGTTCTCCTCTACCAAACTTATTGAGAAATCGTAAACATTAGGTCTGTACTTCTAATACTTGGGAAATTTTACTCAATTTCATGCATTTTGCCGAACAAACCTTTGCGTCCAACCCCCAACATTTATAGATTCTTTGATATGGCATGTGCAACTTTGGAACTTTGTGACTAAGGTGAAACTTGTTCAATAGAATCCAACAGATCAAGTATCTTATGTACCTATTCTACTAAAAAGCTTTGAAAATGGTCGAAAATCCCAAATGTTAAAAGACGATGCCCACTTTGAGAGCTTTTCACTCAAACAGTATGCTAGATAAAGCACTCATAGTTTTTTTCTCGTCATTTATTACATAATAACCATACTTATTACTGTTATAAGAGTGCCGGAATGAAATGTGCTCGATTTTTACTCTATATTTTCATATATCAAACGATATAACAAGAGTTTGTTGCTGCTGCTGAACTTTCTTGCGTAGTAACGATTTCAAAATGTATACGGGTGTTGGAAAGTCCTCGGCACTACCAAGGAACATATAACGAGAACATGATGACAGATTCTGTTTTTGGGTCTGGTTCGTTAATGTGAATTCCAGTGCAATCATGAATCTGAAAAAACTACTCATTTTTTAAACCTACTGTGATTAATTTTCTTCATCATTAGTGCAAATATATGTTGATTTAGATTCATATGTTGATGACAATAAGCAATTTCATCCGGAGAAATGTTTTTTAAAAAAAGGTCGCAAAAGCAAAGTTTGAAGAGAATAATAACCTCAATTACATGAACGACATAAAACTATTTGTAAAGAACAGAAAAGAACTCAAAATGTAGCTCAACAAAGTTGGAAAAAAACTACGACGAAATTGGGATGGAATTTGGAATAAAAAGATATGCACTGATGGTAACGTACAAAGGAAGGCGTATGGAAGCAGAGGGAATCGACTTGCTGGACATCAAAAAATTTAGGCATTGAATAAAGGATCGATATAAGCAATTGAGGGGTTCTCGAGTGTGACGTGATAAAACAGGAAGAAATGAAATAAAAAAGAAATACTTTAGGAGACTGAGGAAAATGTCAGAGACTAAATTAAATACCAGAAATTTGATAAAATTAATAAATACATGGGCAATATCCGTAGTAAAATACACAGATCCATTTTTTAGTTGGACAAACCATAAACTCCAATCAACGAACCAGTGAGCAAAAAAACTCATGAAGATGATCAAGGTTCTACATCCCATAGATGACTTATATGACTATGTGGGAAAAAGAATGAGGTGTTAAACAACAAAAACAGCGAAAGTAGCAAGCTAGACACGGAGGAGTACAAGAACAAGTATGGTAGGGTAGTGTAACGACGGTCATACACTAGGAACTATTCAAATGACAAGGATTCGGCTATGTAGACAAAAGGTAACAGCACAAACCAGAGGCTGTCCATAAACAACTCTGGGACCACATCCAAACTGATCACCTTATCCAAACAAAAATACCAGATCTGATTATTGTGCACAAGGAAAAGAGAACCTGCTTAATCATAGGCTTTACCTGCGATCAACAGAGTGAACACGAAAGAGAGAGAAAAACTAGAAAAGTACCTGGACTTAGTCTGGGAGCTGAGGAAGCTGTGTATCATGAAGGTCAGAATAGCACAAATAACAGAAGGTCTACTTGGAACTGTACCAAAGAAGTTGAAGTCAAGATTGGCAGAGTTGGGTAAAAAAGATTGAGACTATGCAGACCACTGCACTCCTGGGGTCTGCAAGAATACTGAGAACAGCACTTGAAATGTAGGACTAATGACCCTTAGTCATCACCAATGGCCTAAAAGCTAACATGGTATGATCATTAAAAAGGTTGGGATGGGATTATACAAACCACGGCGTTTCTGCGATATGTGAGGACGTTGAGAAAATGGCTGGAGACCTGAGGAGACTTACTGTGACTCAGACTCCAGCATTGACAAACAGATGTCTGGCGAGAAAGTGCAAACCACACTACTACTGTTTGCTGCAGGAATACAGAGAGAAGAGCTAGGGACTCGGAGAGACTTGTCACCCAGTCTCAAGCGATAACCATTAGATTGGTATGAATATACAGACTCATCAGTAATAATTATCGCATAATTGCAAAACTTTCATTAAAAATTCCTGGGAAAAATTAAATTTCAACGAGTTTTATTAGTTTGATATGAACAAAAAAAATAATTTCTAATTATTAATTTGCAAGAAGAGGCAATTATCTGATACAAGGGTGATGAAATCTTGTTCCAAACATTGTGCGTGTTTTTATTCTTCATTTGTCTTTTTTAGATGTACCCACACATCTCTATCAGACACGATTCAGTTTCTCTGGAGTCTTTCAGTCCAAGTTTTGTCAAACAACGGAAATAAGAAGGAAGGAAGAGACATAATATTATTAAAACGTGTAACGTCATTAAAAGGTGTGCCATCATTAAAATACACTATTCCGATCAATTTTTTACCAATTGCTAATGATGCCATAAACGAATGTCCAAGGCTCGCATTTTTTAAATTTTAATGAGCCAGAAATGGAAACAAAAAACTGCCAAGAATGATTATTAACGATTTTTACTGAAAATAATATTTTATAAGTATCAGAATCAATTGAAGGAAGACTACTTGCTCTTCTTTCTCATCCTTCTTTTGATACTTCTATCATAGATGGTGGACACATTGTTGAACTCATGGTTCTTGCTCATTCATTTGATTCTTCTTTCTTTCATCGCTGTACATTTTCATTCCTACATTTCTTCACAATTTTCATTCATTTTTATGTTTTTTCTTAATTTCAAAACTTTTTTATTTTCCAGCCCCTCTCTCTCTCTCTCTCCCCTCGATCCTGTTTTCTTTCATTGTTGTTTTTTTTTTCAATATATTTTTTCTTCATTTTTTTCAAGCTTTTTTTCGTTTTTCTCATTCACTTTTACTTTCCTTTCCATTTATTCTTTGTAGTTTTTTCACTCCCATTCTTTCATTCTTCCTTCGTCAATTCATTCGCTCTCTTTAATTATTCATTTCTTTCATTTTTCTTTTTTTTTTCTATACCCTTATTTTTTTCTGTCTTTAGTCCGTCGATTCACTTTCTCTCTTCCTTTTTCCAATTGATTCTCTCTTCCTCTCTTAATTCCTCGTTTAAAATCATTCTTCTTTGTTCTATTCTTTCTTTCTTTCCTCATTCAGAATCATGCTTCTTTCCCTTTCTTCCATTCTGTCCCTCTTCCTTTCTTTATCGTTTGCGATTATTCTCCTTTCTTCATTTTTCTCCCTTTCTTTTCTCCAATTCAAAACCATCCTTCATTTTTCTATTTTCATTCTCCGTTATTCATAATTCATTTTATCAAACTCTAAAACTGGACTTCACTTCATTTCTCTACCGTGACAAGAAAGAGAACAACAAGAACAAACCTCACCAAAGTAGAGATGCAAACGATGTGTAATTTTCGCATTCTCCTGCCGTGATTCGGACTCACGACCAAATGATTGCCAGAAGGCTGTTTTACTGTTTGAGCTAAACTGACAAATCTTAGATATTAACGAAAATCTAACTGACAAATACGCACTGGCTTAACCAACCAAGGGGACTACAGGTTATTCTCTCTCTTAAAGTGTCTGTACCTATCCTTGTGATATGTGGGTGTCTCTCACTCACTCATCTATTTAATTTTTTTTCAAAAAAATGCTTTTTAGGGCCGCTGTTAACATTTTAAACCAATAAAGACCAAATCTTGGCTGGTATTTTTTAAATCATTTTAGATAAAAGATCTATAATCTAATTTCAGATATTTTTTTAGATGATCAGTTTGGGACACGTGTAGGCTATGGTGGTTCTTTTATGCGAGGGATAGAAATCATAGTCCTTCTCTCTCTCTCTCTCTGTCTCTATCTCTGTCTCTCTGTCTCTCTGTCTCTCTGTCTCTCTCTCTCTCTCTCTCTATCTATCTATCTATCTATCTATCTATCTCTATCTCTCTCTCTTACACATACACACGTACACATAGTCATTCTCCTTCCAACCATGATATCCATTTCCTTTACCCTCTGTCATTTGAACACTTCCCACCCTCATTCTCGTGTTTCCTTTCTCATTTTACCAAACCCCACCCCACTCCTATTCTTCCCCCCTTTATTTCAATGAGAAAAAATTAATGGAACAAAAAAAGAAAAAAGTTCCGAACAAACAAAAATATTTTGTTTTCACTTTTTCTCTTCCATCCACTGAAGACTTTCTTCCAAGGAACCATTAACAAAAACTGTCAATGTGGATTTCTTCAGTTTCCAAGATGAGCTGGCTGGCAGTCTGACAGGCGATCATGTGTACAGACGGTACCAACGGAGCTAGAGGGCTGACATTTTGAAACTTTATTTCTTATTATGTTCATAAAAAACGTTGTTTTTTTTAATTACCCAAAAATAGGTTTTTAGGGGCTGGGTTTCAGTTTGCAATTAACGTTCATGCTAAATTGATCCCTACTTAGTGCCCAGCAGCGTTTACACTTGTTTTATTTTGTTGGAGGGCGGAATTCCCTAAAGATAGGTTTTCAAGGTGATTGAACCAATTCTGTACGAGTTCGTCGTTCAAAGAATAAAAAAAAAATTATTACTTTTCCTTTCAGTTTTCAATTAACGTTCATGATAAATTGATCCCTGGTTTTCCCCAGCAGCATTCACGCTTGTTTTTTGTTTTGTTTTTTGGTTTTTTGTTTGTTTGTTTGTTTGTTTGTTTGTTTGATAGAGACATTTTCTCGGAATTGAGTGAAGAAACTTATTCATTGAACACCCCCAACACGACACGCTACCAAGAGACATTGTGAGACGGTTTCTATTGATAGGCTAACCAGACCTGTTTCTAGTTTTATTCTGAAAAAACATTTTTTTCCATTGTAACCACTGTCAACTAACCACTCACTTTTAAATCACAACAACGGATTATTCTGCTCGTAAAACAACCACACATAAACGTGTGCTCCACAACATCACCGTCAACATCTGACACACATAATATATACCTGCAAACGTAGCTTGAAGAGGCAAATGTAATCACATATCTGTCCACACGATAAATCCAAAAGTTCTCAATAAATTTAAGTAACATTTTAGGATGAGCCATAGGATAGTGAACAATTCATTTGGGAGACAATTCCATGAGTTTTTCTCATTTTCATTTTTTTCTCAAATAGAAGACAATAGATCAAAATATTGAAAATCAAGACTCACTCAGTTACCTCCCCTGCGTTGTAACAATGTATGAACTGATTTTCATTCAGTTTTTAGTGAATTTGGCATCGGTAGTGGTATACGCTCTCTGAGTGCTTTTTTAGTTCCAGGCTTTATTACTCCCAGAACAAAGTTGGAACCCCAGACACGGCTTCAGCAAAGACATTATGAGAGATTTCTTTGACCATGAAATAATCTTTGAATGAATTCCATGGTGTGGAATGAACATTGCTAATGATGTTGACTTAATTGGAAATCAGTCAAGTGGGTTGATCTTTAATACTGAGGTGACTAGGGTCAAAGAAAGAAATTTTATGGCTCAAATCCTGCAATGTGTTGTAAGATCAGTGTTGTATATAGGGCATGGCAGGTAAAGAATGTGTCCTGAGCACGATTTGAATCGGCCACACCGAACAGTTTCCATTTCAGTCAGGCAAGCTATACCCGGGTAATGAAAAAAGAAATTCCTCTCAGACGTGTGATCTGTTTTTGATATCATGGGTGGGAAACATTTGGATTGCCAGCTTGTGAAACCTCATATATAAACTAAAAAGCACTCAGAGAGTGCAAATCTCAGCCAACGCCATTGTCAGGGTGTAATTGCACATAAATCAACTAAAAAAATTAATCAGTTCCCCTATAGCCTATTGTCCATCCTTAAACGAAAATATCATAGGAATCCATAGAGAACTTTTGGAGATAAGGACAAACATTACATTCTTACATTATTATGTATTTTGGACTTAAAACTACGACATGGGGTAGATAATTGTGCATGGATCCGTTCTAAAATTGAACTAGTTTTTTCATATCCCCGAAGAATTTCATGGAAATCCGTTGATTGTTTTGGGAGATGTCGTGTGGAGAGTCATAAGAATATATATGAATGAAATTGAAAAATAACGGGGGAAATATTTCTCGATCAGAACAAGATTCCTTGATTACCCCTCAAATTATTACCAACTCTTTCAATCCTTATCTTTGAAATTCATTCAGAACTTTTGGAAATATCGTGTGGACAGACCAAAGAACTGACTAACGAACAGATGAACGGAAACGACCGAATACATATATCCCTTTTAAAATTCGTTGACGGAGGTAAATCATTCAGTAAAAATACAGGGATGGTAGTTTCATGACCACGCCTCCCACGTTTCTATTGCTCAGGACCAGCTGACGGTAAAAACCATTCACCTAGGGAAACTAAATTTTTATGCGAAGTCAATGAAATATTGATGTGCTTATTCAAATAGTGGAAAGTAATCCTAGGGCCATATAATATCTTTCACCTGATACCCAGAACAGAGACGTATGGTGTTTTGCATCTTGGTTTGTTGTTTACTACGGATGCACAAAAACGTAAAAATATAATATAGTGTCTGTAAAAAACGAAGAACATTATAAGCCTTTTTGGCACAATGTGGGAAAGTTAGGTCCGATTGTTAGAGGATTAATTAAAGGATTAATGGGAACATAATTCGGATTAGACAATAGTAGATAATAATATTAAATTTAAATTTTGTTTTTCTTTCATGAATTGTCTTATTTCTTTCTATCTGTTCACTTTTTGCAACATTGAATAAGCGAGATGCATTTTTTTCTATAAATCTGTAGCACACAGAACACCCAAGAAGCAAAGCAGCAAAAGCCATTAATCAAGAACTAACTCATTCAAATGATGACATCCGCTGATAGCCAAAGTTTTCAAGGGAAACATTCGTAAAGCCAAGATCAATATTCTCATGTTTGATTCTGCCCTTGATCAGGCACACCGTGAGCACATGTCACGAGTGAGTATCGAAGTACATGGAAGTTCATCTTGAGCGGAAACCTGCTCTTGTTATCCAGATAAACCTGAAGAATGATGAGGACTTAGTTAAAGACATCTTGAAACAGTTAGAGAAAGAGAAAGAGGAACCGCAAGATTGTCAGTGAAAGTGCCATGAAAACGCAGTTGTGATGACTGAATATAGAATATTATCATCATCAGTCTTTTGACGTCTATTGATGGATATAGACTTTCCCTGGGATTCACAACATCCCTCTATTGTGAGCATCGCGGAGCCAATACTTTCTGTATAGTTCAGCTCTCTTATATTCTGCCAGCATCAGTGGGGCATATGATCACTTGAGATCTACGTTATGAGTCGTGATGTCGATCTGTTTTTTACCATTCTTGCAACATGGCTAGCCCATTGCCATTTGAATTTTCTAATGAGTTCTATGATACTCAGACTCTTGTTTTCTCCTGGATATACTGTACTGTCTTGTGATCTCTCCATGTGAGGTTGGGCATGATTTTTTCCTGAGCTCATTGCATGATCCACAGTTTTTGAGTCTGTCTTTTGGTTAGGATCCATGTTTCAGCTCCATAGGTGACTATCAGGAGGATACATTCGTTGTATATTCTTCTTATGGGGGAATTATTGGGATCTTCTTGTTCCTGAAAGGTTAATTTGCTCTGCCTAAGGCTTGCCATCTTAGAGCGATTCCTTTGATTTCCTCTTCTATTAAGGATCTCATGGAGATTTGTTGTCCTAGGTAGATGTATTGTTCTACTTTCCCCAGTTTTGCATATTGGATTTTGATCGTTGTGAGTTTATTTTCGATGTGATTGTTGCATATGACCTTTGTTTTGCTGAAGTTCATGTAAGGGTTGACTTTCTTGCTTTCTTCATAAAATGAATCTTCGTCAAATAGTACGTTGGAAAGCAAAAACAATTATGACAATTTGGTGGATTTAAATGCAACTAAACAAAATTCAATGATGGTTATGTTTTTTAGAACCAATGATAAATCTATTGTTTTTATCTCTCTCAACACAGTGCTGGAAAAAGCTTAAAACGCTGGGCCTGAAGTCATCAAGTTGTATTCCTAAACTAGGTTGAATAGAATAGAGGAAGCTGTCAACAAGTACCTTGAGGAGTTTTCCTTGACATGACAATATTGTTGCCAATTTTGCGCTGTTTCTGCTAGGTCTAGCGCATGTCTGGTTTCCACAGTTCAAAACATTCAATATTTTACCTATTTTTAAAACTATTTCCTAGCCATTTCAGGCAAATATAGCCTTTTATAGCTATCAAAAATTACACTTGCCTCAAAATGGCTAACAATGTTTCTAGCACCTATTTGTGTTTTTATCACGCTTTCCTGAAGTTGATCTCGTTGAGTTGGCAACATTTCATGACTGACAATGAAAACGTGACCAAGTTAAAAGATTATACTATGTGAGTGTATACCGATTTGTTACGATTTTCTGACGTTGTGAGAATTTCAGAGCGAAGTGCTCATTCGCATCGGCCGTATTTTAAAGAGACTGTAGAATCCTAGCATGGACTTCTAAGATGCTACTCTGGATTTAAAAGCCCCCTAAAGATCATTTTAATGATCAAAGAAAAGCGTTGGTCAGCGAGTCGCTCAAAGAAGAACTCGGTTTCGGTGTCAATATTGAAGTTGAAAGGCATCAAAGACATGAATGACTGGATTAACAAACGCCAGGTTAAGAGCCAGGTCACGAAAAGGACACCCATTCGTCTTCACAGAGAAATGGACGGAATGTGAGATCGTCTGCTCGATACTGAAACAAAATTTTGTTTTCTTTTTTTTTTTTATCGTGTTAAGGCGTCAATGGTAATGGCTAAAAGAAGGAATGCAAAAATGGGCGGATTC